>JH432018.1:386017-406260 GCA_000239455.1 Strigamia maritima
TAACATTATTCTCTTTTTCTTGTTTGTTTGTTTGTTTGTTGGTTTGTTTTTAAATAATTCGAATTGCCATTTTGTATATTTTTTAAGGATTTATGACCGCTGTCACGGTTATACAGCGCTCGGCCATGAATAAATGAGTTATGCGATGACGGAATATCACGAATTAAGAAATAATTTCCTTATTTTTTTTTTTAGGATATTATATCAGTTATGTCATTTTGGAACTTGGAAGGGGTGTTTTTACATAAAAGGTTTGTCAATAATGTTGTTTTTTTTGTTTGTTTTTTTTTTTTTGGGAATTTTTGCTTGGATGATACAATACAATGAATGGAATGTGTGGTTTCTCCGGATAGTAAAGCTATAAATCATTGCAAGCCCAAAGCAATTACGCATTAAATAAGTCAAACCAAGATATATATAAAAAAAAAAGAAAAAGAAAAAAAAGTTGCATTCATTTTGATAATTAATTTTAGAAAAAAATAAAAATAAAAAAAACTTTTTTAATTTTTTTATTTATATTTTATTAAATTTATTTTTTTTTTTAAAAAAAAGAACTCACGGATTAATTAAATTAATATGAAAAGTAGGGATTAAAAATATGAAAATAAAAATTCTAATCTGACAGACAACGAGGAAGTCTTCGACCATACATTAACACCTTCGCATTCCCACACAGTACTAACTAAGCTAACACGCGTACAAAGGTTATCAAATCATTCATACATCATTTTCAGACTCTTTAGAATGAATACAAAATGGAGCACGAGGAAGCGAATTGATAATTGATAAAAAAAAATTGAACACAATGGCTGTTTTGTTGGGTACTCACTCGGAAGCACTGACACTTCGCGTTCTTTTGGCAGTGACTTTGCATTCTTCCTTTGGGAGTTGTCGCTTCTTGCTCGGCCAATCCGAGGTTTCATCGACATCCGTGGGCCAGGAATTTTTCCGGGTGGTTTTCGCATCTCCGTGCTTTTCAATGTAGCTGTCGTACGTCTGCACGTGGTAGGTTTCGCTCTGCGTGAGAGTTCTCATCACTGGAATTAAAAATTTTATTTTTTAGTTTTTTTTTTAATTTTTTTAATTTGATTTATTTTTTAATTTTTTTTCTGGGAGAAATTGTTGATGACAAGGAATTACAAAGGGACTGCGGGAGGTTGGTTTAATGTGAGGTTGTATTAGAGGTTTCTTCTTCTTACATCGTTGCAATTACCAAGACGTGTGTGATAAATCTAGTTAAGTTCATACTGAGCAAAGACCTTTTAATTAAAGCCCAAATTCCAATGCGGAAAAAGTTTCGCTTTACAGTTGTTAATATGCAGGAGAGAATGATCGCAGCAAGCAGTCCGACTTGCTCGTAACTTTGAATGCGAAAAAGTTGAGAATTCGACAAATTTGTGTTAAAAAAAAATTTTTTTTTTAAATTTTTTTTTTACAACATAAAAAGAAATCTTTTTACAAGTTATAATAGAAAAATGTTCAATTTGGGCATTAGAAGATCAAAATTTCATTCACTCATTAACATTCTGGCTGAAAAACACGAAGGAAACATTGTATTGTAAACTACACACGAACGTGACCTATAAATACTCGGCTATCATTATGTCATAATGGCTTTTTTTAGGTATCATCAAGCTAGAGACCCATTATTAGCAGCTATCATTGTTTCCACACATTAGAACGAGTGTAAGCTGCTAATGTTCGCGAGTAATTAACAAATTTTTTTTATTATTTTTTTTATTATCGTCGTCTCGCAGCTATTTTATGGAAATGAGTGTTTGATTAAGTTGCCACGTGAGAATTTCGTAAGGGTTAGGAACTTGCACTCGTGGACACCCACTGGTATTGGTTCGTGGGGCCACCCAAAGTGCAAGTACCTCCTGCTCACGCCCAAAACCCATCTAACACTCCGTGAATGAGGTCTTTCCATCATAATCGTTGCCAAATGCCAACCGTGCGAAAGCCAAAACGATGGATACTGTCATGACCACGTGATTGCTAATTAAAGCAAAAAGGATGTTTTTTTGACATGTAATTTTCGTCAAAAAAATTTGCATAATTTTTTGTTTTGGATGCGAAATTGTCGTGTCGCGCGATTATGAACTCGGGGGATTGTTCGTAACAATGTCGTTTGATTCATCACGATGAAATGTGATAATGTTGACCGAAGTGGTGTTGAAGAGAGAGTTGCAAACATTGATGCGATAGTGATTTATGTCGGTTATCAAAGGGTGGAAATTAAGTGCGTGTTTTGGTGGGCGGATGTTGTTCATTTGGCTGGTAAATTGCTCTTTTCGAGCTTATCAATGAACTTGGCAACATTTCGCTTTCGGGTTGATAGTGTAGCTATTTGACCCCGGCGGGATAATATTTTGCATACAAACGACTTGATTAGAGCGAGTTATGTGGTGTTCAATGAAAGTTCTGGCGCACAAACCAGTTTGCACATTGGCTGCACAAATTAATAAATTATCTTTTATATTACGCTTGTATTAACAAAATATATAGAAATACATTGAAGAAAAAAAAATATCTTAAGGTCGTTTACCTGTAAGCTCGATTGGTTTTTCGAATTTCCAAAGCGATAAAATCAATATCATAAAAAAAAATTTCTATTAAAATTTTAACAATTTTTTTTTTTTTTTTTTTTTTTTTTACATTCCCGGTACCGACATTATATCATTTAACATGAATTATAAATAATTAATCTGTCAAATGTTGAGGTTTGTGAACGATGTTTTGCATTAAAATGTATTTTTTGGGCTATTTAATAGGATTCGAGCGTATAAATCAAACCAAAACCGATCAATCCCTGCTAATTTCTCTCGTAATTAAAATAACTACCGAGAAAACACGTGATGAATGATCTTTTGACTTTTTCCACATATTTTAATTTATTATTTTACTCGTTCTCTCGTAAATTGCATTTTTTTCCTTCCCTTTCATATTAGATTTTTTTGCCCCCCGCCGATGAATTGAGTAAGATTGACAGCGATGAAAATTAACCCAATACGTCAAATCATCTAAAAATGAACTCTTTCGTTCTTTCGCGGGCCCAAACACAAGGCCCCCTAGCAAAAGGCAACCTTAATTACCGCTGTAAAATTGAGATCATATCTTACATGCGGTAAGTAATTTTCTTTTCTTTTTCATTCCTTTTCCACGTCTTTATACTCTTTGTAGCCATCCAATGGATCATCACACAAACACTAAAGCTAAGCAATAACAACGCTAATAAGTACTTGTGACAGCTTAATTACAGTAATATCACAAACTGGATAGAAAAAAGAATTCCAGTTCACCGCTATTGAAAAAACATTCAAAGAAAACATGGCCCAGCGTTTAGGACAAAAAATGTGCAATAATGAGATTAAAATCTGAAGATGGCTCGTTAATAATATCAATTTGCTTTTTATCGATGGGTTCGCATATATTATTTTGATTAATTTTTTGCTTTAGGTTGGGGGAATGAGAATCGGATGGGAGCTGGTTTGGTTATTACGTACCGACGTTGGCTTGGTTCTTTTTGTTGAGAGCGACGAATGCCGAGTTGTCGTCCACCCAAGCGACGTAGACGGATCCTGGAATTGGGATTGGTGGTTTTTATTTTTTTGTTTTTTTTGTTTTGAGGGTGTGTTTTTAGTTGTTTTACCGAATGGTTGAAATAATTGTACGAGGTCGGATGTTTTCCATTCTTTTGGAAATTTTACGTGGAATACGTGGGTTCTAGGAGGTAGTTCTGGATGGAGGAAAAAAATTCATTGTAAAATGTGAAAATTTATAGAAAAATATTTTAAAAAAATATGAAATTTCATTGAAAAATATGAAATTTCATTGAAAAATATGAAATTTCATTGAAAAATATGAAATTTCATTGAAAAATATGAAATTTCATTGAAAAATATGAAATTTCATTGAAAAATATGAAATTTCATTGAAAATATGAAATTTCATTGAATAATATGAAATTTCATTGAAAAAAATATGAAATTTCATTGAAAAAATATGAAATTTCATTGAAAAATATGAAATTTCGTTGAAAAATATGAAATTTCGTTGAAAAATATGAAATTTCGTTGAAAAATATGAAATTTCGTTGAAAAATATGAAATTTCGTTGAAAAATATGAAATTTCGTTGAAAAATATGAAATTTCATGACAAAAATGAAATTTCGTTGAAAAATATGAAATTTCATGACAAAAAATGAAATTTCATGACAAAAAATGAAATTTCATGACAAAAAATGAAATTTCATGACAAAAAATGAAATTTCATGACAAAAAATGAAATTTCATGACAAAATATGAAATTTCATGACAAAATATGAAATTTCATGACAAAATATGAAATTTCATGACAAAAAATGAAATTTCATGACAAAAAATGAAATTTCATGACAAAAAATGAAATTTCATGACAAAAAAATGAAATTTCATAACAAAAAATGAAGGTTCATCTAAATTACTCACCATCTTCCCCATTCAGATTAATATACGGTATATCTTGAACTCTCATTAAGAATAATCTAACAAATTAAACGCCATTAGTTTGAATTTCAACTTAGAATCATCCATTCAGTCCTAACTTGTTGATAAATGGTTCCACAATTGGACATTCAACGCTTATTTTTATTTCCTCGTCTTGCAAAGACCCTGAAACAAACAGTCCACATTAAATAATTACAATTCTCCCTCCACACTTTACCTAAGTGATCAGCCATCGTGACGAAACAAATCCCCGTCACATATGCGTCGTATCCAGCTTCGTGTAGCTGTTCTGAAGATGTGTTATACCCTGTAAACCCTGGCGCTGTAACTATTTCCGGTTTGACAAATGGATTTTTCTCGAGCAGCACTTGCAATTCTCCTAAAGTTGTAGTATTAATTATGTCCCGTAGTGGCTGTGTACTGGCCATCAGTTTTGTGTCCAATATTCTAAAAAAAAAAAACATTTAAAATTTTACTTTTTCTATATATTACTTTGAAATTACCTAGGAAAAACGTATTTTGATAACGATTTAAATTCTTCAAAATCAACTGGAAGAGGTGAACAGAACTGATGGAGAATGTGACATAGGTCTAGAAGCATGTTGTGGCCTACTATTAGTTTTTCCTGCAAAGGAAAAAATCAATAAATATTAAATTTGTCGCGGGTAATGTTCGGAATCAAATTACGCTTTTCGATATCATTTTAATGACTTTGGAAAATCCAACGGCTTCGTCCAATTCGTCCTGCGAGATGAATTAAATTAAATTAAATTAAATTAAATGAATTGATAAAATTTTAATTAATACTAACAAGCTCCGTGCTCTTTTTCGCAACTTCCATTTCCTTCATTTGCTCCACGTCAGCTTTGAAGACTTTTATGTATCTTTCGCGAGCGTCTTTTATTTTCGTGTCCAAGTGAATTCCGCTTTTGAATCTTGATTTTACATTTTGATAGATCAGTTTTCTTAGATATCTAAATGTAAAAAAAAAAAAGGTTTTTGAAGTGTAAATTTAATTTTTGAAAAATTGTTAAAGTCAATATACGCGTTGCAGGGTTCTAATTCCAGGCTCTGTTCGTCGCTTTCGATTAATCTCGTGATTTTTTTACTGAAAATAATGTTTTTAAACGATTAAATTATGAAGTAATTTGAAAAAAGTTACCAATTAGTACCAAATATCCTCGATAAATGCTTTATGTTCGTCCGGTGTGGCAATTTTTCTGCTGTCTTCCGATTCAATGGGTGTTGATGAGAATTGTTGATGGCGTTGTTCGAGTTGTTCTCGTAAGCGCCGTTCGTCGCACGGCGATAAATAAGGAATGCCTTGCTTGAACAATTTGTTAAAATCGAATCCAACATTGGATAAAAAATCAATACTGGAACTCTAGACGACAACAAAAAAAAAAAAAAAATTTTTAATATTAGTATCTCAGTAGAAAATGACATTTTATATCTTTATACCTGGCAGTAGAATTTCACATCCGCACTTTGCCTTCCAAAAGGGCGTGGAAATATGTAAAAATTAAACGGCTTCGTCTCGTAACTAAAAAAAAAATTATTTTAAATGATTTACAATACTAAGTTGATTCTAATTTATATTTACCGGTTTCTGTTTTTATCGTATTTGAAAGTGCAAAGACCGAATTGAACCAATAAAAATTCCATCGCTCCCTGGAAGGAAAACAAAATTATAAATACAATTTTTGTTTTGTTTGATTAGTTACCTCTCTGATTTTTTGGTAGCGGCTGTTTGGAGTGTCAAATCCATGCAGTATCTTTCCACTGTTTAGACCTTTAATTTGAGAGTTTAATTAAGATTTTATTGATGTAAATATGAAATTAGTCAAGTTACCCGTAAATTCTCCATCTATAGCAATGAATGTAGCTTCCTTGATGGCATCTGAGATTATGCTTAGCGTTTCTTTGAAATCTAGATAAAAAAATTCATGTTTTTGAATCATTTAATTTAGTGTTTGGTTTCATTTTCTTTTTTTGAAATTTGAGTGTTTTTGTCAGCATATGCTGCAGTGTACGAATGTAAGAAATCCGTTCCTTAACACAAAATCATATATAAATTAACACAATTTATGATGATTGACATTTATTTTTCAATCATAAACGATTCATTAAGAAACGTGACTATTAGAAAACACTACTTTTCCTCACTTACTAGTTCGGGTGACTTCCATTTTGTCCCAGACACGTGTTGTCGAGAAACCTACTTCGATTACTTATTCCTAGTGGCAATTTGCATCCGGGATCTTGTCTTTTTCAAGACAATATAACGCGATATAACGGACCAATACAGAACAATTTAATATTTTATGCTGTAATAGTTGTTTAATTTGTTTGTTTTCTAGATAACGCGAAGAAATACCGCAGAAATTGATGTATTCTTTGAGGTTTGTTCTCGGCTTTGTTGTGTAAACTGAAATTTCCTATTTGGTTAATTAATTTCTTTTTCGTAGGTGTCGGAATGAAGGAACGGTTAAGGAGGATGTAACAACTGGTGGAAAAATACTTAAATATCCATAGTGTTGCAGAAAGATGACTATGGATGCGCCATGGTGCAAAATGGTATTGTATTTTTTTTTTTAGTAAAAATATAACTGGTTCTAAATATGCAAAATGGCTCGCAAAATGGTGTATTGTGTTTTTTTTTTAAAATTTTCTCGAGGAAATTTTCATTAAAATACCAGGAAAACTTTGCTCTTCTATTTCTGAACAAAATTTTTAATAAAAAAATTTACATAATTAAGAAATATAATGTTTCTGTACTGTGTATTGTGTTAATTTTTCTCTTTTGTTTAGATTTATTGGAGTAAAATGATGACTCGCTCAAAAGTAGCTTTTATTATCGCGATTTTATTTTCAACTTTGGTAACGTTTTATGTAATAACGAGTTTTCTTACTAAAGGTAAATCATGTTTTTTCAACTAATCAACTATGGTTATAAATTTATTGATTTATTTTTTATTTTTAGAGACTTTAATTTTCAATGATGATTATAAAAGTGAATTTTGTCGAAATTTTATGCCGGAATCAACATCGAGATTATTATATCCATTTTGGTATTCGAACACGTCACAATTCATTGTTAATTTTGCCCACCCAACACGAAATTCGTCACAATTACACCCGTGGAAAACAAATGGTAACTCATCCATTCAATTACTAACATGAAATATTAATTTATTTTTTTTATTTCATTTTATAGAGCGAAGAAAAATATTTCTCATGGAAACATCAGGGAAATCATATTTAAATGCTCGACAAGCGTGCGCTGTCGAGTCGGCCGCGAGACAAAACAAAGACACGCAGATCATTGTATATTTCATATCATCTAATCTCGATCTGAATAACGAAGAAATTCTTGCTCTAGTTGACATTCCCAACGTGAGTTTCCAATACCTAAACCTGAACGAGTATTTCAACTGCTCGCCTCTCCACTCGTGGTACATCAAAGGCGATTGGATCCGAAGCTCCTACAGGATCTCTCACATGAGCGACGCACTGAGGTTCCTCACACTGTGGAAATTCGGCGGAATGTACCTCGACTTGGACGTCGTCGTCATCAAACCGATGGATGGGTTGAGGAATTTCGCGGGCAAGGAGAGCGAAATTGTGGTGGCACCCGGCGTCATGGCGTTCGACCGGGGACACGACTTCCTCATCGAATGTTTGAAGGAGTTCTCGAACACTTACAGCGGATCAGATTGGGGTTGGAACGGACCGCAACTCATCACGAGGGTACTCAAACGTGTTTGTGGGGGGATTGCGAACTTGGATGAAGTGTCGCGAGACAAATGTGGCGGGGTGACGGTTCTTCCGTCCACCGCGTTTTATGCTTTGCAGTGGAAGGAGTGGAAGGATTTTTTTAGTGCTACCAAAATGGGAAAGGTAATGAAACGGATTAAAAACAGTTATTTGATCCACGTGTGGAATAAGCACAGCAGCGATACGCCCGTTAAAATCGGGTCTGGTCAGCCGTACGATGTCATCGCGAAAAAATACTGTCCATCTGTTTATTCGTTTCAAAAACAATCTTTTTAGGCTTATTTTACATTTGTCTTTTATTTTGTTATTAAATGTTTTTCTTTATGTTTTCTGAATTTTGTGCTCGTGTTGTGTATTCAATCTATTTGTGTTTTCTCGTGCTGTTTGTTTATTAAAGAATAAGTAACAAATTAAGATAAGAATTCGGCTCGTCCAGGGGTATGAATGTCTATTTATAATGAGGATGCGAACTGTGTTTTCACTTTTTGCCACGAGGTGGAAGCGCGCATATAAAGAAAAGTAGTCGTAACTTAACTGACGAAAAGACTACGAACGGTAAAACACGTGTTTAGAAAAATTAATTGTTGATAACACATTTTTTATTTATTTTATCATTTCCAAGATCTAAAATTACATTTTGTGATGATGTCACGTCGAGGCCTTCTGCACTGGCATCACGGTTAAAAACGAGGTTGAGGCAGAAGTGTGGAATTTCACAATGATGTCAACAAATTAACACGCAACGTTGGATACACGAAATTTTTCACCAAATTTTCCACAAGTGTCTTTTTGTTGGAAAGATGAAGAAAGTATTGCGTGGAAATTGTGAGTGACAGTTGCGTCACACAGCTGTGCTGATTCAAAGTTTATTCAGTTTGAACTTTGTTAGTCATCCGTAAGCGGATTAAATTTCGTTTCTATCTTTTTAGCTAGGCACACATTTGTATACTATTCAACGTAAAAACGAACTTGTTTAATGCTGAACGATGTTTAATCGGTGAATGTTTTCATTCAACAGATACTTAACGTGGTAAATTAGTTTTATTTATATTGATTTACTGATAAACAGGTCGCAACTAAATCGATGCGAACCGTAGTTAAAACATTTTTAAGTTTCCATGGTTACAATACAGTAACTACATATGTAACGTGTTCAAATATAAATTAATCAATTTATTTTTTAGATTTGAAGAATAATGGCAAATAAGAAAATTGCTTTCTCCATTGTTATTGTATTCGCAATTGTAGGAATGTTTTACACGCTGATTCCTATCGTAAGCAAAGGTATGATATTCATTGGAGCAAAATCTTAACTTTTGGTTTACATTTTTATCAGATTGAAATGTTATCATTTTTCTATTTTTAGAACCAACTGATTTTTATTACCATAGCGAATTCTGCACAAATCACTCACCAGATTCCGCGACGGTTTCTTTTGACACGCTGTTTTTTCAAAATTTATCGCATCCAACTATTTTTACACTCCACAATTTATCGTCGAACACTAATACGTCCACAGTTGCATCGATGGAAAGTGCAACGAAAGTGCCTAAAAAAATCTTTCTCATGGAAACCTCAGGAAAAGATTTTTTAAACGCCCGTCAAGCGTGCGCGGTGGAGTCTGCCGCCATACAAAACCCGGACATGCAAGTTATTATATACTTTACGTCGCCGTCCCTCAACGTCAATATGCCCGAATTATTAACTCTAGCCGAAATTCCTAATATTAGTTTCCAGTACCTGAACTTGGAGAAATACTTCAATTGCTCACCGCTGTTCACGTGGTTCAGGAAAGACGATTGGAAGAAAAGTCCCTACAAAATCTCACACATGAGCGACGCGTTGCGGTTTCTCACTCTCTGGAAATTCGGCGGCATTTACCTCGATTTGGACGTGGTCGTCATCAAATCTCTGGCCGAGTTGAGGAACTGCGCGGGAAAAGAGAGCAAGATCATCGTCGCGCCCGGCGTCATGGCGTTCGATCAGGGCCACAAGTTCCTCAATGACTGTTTGGTCGAGTTCTCAAATACTTACAGCGGGTCAGCGTGGGGCTGGAATGGGCCTTACCTCATCACGCGAGTACTCAAGAGAGTTTGCGGGGACATTAAGAGTTTGGACACGGTGACGCGCGAGCGGTGCATCGGCGTGACCGTTCTTCCGTCGACGGCGTTTTATGCCGTTAAGTGGCAAGAGTGGAAGGATTTTTTTAACGTTAGCAAAACTAAGGAAACAATGAAGAAGTTGGAGGATAGTTACTTAATTCACGTGTGGAATAAACATAGCAGTAAGACACCCGTGAAAATCGGTTCGGGTCAAGTGTACGAAATCATCGCTAAGCGACATTGTCCGTCCATTTATGCATTACAGAAAAAGTCATTTTAACATTTTAGATTTCTTTTGTTGTTTTTCTCATATTATGTGGAGCTGTGTTGTGTGTGCGGTGTTGATCTTATACAAATGAATTTTGTGACTTAAATATTATAATGTTTTATTAATTTTAGATTATTTTTTTTGTTTTCTTTTTTTTTATTGGTATTATTTATGTTATGTGGAGCTGTGTGTTTGATCTTATACAAATGTATTTTGTGACTTAAATATTATAATGTTTTATTAATTTTAGATTATTTTTTTTGTTTTTCTTTTTTTTTTATTGGTATTATTTATGTTATGTGGAGCTGTGTGTTTGATCTTATACAAATGTATTTTGTGACTTAAATATTATAATGTTTTATTAATTTTAGATTATTTTTTTTGTTTTTCTTTTTTTTTATTAGTATTATTTATGTTATGTGGAGCTGTGTGTTTGATCTTATACAAATGTATTTTGTGACTTAAATATTATAATGTTTTATTAATTTTAGATTATTTTTTTTTGTTTTCTTTTTTTTTATTGGTGTTATTTATGTTATGTGGAGCTGTGTGTTTGATCTTTTACAAATGTTTTTTGTGACTTAAATAATAGAGACTTTGCGTTTTCTCATACGAGATTTAATTCATTGCGAAAATGCCAAAAAGGATAATAGAGTTTGCGCCACTGCAATAAATGCGTTACAAAAGACCACAAAAAAGATGTTTTTGGTTTCTGGAAAGTTATACTTAGTTATAGTTGTAAACAAGAAGTGTTTTATAAAACCTGTACAGGTAGCAACTGTACTCCATTCACGGAATCTTGAGCTAAAATTTTTTCCTTCTACATTAGATAACTTCTGCTAACTGATCTGTCATGGAAACAAAGTCTCATATTGGTCCTTAGTTTTCACGACAGAGGGAGAGGACTACGGATTATTAAACAGTAATTATTCCATTTAGAAGTTAAAAAATTTAGCTCAAGATTCCGTGAATGGAGTATAGCCAGTGTTTTATACAACCTGTACAAGAAGCCAATGTTTGCCAATTGAAGATATGTACCAAGGGTAGAATCAAGTTTCACTTCAAGGTATTGATGCAATCAACATTTTGAGCTTGAATAAACAACACTCTCTAGGGTAGTTTTTTTCTAAAAAGCAAAAATGGGGTAAATTTTTGATTAAAAATCAGTTTTTTGCTCATAACTTTGAATGTACTAAGGTAGAATAAGTTTAACTTCAAGGTATTGATGTAATCAACATTTTGATCTTGAATAAACAACTCATTCTTGTGTAGTTTTTGAGTAAGAAGCAAAAATAGGGCAAATTTTTCATAATCAGTTTTTTTGCGCATACCTTTGGATCGAAGAGATTGAGTAGAATCAAGATGTTGACGCAATCAACATGTAGTTTATGCCAAATCAAGATTCTAAATTTTGGCAAAACATTAAAGGGTGTTCGTGTTTATCAAAGCAGTCGTTTACTCATAAATTTGAAATTTTTGGATTCATATTTTATTTTGTACTTACAGTTAGTTCAGTTGTGCAGACTTAAGAATAATCTATCACTTGTTGCTATGGTGATGCATCTCATTATTGTAAGTATTATGAGACGGCACACGCACCCGGCAAGACAACATGAAGATCAACTCGGAACAAATTCAAAATTATGTAGTAGGAAGTAAATCCATTCAGTTTGTGTAAGTTGATACTCAAATAAAAATACCAAAAAAATCTCAATTGTAATTTTCTATATACACACGCAGTTACAGTGTAGTTAAACAAAAGGACTGCAAAATGAATGACATCCTAAAGATCTTAACCCAGAAACGAATACCACCACAGCCTAAGGTAATCACCGACACTTATTTATTTCTTAATTATTTATTTTCAGATTATGATTTGCGAGTAGGTTTTGCAGTTGATGCAGTCCTGCCATCTATGATTCAACTATTGAATGAGTAGTTGCTGTTGTTGTTTTTGATGGTTTTCAAGATTTAAAAATTTTTAGACATTATGGATTGCAGTCAGTTCGAACGATCGACTGTCGAGCTGCTACACCGAAATAATTATTATTTTTTTTTTTTAGGTTGTGACGCCACAATAATAGGTTTTGAAAATCCATCATTTCAGTTTCAGTCACTCATGTAATTTGTGCAGAATAAAGACACTTTTTTTTATTCTTCAACACAAATTTTTAGTCTAACTCATTTGTTCTTTCAATACTATCTTGTGTTCGAATCACTGCAAAGTTCAAACTGAAATGAAAACTGAAATGAGATTTTTTCAAAACCTACTATTGTGACGTCACAACCTAAAAAAAAATTAATAATTACTTCGTGTGTAGCAGCTCGGCAGTCTATCGTTCGAACTGTAATCCATAATGTCTGAACATTTTTTAATCTCCAAAACCATCAAAAACATCAACAACAATTATTCATTCAATAGTTGACTCATAGATGGCAGGACCTTCTGGCAAAACTGCGCAAATGATAGAATTGAAGACAGTTTAGACAAAATGTTAGTATATCAGCGATAGGCTGGTGGTTAGGTCGTTAGTCTCTGAGTACTGAGTAATCAGGTTCGAATCCTGACCGAGGTAGAACGTTTAAAAAATTTATTTTTAAAATATGGAAGGCACTTTATATATAATATTGTCATTAATAGACAGGTGTTCTAGTCGTTCGTCCGTGGCCGCTGGAGACGTGAGTTCAAATCCCGGACCAAAAAAAAAAAAAAAAAAAAAAAAAAAAAAAGAGAAAATTTTAGTAAAGAAAAAGCCCATCTATAAAATATATTCACTTCAAGGTAAGTCATTAGTATGTTACTCACAGCCTGGTGGTTGTGTCGCTGGTCCGTAATCACTAGATTCCTGGATCGAATCCTGACCAAAACAGTAAATTTTTTAACTAAATGCGCTCTACGCAGGTAATATAAGAGACTTTAGCATACTCATTCTTTGTAGTTGTCGATAGGCTGGTGGTTATGCTGTCGGACTCGGTAAAGGAAGATCTCAAGTTCGAATCCCTGACCATGATAAAGAAATTTTTTTCTACCATTTTCTATCATTTTTCATCTAGTCTTTAGATAGCTAACTATAAGATCCTCATTTTTCCATCACTATCCAAAAGCTGACAGTGGCCCCGCGGACTCGGGGGCCGTCTTGTGGACGCACGGCTACGGCCGTGCGATCCGGCGGTTCTCCTCCAAGGGGGTCAGCGCGTTGAAAATCGTTTTTTTTTTTTTTGTTTTTTTTGGAGAGAGGAGTTTTTTTTCTTCTCCTTCTCCTCTTCTTTTTTCTCTTCTTCTCCTCTTTTTTCTCTTGTTCTCTTTCTTTTCTTTTTTCTCTTTTCTTTCTATTTTTCTTTTCTTTTTTCTTTTTTTTTTTCTTCTATTTTTGATTAATTTCTCTTAGTTTTCTTCTTGTTTTTCTTCTATTTTTGATTAATTTCTCTTAGTTTTCTTCTTATTTTTCTTCTATTTTTGATGTATTTCTCTTAGTTTCCTTCTCTATCTATCTCTTTCATTTTTTTCATTGATTTCTCTCTATCTATTTTTTAATTTTTTTCAAATCTTCTTCTCTATCTATTTTTAATTTTTTTTTTAAATCTTCTTCTCTATCATTTTTAATTTTTTTTTAAAATCTTCTTCTCTTTCATTTTTAATCTTTTTCTCTTTTTCTAGTCTTCTTCAATTTTTAATTTTATTCTCTTTTCATACTTTAAATTTAAGCTTTATATAATACTTAATTACCCAATTTGTATGTGTCTTGGTTGGTCTGTTGGTTAGGATGTTGGACTTACGAAGCGAGGGTCTCGGGTTCGATTCCCTATCAATACTGAGACTTATGTTGTTTTTTTTAAATTTTTTTATTTTAAAAAGCATTATTTTCTGAAAAAAATTTTCTTTAAACTTTTTCCTTCGCGAGGACGCGATCCCTGGATCATAGGTTTTGAAGCCCAACGACCTAACGACTAGTCTGCAGAGACACTTATGATATTACCCTTTAAAATGGCTTATATAATATAAGCCTATGCATTTAATTACATTAAAAAAATTCTTTTAATCCTAATCTGGTCCGGGATTCGAACCCGCATGACTTTTCTTTGCATTTCTTTTTTGCCCAAGACCCAACCACTGGTCTGTGCACGACACGGTGATACGTCATCTTAAAATGTCTTATATTATTCCCTATGCATTTAATTACATTAAAAAAATTCTTTTAATCTGGTCCGGGATTGGAACCCGCATGACATTTCTTTGCATTTCTTTTTTGCCCAAGACCCAACCACTGGTCTGTGCACGACACGCTGATATATCACCTTAAAAGTTTTTATGTTATATGTTGTACATTATATTACATTAAAAAAATTTCTCTAATTTCTCATCTTGGTCGGAATTCGAAACAGAAATCTTAGTGACCACAGTCACACGACTTAACCACCGGGCTATGAGCAACTTACCAGAGATGCACCTTGAAATGACTTATATTTCTAAATGGGCCTTCTGTTTTTATTTTAATAGAAAAAAAGATTCCTTTATTTTCTACTTTGGTCAATGACATTTCATATCTCAGTGAACAGAGACTAACTACATATGCTCATAACTTTGAATGTACCAAGGTAGAATCAAGTTTAACTTCAAGATATTGATGCAATCAACATTTTGGTCATGAATAAACAACTTTCTCTCGAGTAATTCTTGAGTAATTGGAAATCAAAGATAGACAAATTTTTAAAAAATCAGTTTTTTGCTCATAACTTTGAATGCACTAAGGTAGAATCAAGTTTAACTTCAAGGTATTGATGCAATCAACATTTTTTCAAAAATGTGTTTAGGCTGATATCTTGGAAACCATAAGAGATGCATCATTTCTGACAGCACCAGCGTTATTTTCTCAACAAACTTACCTAGTTTCTGTCCTTAAATCCAGATTTAAAGGTTACAGGAAAAGAAAAATGATATTTCACTAAACTGTCAATATACACAAAAATAACACAAAAAATTTTAGCAAGTTTTCGCAGAAAAACGCTTGCTTGGGATTATTAATTCTTGGAAATTGATTCTAATTTTTTAAATTAATAATTGATAATTTTTTTTTATTATAGATTTTTTTACTTTTCTCGAGTCTATGTTGTTATGCCAGAACCAGAGGTTAAATATTTGTGATCTGGATTCAATTGATAAGTAACCCCATTTTAATGTACATGTAATCCAGAATTGATTTAGTTATGTGATGAGCTATATTTTAAAAAAAATAGTTGGGTACCGTAATTAATTAGTATCAAAATATCTAACTTACGGAAATGACTTTTAATTCTGGGATTTTTTTCCGCGCATATTTATTTTTCGATTAAAATTCCAAAACAAGAAATATTTTACGAGAAACGAAATAAAAAAATGTTTTTTAAATTTGTGGAATAAAAACATATTATTCTGTTATTACTCACCATGGTTTAGGAATGGTTGGTCAATTCTTCAAATTTAACAACGGTAACATGATATTATTTGTTATAAGTGGTTAATTGAGCATCAAAACAGACAGTGGAGAGTTATGAAATGAAACTATGGTATTTTCTTATCAAATCAAAACAAAGAACATGAGTAACTAATATGATTTTTGTATATGGTATTTTTTTTATCCAATATCACTTTCAAGGAGTTACATACTGTAAATAACAAACGTAAATAAAATACATCGCTAGATTTAAATAAAGAAAACAACAAAAAATTTGATTATACATTTTATAAATGAGAATACATCTTATTTAATCTCGTGCTATCTTTTTCAAACTCCATTTGCATTTAATTTAAATCAACTATTCTGGATGCAGGGTTAAAAAGTCAAAATTACAGTTTATATTGAAAAAATGTAAATTTCATTAAAATAGAAAATGACAAATTTTCATCACTATTAATGTATTAAGAGTGAGTAATCGGATAAAAAATAATGTAATTTTTAAAAACTGAATAAATTATGTACGTTAACACTTAATAAAAAATGTAACTTTTAAAAACAAAACAAAATAAAATTTAGTAAAATTTCAAAAAAATGAATAATCGTTGCAAATATAAAAATATATTGCAAAACCAAAGATTGTATCTAATTAATTATCAATAAACAAAAACAAATGTAGGAAAACAATACCATTTTTCATTTTACTACAACCATGTTGAATCAGAGTTGAAGAAGTGGCTGTTCTTTGCAATATGCACATCCACTTCAACTCCTCCAGCTCAAATTTGAAGTTTCTGAAAAGGAAATGTCAACAATGCAGATTTTGTAAGACACTGCACAACGTGGACCACCTGAAGGATAACTGCTAACCTTTCCTACACCTATCCCATCTGCCCAAGAGTGCCTACACTTATTACACACCTATTACCTGCCTCTAATAACTCCTGACCTAACTACAACCTCCTACACCTAACCTATCCTACAATCTCCCCACATCTCCCACACATTTGCCCGAATAAAGTTAGCACTAGACAGTGTATAGTGAAGGCCCCAATAGGCCTTCCGGTTGTGCAGTATTATACAAATCTTCAAAAATAAAAGAAAAATAAGAAAGAGTTGTTTAAAATTCAGTGTAAACATGTAAACATGTAAACATGTAAACATCCAGTGTAAGCAAGTGTAAACAATTAAAAACTACATTTTAATCGCAACGGTTAACCAAAGACTACAATGGTCCAAGATCACAGAAGGCAAAGTAGGATTGATTGTAGATGTTGCTGAATTTGTGACTTAAGTTACAGGTGTGATTGACCAACCAACCAATAGTCAAACAACAGCTTGGCAAAACGACATCAACTATAATCAGCGCCAAATTTGAAAATCGACAAACAGTCAGCTTATTGGTTGTTGGCCGTTGATTGGTCCTGTTGATCACGAGCCGGCGGCGGCGGCGACCGAATCACCACACACATCATTGACGGCGGCGACCACACAAAATCACCACACACACCGCATCCACTAAATCCAGCTTTTATCAGCTATAACCGTTCCAGCTACAGCCTTTTAGCTGAATCGTGGCCGTTGTGGTACGACTGGTCGGACGAGAGCAATCGACATGCAGCCAGCTGTCCTAACTATAACCGTTCCAGCTATAGCCGACCAGCCGTCCCAACATACAGGTCGTCTGTGAAATCTCAGCCGTACCAGCTATAGCTGTCTTCTTTGGGTTAGGTAAGGTATGGGTTGGGTTGGATTGGGTGAGGTTTCGTTGATTGGTCATCAGCCCCTGACCGGCTGTCAATTGTTTGAACTTGCGCTGATTGTAGTTGGATGTTGTTTGGAAAGCAGTTCCTTGACTACCGGTTTGTTGGTTAGTCACACCGGTAACTTAAGTCGCATATTCAGCAGTGTGTAAATACGTCAGGGATAAAATCTTTTGTCGAGAAATGATTAATTTTAGAAAATATTACACTTGTTTAAATACATTTTGACAACGAGATAACTCCATTTGCAAAGTATTTATGAAGGATTACGAAAGATTAAATTTGCTCATATCTCACGTTACATCTCGCGTCATATTGGTTCTTCTTCCCAGAATCCCACAAAATATTTTTTTCTTATTTCCGGTTACGAAGCCACGCACTAGCGCACTCTGGTGATAACAACATTAAACAAACCTGTGACTATTAGCGGTATCTAATACCAAAATCTATATACTTTTTACCTGAGAATCAAATATAAAATTAGATCTTGTTACGGCATTAAATCTGGCAGCGATAGAACAGTTTTGGAAACCAAAAGTTCGATGATTCTCAAAAATCTGCGCAAAGATCTGCACCCTTGTGAGAGAATGCTGTACTCGCAACAATTTGCGACGAAATCAATCTCCAAGCCAGCGATCAAAAGCCATCATGGAAGTACGATTATTACGTTTTCATTTTTCATGTGCTTATTGTTCTTTAAGCCTTCAAAATCCAATCAGACCTGTCAAGGCTACTCCGCTCCATGTGCAATGTGAAGAACAACAACCTGGGAAATTATGAGTAAAAAGCAAAATCTAATTTTATCATTCATTGTCGGAAAATAACTGGAATATAAACGACCTATCTTCAAATCAGAAATAACATTTCAAATTGTACGCGTCATATTTTATTTCCAAGTTTTTGTTGTGTTCTCAGCAGCTTTCGAACTTCCCGATGATCTTTAGGTTTACGCTTGATGCGATTAATAACGGCATGTAATAATTGTACTATTAACAATAATAACAACAACATAGAAAATAAAGTAATAGTAAGAATAATGTGAACTCCAATCATTTCTGTCCTTTTTGTTGGTATCAATGTTAGTATAGTAGTAGTAGAATTATCATCATCGTAATGTTTTTTAATAAAATACTTCTCTTCAATTTCAGGCCCTTGGAAAACTTCGTCAGTGTATTCTACGAATCGACAAGTAATTCTAGATGCATTTTTTAATGGATATGCGCAAATCCATTGATCCCCTCCAATAGTAGCTGAGAAACGAAGTTTGTATATCTTTGGTCGTCCATTGTGATGAATTGTGTGCGAGTGAATTGGTAATGAGCTCGATGGAATTCCAATTTCGATGATAACTTGACCGATTAAAAAATCATTCAACTCGAATGTTAATAATCGATTCGCAAATTTATCCACTCGCAATTGAGCCGAAAACGAGAGAAAATCAACAGGTCGAGCAACGGACAAATGTAAAAATCGTGATAAGATATTCTCGTAGCTGACAACGAGGATACTGGTATTAAAATTTATATCGACGTCGGAAACAATGTTGTCCGTTAGTTGTTCCAGATTCGTTGCTGCGACTTCTTGTTGGAGAATACCGTTCGAGTTAAAGTAGTCAACAGCGTTCAATTTGAAATTGCTACAATCGTAATTGGTGTGAAAATTATTCATCAGTTCGGACGTCTTGCACACAAAATCTCCATCAATTTGATTCTGTTTAAACCATCCTTTAAATAAACAAAAATGTGAGTCTAATGTAAACACAAATTTAATTCTGATTTACAAACCCAATTTTAGAAGATTCCATTCATTCACCTCGTTGATGTCAACTCTTGTTTTAAGGTCATTAAATCCGTTTTCGACAAAATACCAATCGTAGTCTAAAAGGGGATCATAAACTTGATTTGATTGGTCAATGCTGATTGTTAATTCATCATTGATTATAACTCTTTTCATTTCACTAGGAATTTTTAAAGTAAATGTCTTTGCTCCGTTGAAAATCTTCAATTCGTGAAATGTGATTTTCGAGTTGCGATTTAATTTGAAAGCCTTTCTAGTCTTTGAATATGAGCTCGGTTTCACCCGAATTAAGCAATTGTAAGAAATTGTACTAGAATTCGAGTTTCTCGGACATTGGCTTAATTGGATGCAAATGGTGTTGCCGTACATGCCCGATTGGCAGTTTTGAAATGATGAAATGTTGCAATCGATATTTACTTGTGGAGTTCCAAAGAAATACTCGTTTCTGATTTCTACTTCACTTTGTACGCTTAAAAGGGTAATTGAAATATTCTCAGCTTCCAACCAGACTGTGTTTCCAATAGAGTTTAGATTTTCGTCGTTCGAAGATGCAAACGTAAACAAATAAATCTGAGAAAGCACTAAAATAAAACCACCAGCCACCATCTGTTAATTA
>JH432018.1:414889-453000 GCA_000239455.1 Strigamia maritima
TAAGTCGGATTTTTTGGATACGTGGCTTTTTATAACGAAGATTTTTCAGGAAATCTTTTAGTGATGATGCCGTCATCTATTGTATTGGTTGTTTTGAGTTTCCCCCTAGTCATATTTCCATGTCGTGCGAGTTCATACTCGCTGTTTAACAGCAAAGTAATTCGAAATTTAATTATTTGAGTTTATCGGTGATGTATTTTTGTGTTTTCTTTCAAGATGCACACGGCCTTGGATAGCGGAGTGTCCGCTTTCATCCCTGAAACGCGCTTTCGGTGGATAACCGTAGCGCTAGTCGTGTCTACGCTTATTCTGGGGATTTTATGCCAGAATAGTAAGGTTTAAAAATTGAATTTATAATCAAAATGAATGATTTTGCTATTTAATTTCAGTTCAGCTCGTTCTGGGCATATGGATTCCTCAAAAGCAGAAACGGTTGGATCCACCAACTCTAATTCAACAACAAAAAAAATCAAATTCCATTGGAGGAACTACCACACTTTAGTCCAGAAGAGATAAAACTTGAGCAAGAAAAATTGAAAAAAAGAAATTTTTATTATTACGAGACTTGTATTATTACGAGATTTTATTAAAAATCTCGTGATTTCATTTTTCGTTCCAACACTCTCGGACGAGATTTTTGAAAAATCTCGTTTCAAATTGTCGTGTATACGACTTCACTTGCGCATGAGCACTGCCTACAATCGCAACAATTGTCGTGAAATTCTGCCGCCATTTTCCCTCCGCTTCGGCTGTAATTTTGGTAAAGTTGTGTCGATTACACTATCTCGGGTTAGTTTTTTAATCAGTCAAACACCTTGCACAAACCACAAGCCCAATACTTAGGCTTAATTTGTGTAAGGTGTCTTGTTTTCCTAAAAATTCCTGCTGCCGATTTAAATGTCGTATGTAATGTGATTCGTGACCAACCGCAAACAACGATACGACATTTTATTAACGAGATTTTAAAAAACGAGATTTTTTTAAAAATTTCGTTTTTTTAAATCTCGTTTTCGGTCTCGTACGAGAAATCGCAAACTGTCTATTAAAAAGTACGTAAACAGTAAAAAAAATTATTTTTTTCATACTATTGCACAGCATATACTGATATGCTGTGTGGTCCGGACATAGGATGGGTCCCAGAAATAAGTCCGGTGTGCAGAGCGTTAGGCCCAAAGAGGTGCCATTAACATGGATTGTCCTATGTCCGAACCGGGGACTTATTATCATTGATATTGGAACTAATCCACGACCAATAATCTCAAAACTGTTGATAAATCGTTAAAACGTTAAAAACTAAACGAAAATAATTGTTTTGTACAAATTTATTTATTTTTTGTAATATAAAAATAATTTCTCTATTAATATCGCGTGTAAAACCAGGGTGAATTTAATCTCCCTCACACGAATAAATGAAGTGTTTTCATAATGACAAAGTCAATAGTGAATTCCGACACAAGATCGAGGGAATGCATCAAACCGTGACCAGGTCAGCTATAAAATTTAATGACACGAGCGTCAAACATTTGGTAGGCGCACGTGTGTTTTATTAGGCCATATCTTCGAGTCCAGCAAAGATATTTGTGGGGAGTAGTTGCAATCGGATCTTAATTAAGTGTAACAGACGCCTTGATGAATCACACCCTTAATCAAGCTTCCCTTTTTTTTTCAATTACCATTATTTTGGCTAATCTATTTTCATTGCTACATAACAGTGCGACGTACTTAATACATTTCGAGCATGTGCAGCGCATTCGATATTGAAAAAAGTGAAATAAATTAAAAACAGTTAACATTTATGGGATTAATGCGACGTCAAACACGAGGAGATCCAGACATAAAATACTTTTATAACTTTTGAGTTATTCATAAAAATATGAATACTTATAGGAAGAGTAAGTGCACTTTGCGTTTATCAAATTGTAGATATCGAATTATTGAATAAAAATGCAATAATATGCAAATGTTATTAGTTTTTCATTATATTTTTAGACGAAAAAATTTAATTTTACATTTTCTTATAATTGAATTTTCAAGAAGCGATTTTCAATTCGAAGAAAACATCAAGATGATATCAGGGATTTTACCAATATCAGACCTATAGCATGCTTCCCTCTAGTGGCACCACCAAAAATCAATCTTTAATTTTTTAACATTTTTTTTTTTTTTTTAATAAGAAAATTTATTCAATCTCTTATCCGCACCCGGTAACCAAACCCTTCTCAAAAAAAAAAAAAAAAAAAAAAAAAATCTATCCTCAAGATACAAACGTATATCGGAAAAGAATTAGTTACCCCTTGATATTAGATTCGAGTTACTATGGCAACAAGTGAAAAGCAGCTTCTGAATCTCTTTTGCACACCAACACGTGCCTTTTGCAACCGGATTGATTAATCGGGCTATAGAAATGTCCGCCCACCCCTCCCCCCCTTAACACTTTCTTTCCACAACGTTACAATTTCAAAGCGCTTCATTAGCACAAGACAAATGAACTCACAACTCCGGATTAGGAGCCCACGAATAAGGTGTCATCAATTCAACTAAATCGTTGCAAGTCATCGTACTCATCCCAAAACCAACCGAGTGCAAATAACAGCCGCCTCCATGCACCTGAGCCCCCCCCAAAACCAACTCTTCCTTTCACATCCCTCATTTCTTTTTTCTTTCTTTTTATCATTACATTTCCTTTCTTATTATTTCATTTTTCTACCACCCGACGTTCCGACTTAGTTACTTTTCCGCGCCGTTCCGAAACTCGCTCTTAACTCCCCCGCCCCCGCACGGCAGGGAGCAACGAATGGAGAACTCCAGGCGACAGCTGCCAAGCCAGGAAACCAGGCTGAAATTAAGCGTAATCCCCTTTGGTTGGAGCGAGAGGCTTTCCCTTCGCACCCATTATACGATGGGGAGAATCCGGAGCTGAAGGCCAGCGATGCGCTTAACGCGCGCAATAAAACGCGCGCAATGAAACGCATTTATCCACAAATTGAAGACGGGTCTCATCATAAAAAGAAAGAAGAAAAAAAAATTGGGGACACGAACGGGGTATGTTAGCTAGGTAAGAGATGCGCGACGCATAAAGGAAGAATGAAATGTTTTACTATCAAACCTATCTGCGCCTTCAATTGTCTCTCCTGTGGGAGGATGGGAAGGAGGGTGAAGCCAAATTACCTAGTCTACATTTGATCCAATTTTGTTGTTATTAACTGTCTTGATAAAAATCATTACGAGAGAATCTCAAAGTTTTCCCCGGTGGCCATTGAATGCGGCCGAGTGGAAAAATTCGCGTCGCAGATACGGAGTGATGTAACCATAGGAACAAGTGGAAAATAAGACGTTAGCCATTATGACAATTTCATATCTGTAATCGATCAATATTTAATTACCAAACTTATTAAAATTTAAATTTTTTTTTTAAGTTATTTTTTATTTGCATAATGGAATCTCTTTTTGTCGCGCATCATTCAAGCGCGGATCCGTACATGACGAAAACACATAAAACACGTCTATCTTTGTTCTTTACCAGCTTTGTAAGGTGCAAAACAGGTGAAATAAAGACACTCGCCTCACTTCCCTTTTTATTCTTCTTCCGCCACCCTTTTCTAATCATCATAATCATCATCAGTCATTTCATTATCTCGCAAGCAGCATCACTCATTTCTTATTTACAAAAGGCAAGAAACACTGCACTATTCATCGAGCGAAACCATTCATTAGGATTTCCTTCCCAGATTAAAATAAATAGGAAAACGGCTAATTACTGCACACAAGCGTTAGAAGCAATTGTTTGCGCACCAGATTAATGAGCCGCGTTTTTATATCCATTTTCCATAACTCGACGTATAACCTAATGAAGACATAAAATGCCGTTCAACGTGTCCCCAAATCCAGGAAACGTCAAAGTACAACTTGGCAAACACAAATACACACGAGACAAAAATCATTTAACACCTAATCTCTCTTAAAACCCCCCACTTAGTAACAAATCAGTCGCGCGACCTGCAAATATTTACTTTAAGGGGTAACGCGGGGCAGGGAAAGGGAGCGGAATCGAGATAAAGGATCAAAATGCGAAATTAGCGGCGCTGGAAACGCAGAAAACGGAAAACGCGAAAAAATATTACGAGATTTTTCCTCCCATTCATTCCTGCGGTTCTTAGTCGCTAACGACACGAGTCTGGTCGCAAGATGAGCCTCAAACTCGCAACTAATCCTCAGCGTCAACACGCGAACTGAAAGGGGCTCGTATAATCCTGCCAATTACAGGTGGTGTAGAAGAAATGAGGGTTAGGGTTGAATGGGTGTGTGTGTGTTGGAAGGGTGGAAATCGATTAACGAGGACGAGACACGAGCACAAATTCGCTTAGGACTGGAGATTCGCAGCAAGAAATTTAGCCACTTAATGCTATTGTGTTTACCACGATCAATGTTGCAAAGGATCACGAAGTCATGTATCGTTACTAAAATATTAGATAAATAAATTCTCAATTTTCTTTTTCTTTCTCGTGTATATATACTATAATAGACAGTTTGCGGATTTCTCGTACGAAATTTTTATTATTACGAGACTTGTATTATTACGAGATTTTATGAAAAATCTCGTGATTTCATTTTACGTTCCAACACTCTCGGACGAGATTTTTGAAAAATCTCGTTTCAAATTGTCGTGTATACGACTTCACTTGCGCATGCGCACTGCCTACAATCGCAACAATTGTCGTGAAATTCTGCCGCCATTTTCCCTCCGCTTCGGCTGTAATTTTGGCAAAGTTGTGTCGATTTCACTATCTCGGGTTAGTTTTTTAATCAGTCAAACACCTTGCCCAAACCACAAGCCCAATACTTAGGCTTAATTTGTGTAAGGTGTCTTGTTTTCCTAAAAATTGCTGCTGCCGATTTAAATGTCGTATGTAATGTGTTTCGTGACCAACCGCAAACAACGATACGACATTTTATTAACGAGATTTTAAAAAACGAGATTTTTTTTAAAAATTTCGTTTTTTTAAATCTCGTTTTCGGTCTCGTACGAGAAATCGCAAACTGTCTATTGTGTTATTCTCACCTCAATTATTCATGACCATTCATTCAACACCCTTCAAACATACATTTCTAAATTGAACTCGTTTCAAATTCCACTTTATGACCCCCTATTACTCCACAAATACAACCCCTCCCTTTAGGCTTTTATATATTTTTTCTTTAACCCCCATTCGCATTAATTTTTTTATTTTTATTTTGGTCAAACTTCTCAAACAGGTTTTGGTGTTGAATGAAAACCAGGATTTTCGGCTTTTGAACGGGCTCCAATATCCAATAAAAGCTGTCCATTAGTCCATTGCTAGAAAACTCTCGAGGGCTTTTAGTTTGATTGTTCCTCGGCCACGAGTCGACGCATTGAAGCCTCGCCCACGTACACCATCTCCCCTATCACGGTCACTTTCCTAAAAGCTGCTGACACCTGCTTCTACCTGCACACAACTTCAATTTCCAGCGAGTCAACACAATTTCTTTAACGAACCTCAACCAACAATTCCCTTCCCCTTCCCACACCCCCACCAAACTCGTTTAACCCCCTCCGCCTTTTTATTTACAATTTCCCTAATGTTTATTTTTTTTTTATTTTTATTTTTTTTTTTTTTTCTAAATTTGTATCTGTATGCAAATGCAAATGAATTCATCAGCTCGCGAAACAACAAACTTCGTTAGTTGCACATTGCATTAAAACGCGGCGCACTGCGTCCCCAGCGAGTCGTCATCGAGTGTAAATAATAACATGGCAGCGAAAACGGGCGCCATTTGGGTGCAGTTTGCAACGATCTGCTCGTGGCGGCACGAGCAGCGTTTATTTCCTCGTCTGGTCTCAGGAGAGAAACGCGAGGGAAGCAATACAATCACAGTTTCAACTTTGAGGTTTCCATGGAAACGCAACATCCGCATCTCGCATCATGTCCATTTTGTTGAAACTAAGGTGGCAAACTTGGAGATTTTGATTTTCGCCGGCAACGTTTACATCTGTTTACAGCGTCTGAACGAGTGGGCAATCGAGGTCTGTCCAACCCTAGCGACCCCAGTTATACACAATCGATTCGATTCATGAAACCGTGAAGTGAAAAAGCAATGAAAAAGAAAAAGAAAAAGAAGAGTGTTTCGACACGATGGCGAGACGTAGGAAGACCCCACCTGACCGAAAGAGCCCTAGTCGGGACCCCGTGCATTCCATTTGGTTGGCCGTGCGCCAAGGGTCTGTTTACTGAGCTCTTCTTGACAGATAAATGACCTCACTCAACACAATTACCTCGAACCGAGGCAAAAACATTTGCTTGCATCCGACAAATTGTTTGTTCAAGCGGATACAAAGGAGAAGAACTATTCGAGCAGTAATAAAGTCATTTTATGGAGAGAGAAACAAAAAATTTTCAGGGGTCATTTTTTTTTTTTTTTATTACTTTTTTTTTATTTATTATTTTTCCGTTTCTCTTTTTCCGAGTGACTCGGTTGTCGACTCCGTTTCATCAGATTAACTTCTTTTTTATATACAGATTTGCTAAGTGTCCCCTTGAGGAATCCATTTTCCTCCCCAATCTCATCGAGATGCAAGGCGCATCGAGAAAGCGAGGCTTTCTAATCCTACGTTGAAAAATCAACCAAACTGACCCGTAACTACGAGCTAAAAATCCTATTTCCACGCCTCAAACGTTTAAAGTAATGCGTGTTTCTATGGAAACTATATCTTGTGAGCATCGCGGATGCTGGGCACGTGCAAAACAGCCCACCCATGCTTTTTCTTCGTCTTTTTTTCACACTTTTTTCGCATCTACTATTTTTTTTTTTTTTTTTTGGTTGGAAAAAGTAAAATCTATTTCCCTAAAGACAAACACACACTCTCGGCAGTGATTTACGTGCGGAGTTACAAGAACAACAACATGCGGCGATTTATTCGTGGAAATTCGCGTTAAAAATAAAATGGTCACAGCTCACACAAATTTAAAATTAAGTGTAGTTAGTAAAAGAGTTTGGGAATATCGGATCGCTTTTTATTGCCGAGCGAAATCGGTCATTTTTAAAGTGGGTGTTGACAGTTAGATGGGTTTTAGCAGCTGGAAGTCTGATCACTTCCTGAGCGTGCACATGTAGGAGGAGAGATAGGAATGCAAGAGCGACTTAGAAATTTTATGGAATATTTCATGGTCACCAAGAAGAAATAAATATATAGATAAAAAAAATATATATATTTTTTTTTTTTGTAAGGGGACACAGAAAAAATGTTTTCCAATAAATTGCCACGCGTGTGTAGTCGTAAATCTCGACTCATCCGACTCGAGAAATTGCTCTAAGATGGCGGAAAAGCGTCTAAAGTTATGACATCAACACCAAAAAAAAAGGGGAAAAATCCTTATACTGATAAATGTCTCGGAAAACATATTATATATTGAATATCAGCGTTGAACAATTCTTTAAAGACTAAAAAAAAATATTTTTCAGTTTAAAATTTAAAAAATGAAATTAAAAAGGTGAAAAAAGGTGAAAAACGTTGAAAAAAACGTGAAAAACGTGAGAAAAGAGAAAAAAACGTTGAAAAAAACGTGAAAAAACGTGAGAAAACGAGAAAAAACGTAAAAAAACGTGAAGAAAACGAAAAAAACGTGAGAAAACGTAGAAAAAACGTTAGAAAAAACGTGAAAAACGTGAGAAAACGAGAAATAACGTAAAAAAACGTGGAGAAAACGAAAAAAAACGTGAGAAAACGTGAAAAACGTTGAAAAAAACGTGAAAAAACGAGAATTTTTTAGCATGCACACAACACAATTGCCATTTTCGGTGATAAATCAGGCAAAAAATTTATTTCTCCCCGAGCACATGCTCAAAGACCCATACACACCCCCATCATACCCCATAATGGCAGCCATCATCAAACTGGGATCTATTCCACAAGTGTAAATCCCACACAGGTCATATCTCGCAACTATCCCGTGAGGGATTATTCCTCCCACGCTTTATACAGCTCAATTGCTTCGTTGTATCGAGGTTTCATCCAAAAGGGGTCCGCGAAACAAGACAATAAAGATGTGACTCGACTGCATCGCACCGATGCAACGTTATATCTTGTCGAGCGAGGGCAGTGCCTACATTTTTGAACGCGGGTGACCGAGTTTTCGCGGAAAATAAAGTTGTTAAAAGCCAATTTAGTAATTTACAAATTTTTATAAAAAAAAAAAAAATAGTTTTATGGTGTCGTTAAAATAACGAAAAATTACAAATGAAAAATCTTGTACTTTTGCCATCTTCTTTTCTTTTTCGCCTTTTCGTAAGTGAAGTTGATCCTGGAATAGAAATACGAACCCATGTCACACTAATGAGCAACAAACTCGAGTCAAGTTACAGAAGAAAAGTCAAAAGACAAAAAAAAAAAATGCTAAGAAAAGAGATCAGCCATCACCACATTCATCGGAGGGTGGGATTTTCTCAAGCTTTGATGTGAGCCGCATTTCGCACAACTTTTAAAGGCAAAAATCAATCATGAAAAAAGTAACTTAAAAAAAAAAAAAAAAAAACTAACATCATACATCATCATCATCATCCCTGTTAATTATCCATTTTCAAAATTAAAACTAATTTTACCATATTTTCAAAATTTAAATTCGAATAAAAGAAAAAAAAAAAAAAAAAAGACGGAAACGTGAATCGACGTGTCATCTAAGGTAGAAGAGGCTGTCGGAATGTCTTTCCCAGCTGCTTCTGCCATCGGGCTCGGTTGCAAACGAGAAAATAATTGGCTCTTAATTAATTCTTCCAACTTGGCACACGCAGACGATAATCCGATTTTCTCCCTTCCAAGAATTTCCAACTGCAAATACAGTCGCTATACAATATTATTAATCTTCTCCCAAAACCAAAAACCAAAAACCAAAAACCAAAAAAAAAAACATTTTATTTTCCTTTCCAACTAAAAAATAAAAAACGCCGAAAATTTTTTAATCCGCAATCTTTTTTTTTTCCTAATATTTGCCAATGACATCCTCCTTTTTATTTGTCTTCTAGGGTTTAACAGAATTGGCAGCTGTGTGTACGCATGCGCTGTCTACAGCAGACGCAGCGAGCGTAACGAATGCCATTAGCCCCGACTTGAACCCTTTGATGCCCTCAGTACAACTCCCACAAGACTGACTCCCCGTCGTGCACCACGTAACATCAGCGCGACGTAGCATCAGATGCTTTAATTAATAGGAATTATAACCCACGGTTTAAGCAACAACTCGATCTGCGTTTGTCAAATTACCATCAACAAACTTTCATCCACTTATTCCTCACTGTCCGCAACCATTTAATTACAATCTTTAGGCCGCCCGAACGCGGAATAACCGAAACTCCCTATCCAATTTCATTTTTCGAATTAAATTCTCACATCTCGCATGAAAACGACTCAACGAGCATCAATAAATTAACTTTTTCCTCATTTCTCCATCCATCATGAACCGCACCATCTTCCGCGACTTTTCCCTTTACCTTAGCCCAAAACACATTATTAATCCCCTTATTTATCGCCCCGCTCGGCCGCCCTCGTCTCCCAACGACCCCCCGACACAAATTCTACACGACTCCATCAATTGCATGGCCCATCGTGCACTGTGCACAGATGAAACATATTCTCGCGTCGACTTGTAACGATTCTCAATGTAATTCGCATCCTTCTTTATGGCAAAACGCGTTTGCGTATAATGTTGGCCCTCGTAAATATGAGCAATAGAAGAGTGTGTGTTGTGTGTGTGTGTGTGTGTGTGGGCCATGTGGGATTCCTACTAATAACTGCGGCGGTCTTTTATTATTTGCCGAATGAGAGGATGAGGCTTTCATTTAACCCTTTCCACCCGCTTTCTTCTAATCTGTTGCAACCACACAAACAAAAGGCGCAACGAGCAAGCGGCTTGATGGAATTCGAAAAATCTCTTCCCCCGCTTTACTCGAATTTTGAAGTGTAAACAAAAAATCAAATTTTATCCATTTTATTATCTTTGCGGCTTCGAGCCGGAGTTTGGGGCGATGGATTAGAGTAGAGAAAGGAAAAACGTTTTTCGTGCGAGGTTGGGCCGTGGAACCGCTGATTAAGGCCATAAATAAAGGCTGGAAAGCGGCAGAGAGAGCGTGAAAGGAAATCGAACTCATGTTAATATTTAGATATGAACTTTAGGGTCGACGAGTCTCGACAGAGACGCATGCGGCTCAATGGAAAATCAATAGAAAAATCTCGCGCGCGCACGTGCATCGGAATGCGCGTCTTTCTAGAGGATAAAATAGCCAAATGTTCCAACTCCCATTTCGATGCATAAAAAAAAAAAAGTTTTATTTTTCTTCTTTTTCAAACTTTGAAAATAAAAAAAAAAATAAAAAAATAAGAAAAAATATTAAAAGTTTCTTCAATTCTTTCAATCCTGGAGTTTCCACAAATAAATTTAATAACTTTTCCCACGACCCACGATGGCTTATGATGTCATAACTCCACCCTCAGATTCACACGGATTCATCAATTGATCCCAACTTACACTATCGATTTATTGATCCATTACATTTACAATGTTGTGAAGTTTCAATTTACGACTGGAAAAATATTTTGTAGTTAATTAATGCATAAATTCAAATTTTTTTTTTTTTTTAAAAAAATTTTTTATCCCCTTAGTTTTGTCATTCGTATTACTCTTTGTTCGAGCACAATCGTCTGATGTTAGTATAAGTTTTGATAAAACCCATGAAACAGCAGTGCGACATCATGTGTGTTTTTAATTAATTTTTAATTCCCCCTCCCCCCAATTCTCATTCAATCGCGCATTTTGCGGTGGAAAGACAAAAGAGGATCAAGTCCGGCGATATCTGATTAGTCGTTTTCAACCCTTTTGGTCCGAAAAATAATAATTAAGTACGTGTAAATTGATGCGGAAAAGGAAATCGGAGGGGGTATTTTAGAATAGCATGTGTTGTGTATATAAAGTGCTTTTGTTTTGATGAGGCGCAACAAACTTATCGTGGCATTTGAACGACTTAAGCCACATGTCGCGACGAAGGATTTTTATTGGCGCGAAAATTCGGAGAAATCAAATAAGCTGCTAAGTAGATTTAATTTGGCGTTCATATTAATCATAAACGCGCAGCCGCTGAAAATGGAAAAGAGAAGTGAAGACAACGGCGGTAAAAAACATTATTAGCAAGTGGCAAAACCCATGTGCTGCAACACCTTATGGCAACATGTGCGATCGGGGAATCGAAGAAAAATTAAGAGCAAAGTGAAAATCTATAAAACTTTTTTATTTTTATTTTTTTTTATCAATTATAAGTTGAAAAATAATATTGGAAAAATATTGAAAAACTTTATTTAAATTAAAATTTTGAGAAAAAAATCTAAAAAAAAAAAGACAAAAAAATCTAATTTTCTCGTTTTCATTAAGAAACCGGAAGTGGAAAAAATAAACAAATTCATTAAAGAACGAAAAAAAAATATTTTTCATTTAAATGAAACCATAAATTAAAAAAAGACGAAAAAGGTATGTGGCAATTATAGTTGCACCTCATTAACGTTCTACCAACAACTCTTTCTATTCGCCGCCGCAGTCTAAAAATAATTTGTCACTTCCTTTGTCTCACTGAATATATAAAATATATATATATATATATATAAAAAAAATTTCTACTCCTAACTTTTACTCACCATATTTTATTATTATTTTTTCTATACAAAACGCGATACTACGCAATCTGATTTCCCTTTTGTGTAAATAATAGAATAAATGGCGGAATCGATCGAAACTTCCCCTTGCAAACGACGAATGCGCAACCGTTCTAACATCCGTCCTTCATCACCCCCTTCTTTCTCCCCATTATAATCCTTTCCTCTTTAATTTACAACAAAATATCATCTTTTCATTCATCTTTGGGCCATCGCTTCCGCAAAGTGCGTTAACGCTATCTTTAAAAGGGTCGTAACTCGCAACCCTCTCGTCATCATTTGCCTTATTTATCGAGTGGAAAAAATCACTGAGTTCTGCCATCAACCATTTCCATCGCCTTCTGTCGAAAAAGGGCCTACTTAACGACATTAGCGTGCGAGTATTGACATCGGGTCGCCGTGGAACCGCAGAAGACGTAGTTCGCTTTCCACTTTGAGAGGCGCGTTTAATCGGGGATAATTCGATTAAAGGGAAAAAGATCATCGTTACATGAAGATGCGGGCGAAAAGTGTTGAAATAGAGGGAAGAAATGGGTGTAAATGATGGGTGGGGTTAAAAAGAAATAGCATCTATCAGCGAACACATACCGCGAAATGATAAGTGAGTGAAAAAGTAATTTCGTTTTTAAAATTTAGTAAATTTTTATTTTTTTTTTTTTTTTTTTTTTTGCTGTTTCAAACTTCCAAGCAAATGCAAATCATTGCTAATTCAGCTCTAACTCATGTTTCCAACTTCTGGAATATTTCAAGCTAACTAAATATGGCATAATTCGATTTAAAACCCGAACGTTAAGCTGCTTATGATGAAACACACAACTGGACACGCAATCGATGCATCCAATTCAAATTTTATTGAGTAAAAATGAATCAATTTAGAAACTAATTAATTGATTTTTTTTATTACTTTAAGTGGTTTATGAAACAACCCAATGTAGAATTAACATTTTTGAACGTTGATCTAATGTTTGAATGTTGATGGTTCATAGATAACATCCGTTAGATGTTAAGTAGTTACTGAGAAAAAAATTAAAAACCACCAAAATCAGGTTTTTACAATTTTGACAATATCTCTAGAACTGTTGAAGATAAAATTAAAAATTAGTGTGATCTAGGATGTTCAATTTCTTTGGCAACTTTTCTAAATTGGATGTATGGGTCTGCGAAGCCCTCAAAAAAAGTCATAATGTAATGTAATTTTCAAAAAATCATTATGACCAGAATTTTATTCCAAATCCAATCATACTCCAACTGCGTACATACCTCTAACACATCCAGAATGTGAGACTTAATTCATCAAGAATTCTGGTCACAATGATTTTTTTGAAAATTTTGATTTCTGACAACTATTACATAGCTCCATTATGACTTTTCTTGAGGGCTTCGCAGACCCATACATCAAATTTAGAAAAGTTGCCAAAGCAATTGAACATCCTGGATCACGCTAATTTTTAATTTTATCTTCAACAGTTCTCGAGATATTGTCAAAATTGCAAAAACCTGATTTTGGTGGTTTTTAATTTTTTTCTCAGTAACTACTTAATCAATCTTCAAAAATTTTACGCGAAATGATAGCTCTATCATTCCTATAAATCCTCTTAAAACCATTTGTCTGTCAGTATTACAGCTGTTAAGAAATTTCAATTTTTCTGACACTTTTCAACATTTCATAAACTTATGAAATTGAGTAGTATAACAAATGTTGTGTCAATGTTGTATAAATATTGCATAATGTTGAATATTGAAAAAAAATTAATAAAAACTGACATTATTATGTTAAACAACATTTGTATCAACATTAAAAAATATTTTCTGAATGATTTTCTTGTTTGAATTTTCTCATTAAAACAACACAAAACACGAAATTTTGGTATAAACGTGTGAAAATGTTTATGAATGAACATTACCATTTTAATGACACAAAACGCTTTTCACCTCAAATCCAAACTTTGAATCCCGGATACATTAATCCAACACATCAGTAAAAATGCTAATTTAAATATTATTCCAAAAATTCTATAAAAATTTAAAAAAATCTCTCGATGAACCGCACATGGCACATGCAAAACCTCATCCCATGCCGCAAATTGATAAATGGAGCGGGATTTCCAGTTAAACGATTAAATTATAAATTAAACATTTTTTTTCCCTTTCCTCCTCGTTTTATATTTAAAGAGTACGCATTACGCGACATATGTTTCCCACATGTGCTCTTCCCGGGACCGCATCAGCTGACGACATTCGCTGTCATAACAGTCAGTGGCCGCCATTGTCCGACTCATCTTTGTGCGAGAGACAGAGAGCCTGTCAGCTCCCGCGTCAGAGCCTGTCACGCATCTATTAATCACACGTGATGCCCTTTGCAAGAGATTCAGGGTCAGTTCAGCCGACCCCTCGTTCGAAACGCTCCCTTCGATGTGCAACACAATAGCGGTGAGCATCAAAGTGATGCGTTTCCAATCCGCCTTTAAAAGCCCGCATTCCATCGCCATGACGACCGCAACCGTGACAAGATGGACAGATTGAAGATGCCCCAAATAAAGTCTGTCCGAGTTGCGTTCGAGTGTCGCCGCGGCGCTTTAGGCTCACGCCCATCGACCGAGACGTCGTGCCGGTAATTCAAGACGCTTGTGGCGTCGTTGCATGCGGTATTGTCGCGATTCGAAGGGGGTGGGGCCCGGAATCCCCTTTGGTAGGATCTAAACACGTGCTATTTCTAGGAATGGTGCTAAGGGCGATGCGTCTCGTGATCTCCCATGTTGCGCGCGCAGCTGGCACGCGTCCAGATTACGAACCCACCCACTGCCAACGTCCGTAAATGTCTGTCAGATGCAGCCGTTTCTGTTTACACTTTCAAGTTGACGACCCCGAACTGGAAACGGGGAATTCGCTTTCGATCAATTTGAATATTTTGAAATTGAAGGAAATAAAAAAAATTTAATCAAAATGATGAAATGACGATGGGGAAAGGAAAAAAAAATGTCTTTTAATCAAATTTCCACCAATTCCTTCAAATGCAGATTATAAAATCGATACAAGACAAGTGAATATTCATCAGGTGTTTTGGAAAAATAATGGCAACATCGATGGAAAATAGCGGATTATTATTATTAAATAATAAAAAAAAGGACGTCGAAAGATAGAAATAAATAAAAATAGAATAAAAAAAATGGTTGGGGGTGTAACAAAACACACTTAGGGGACGTATCAATAACCACTGAATGACCCTAGTTGCCCGCAAGATCCACAGAATCACACAAAAACCAGATAATATAGATTTATTAAGGTGCATTACAGATCATGTGGGGGGAAAGACAATACGTCATCCTAAATAAAATCTATTTAATATCTAAAAATAAAAAATAATTATTTTTTTATTATTTTGTTTATATATATATATATATATATATATTTTTAAAATGAAATTCACCTCCAGCTGGTGGCTCGTCCAAAGTACAAACACATAAATTTTCATTCTTGTCCCAATTGACTTGAACTCTTTGGTGAGGAGTAAGAAGACGGTCATGACATTTTGTATAACAAAACACCTTCAGCATAAAAACATTAGAATCTTTGAAAGAATAACCCATCGATGCTCGAAGCGTATCAGCACGAGCTGTAATAATATAAATAAACAAAAATCATGCAAAAAACTAAATAATTAACAAAAATTAGCAAATAATTAACAAAAATTACGCAAAAATCCAAATAATTAACAAAAAAAATCACGCAAAATTTACGCAAATGCGAAATAATTAAAGTTGAAAATCAATGGCTTTAATGTTCTCATAACTACCGTACTTGGTGAAAAACAAACAGCCCAGACTCCCATTGGAGCCTAGACCGGGACTTGAACCCAGATCCCCCAATTGCCGGTTGGGTGCTTTACCATTAAGCTACCTGGGACTCCAACAGAATCAAGTCCCGGTCTAGGCTCCAATGGAGTCTGGACTGTTTGTTTTTCACCAAGTACGGTAGTTATGAGAACATTAAAGCCATTGATTTTCAACTTTATTTTCAATGTGTTCTCCTGTTGTTTTCTAGCGAAATAATTAACAAAAATCGTACAAAAAACCAACTAACTAACAAAAATCACGCCAAAAAACCAACTAACTAACGAAAATCACGAAAAAAACCAACTAACAAAAATCACGCAAAAACAAAATGATTAACAAAACTCACGCAAAAAAACCAAATAATTAACAAAAAAATTTCACCTGGATCGACAGTGACACTGATCACCTTCTTGCCATTGACATTGGTCACTTTACCCGCATCCCACGTCGTGCTGCCCATCGAGTTAATAAACAAGAGGAAAAACAACACACCTTAACAAGCTTCACCATTTCTAACTCCAAGTAAAACTAAACCAAAGTTGGCGTTAAAAAAAAAAAAAAATAAATAACCGCATTAACATGAAACGTGCACCTCAAGTTTCCGTGCATTGTTTTAATATGAAGCTGAACGCTTGCTGCGGTGTAAAATTAATGTGAGAAATTTCAGTTTCCAAACTGGTACGCAGAAATTATACTTCAACGCGTGGGGTCACGTCAAGGTGAGCGCCTCACAGGTGTGAAGGTCCTCGAGCAAAAGAGCGAAAATTGTGATTCAATCTCACACTCGAGTATCTCGACTGCCATCTTGGATCTAATGAGGCGAATAAAAATATGTTCACGTAACGAGTTATAATGAAGCTGCGAGATTAATTATTTCATGCACCATTTGTCAGGAGGTTTGATTAATCTCGATAAAAAGTTTACATCCATTAACGAAGTTAATGAATAAATAAAAAAAAAAGAAAAAAAAAAAAGAAAAAAAAAATTTACATATTGAGAAATTTTGTTTTATTTTATTGTTTCAACTTGGAAATAAAAGAATTTCTTGTCGAATTGCTTGGCGACCGAGTGATGACATTTGATGATTGATGGTTGATGGGAAAAAATGTTTAGTATTCCACTTTAGTTTCAGCGTTTCGCCAAGAAGATCCATTAAGTATGCCGAGTCGCGGGCGCCATCTGGCGTCTTGCGTAACAACCATCTTCACTTCTATTTTGGTTTCGGCCATCAGACGCCACCAACAAATGTGATTCCATCGCATTGCATACAAATATGGCAGAAAAACAAAATAAAAATACAAATTCCCTGCGAAAAATGTCGATTTCAGCACAGCTCGTTTCCACAATTTGCATAATAAAACACAACATTGATATACCACAAAAAAAAAATAAATATAAAAAATATTTTTTTTTATACATAAAAAATATTTCAACACTATAAATTTATGTAATATAAACCACAAAATTCCTTGGCAATAGCAAGCGTCGTTACCCAACGGGCGACAGACGCCCGTGTCATTGATGAAGTGCTTAATCTGGGACGAATGAACCCTTTGCACCCTTCCCCAAGCATGCGCAGTTGTGGTAGCGACTTTAAGGTCAGCTCGTAAATTGAGCCACCTTTAGGGATCGACTGTGACTTTTGACCGCACCGCAATTACGTATCTCATGGCGCAACTGCGTTCTCCTTCATCGACCCCATCTGTCCACTTAACGTCCAAACTGTAGTTTTTAGCCGTGAAGAGGGAGCCACCATTTTTTTTTTAATTTTTTTTTTTATCTTATTTTTTCTTTTAATTATTCCCATTGAGGAATCCATTGAGGAATCCAGTATGACCCCGCAAGTACAATGGTAAATTGAGTGAAAAGAGGCGAAGCGAGCAATCAACTCGCCATTCTGCGCAGGTGAAAACACAATAGAAACTAACAACAAAATTCAAGAAATCGTTAACAAAGGTCGAATGACTGATTTCGTGACTACAAAAGACGAATTTAATTACACTGTACAACTGGGGAGGAAAAAAATAAATAAAAAAATCAACTAGAATGCCACAAACTACTTCCCGTATTCCACTTCATTTAAAATAATATAACACCAATCCCGGCAGTATAACATATCAAATTGATCTATAAGCGACATAGAAGTTCTGTTATCAATCGATATAACCTTTCTATATTGTATCTATATCAATTTAACATAGATTATAGAAATTGTAAAAATTTTAACCTGATTTTCAACAGAAATTCTATATGAAATCGATATAGACTATTTCTATATCGCCGAAATGCAAAAAAATAAATAAATATATCTCACAAAAGTGACAATTATTCGACAGTTTGCGATTTCTCGTACGAGACCAAAAACGAGATTTAAAAAAACGAAATTTTTAAAAAAAATCTCGTTTTTTAAAATCTCGTTAATAAAATGTCGTATCGGTGTTTGCGGTTGGTCACGAAACACCTTACATACGACATTTAAATCGGCAGCAGCAATTTTTAGGAAAACAAGACACCTTACACAAATTAAGTCTAAGTATTGGGCTTGTGGTTTGTGCAAGGTGTTTGACTGATTAATAAACTAACCCGAGATAGTGTAATCGACACAACTTTGCCAAAATTACAGTCGAAGCGGAGGGAAAATGGCGGCAGAATTTCACGACAATTGTTGTGATTGTAGGCAGTGCGCATGCGCAAGTGAAGTCGTATACACGACAATTTGAAACGAGATTTTTCAAAAATCTTGTCCGAGAGTGTTGGAACGAAAAATGAAATCACGAGATTTTTAATAAAATCTCGTAATAATACAAGTCTCGTAATAATAAAAATCTCGTACGAGAAATCCGCAAATTGTCTATTGACTCGATGAAGTTTGTAAGCAAAAGTTAGATACGATTCTATAGAGCAGTACAGCACACTATTTTTCATGGTGACTGCAACTTGCAACGCACCTTTAATAAATGGTCGCCTAAAGAATGAGTCGCAGCAGATAATTTCCGGCGCCCGAGAGGGGGGTTGCTTCAAATGGCGTCACGAGAAACCCAATGAAATAAGAAGTCGCACAACTGTGCAGCACACAATGAAGGCACATATAAACGTTGAGAAATCGCCTCTCTGATTGAATCTCATCCCCTTCCCCGAAAAGATGGCTGTTGGGATCACTATATTTCACGATAACAAATCTCAACTACCTCAATCAACCGGCAATTTTTTTTTTTTTCCCTTCAAAAATCAGGCTTGAAAGTAAATGAGAAAATATGACAATTATGAGTGCGAGGATTAATGGAGGCGCGTTTAAAAAATTAGAAAAGCCTCGATGAGCGCCTTCATCTGGCAAGTTTAATTATCGCCGATTGCAACGCGTGTTGTGATTGCCAAATCGAGTTAAATTTCGAGGTCAATTTCATCATAAATTATAACCTTCGAAAATGACAACCGTGATTAGTAGAGTGACATTCCACCTTTATATCACACCCACACATCTTTGTGCACAATTTCCTATTGCGGTCACGGTTAATTAATTAATTAATTAATTAATTAATTAGCCATTAATTTGTTCGAATTTCAGAACAAACTTTAATGAGCAACGCGAAATTTAAATAAAAAATAGAAACTTTCGAGGCATTTCCCCGAAACAATGATGCGGTTTAACTAAGGCGATGACGTCACGACGAACGATTTATGTCGTTGTGGTTTTCCTCGAGTGATACTTGCGAAATGAATCGCTGAATGCGCGGTTTAACCTCGCTCAAACAGTTGTATTAAAGCTCGAGTTTAGTCGAAATTAACACGACAAGTCGTCACGTGTCGCCGAGTTGGATTAATAATAAAACACGTGTCCACAAAAGCCATATTACAACATGTTCAACATAACTGCGAAATGTCTTATCCTCGATCGATAACAAAGACTTAATTATTCCCCGCGTGTGTTATTACACCGGAAATCGATGGGAAGCTGCGACCTCTCATCATCAATTATTCATCGACAGCTCCCACTACACTACCCCCACGTTTGTTACCCCTCCCCGAAGGTGTCTTCCCGCCCTCTACCGTCGATAACTTGATGGATCATGACAAGTTGAGCTTGTCAGAAATCCCAACGTATTAACTTTGTGACCAAAATCGACCCCAAACGGAGAAAAAAAAATTAAATCCCCCACCCCCGCCCCCTTCTGGAAAAATTAACAAATGGGATTTAACATTAAACAAAACTAAGTGACAAGCGTGAGTGTTGTTAGAGAGGATTTTTCCCGCGTTCCACAGACCAGATGTCGAGTCCCGTGGTCTTTTGTGGAGGGAACACGAGGGAGGGTAAAAGTTGCTAGGGCGTTGGGCACGAGATGTGTTTTTATAGGACGTTGGAGCAGCGTCCGACATTAATAGAGCTGACAGGACACTCCATTAACGCAGCCGCGACGCGCACGCACCAGGGGGACTTTGCCAAAAGACCGGTGGGGGTTGTGTAAAGGTCCTGCGAGTCCATTGGCCTTTCAAGCTTTTTATTATTGTCTTGTGTGTTTTAGTTGAGAAACGCGAGATGCGCACAAAAGGTGGCGTTGGTTTTTGATGATGAGTCAAGTTTTTGGGAAAGGAAGGGTGTGGTTCGAGTAGTTATCGATGCGGAATCGATTTAGAGGAGAATGAAATATTCGTGGCTCAAAGAGTTTTATTACCCTTGTTGCAGACACCCTGTAGGTTTGAGCGCGTTACTCGAGTCTTTGTGGTAGCCGACATAATTAGTCATCTTTGAGCGCTTTTACCTCTTGTGGGATGTTGAGGCGCGCACCTGGCGATGTCATTACGGGGAGTCGTGGTGCAATTAAAAGTGTGTCAGTCCTTTTGTGTCGATCAATGAATTATTGTGAATTATTGAGCGGGGTTGTAAGGGTTTGGTAATGGCGGATTGTTAGGAATTTTTTTTTTAGTGTAATAAAGATATTTTTCGAGAATTTTGTGGAAAAATTTGGGAAAACAGATGTTGTGTATATAATATTCTAAAATTTGTAATTTTTTTAAGATTTTGTATAGACTTTTTAAAAATTTTGTGCACGTTTTTTCATGTTTTTGTACATTTTCCACGATTTTGTGTACAATTTCCACGATTTTGTGTACAATTTCCACGATTTTGTGTACAATTTCCACGATTTTGTGTACAATTTCCACGATTTTGTGTACATTTTCCACGATTTTGTGTACAATTTCCACGATTTTGTGTACAATTTCCACGATTTTGTGTACAATTTCCACGATTTTGTGTACAATTTCCACGATTTTGTGTACAATTTCCACGATTTTGTGTACAATTTCCACGATTTTATGTACAATTTCAAAAATTTTGTTAAATTTTTCTCAATTTATATTTCAAATCGTTTTCACACAACAAAATCAAATAAATATTTCATCTTATTCACACACAATAAAAAGAAAAACCATCTACAAAAAAACCTATACATATTCGTACAAAATACTGACATTAGAGGGTGTTGCTATACCCATTCTCGATATCTCCTAACAAAACCCATAAATCAAAAACAAGACACTAACATGCAAATATCCACAAACAAAAACCATCACAAAATAACATCACCCATCCGAACCAAAATAATTAAAAAAATACAGCACAAACACAAATGACAAATCGATTTCCTTTTAAAACCCAAACAATTAAAAAAATAAAAAAATATCGATTCTCTTTCCCAGCACAAACCAACTGATCCACTTCTCAAAAAACCATAAACAAAAATCCCCCTCACACTTCCCCCACCCCCCCCCCAAAAAAAAAAATTTGTAATCAAAAAGTGACTTTCCAAATGTCTATTATTTTCGTTATTGATGCATCCATTTACGAGCAAGCAAATATGAACGCATTTATATAAAAGGCAAAGCAGTTACGAGTAGTTGGCGTGACCGAAATCGGCTCACTGATTGCACAACGAGTTCATTAAAGGTCGTGTTCCTCCCAGATTTATTACACGCCATTTCTCATTCATTTCTCCAATGATAATTTTTAATTACCTTCATTTTAAACCACGATCAACGATCAATGAGCCCACCGTGCGAGTAAGGGGAGAGACGCAGCGAGTACTTCTTCCTACTTTTTTTTTATTTTTTTTATCTCGACTTCTCATCTTTCCAAGACGGATCAAAATACAAGATCCAGCAACGCGATGTTTCAAAAGCGCGTCAAAAAAAAGTTCATCTTGTTTGGCTTTGGGCTGGTTTCGTTTCCCCCTTTTATTATGAAAAAATATATAAATAGCACATCATTTTTCCCCTTTTATTTTGATCTAAAAGTCAGATTAACATAAATATCTTTTCTTTTTTTTTTTTTTTTTTTTAGTTAAAAATGAAGAGTGAACTTTAAACATCCTTGAAAACATGTATAGAATTTCTGTTGTATGTATATCTGATTATATCATTGCCAAAATGGATTTCAGACTCTTTCTTTTAGTTTTTCTCCATTGCAGTTCTGCGCTTCCTGAGAATCTCTTCGTTGGCTTGGATTTGTTGCCAGCAATTTCCAATGATTTGGAAACTCAATGTTTGGCGGATCTTGGATTCAATGTGAGCACACTTAGACAGGGGATTCGAGTATGTATCGATGAGGGATATGAGTCGGCGGGATCATCGGACGATGATAAAATAAGATTGTCATGCGTGTATGGTAAATTTTTTTTTATTTTTTTTTTTTATTATAAATTTGAATTATAATTAATAGAATTTATTTAATTAAGGGATAAAGTGGTTGAGAAATGCTGGCAGAAGTATGTTGATCCTATAAGCAGATGTTTACCACCGGAAGCGGAGATTGTTGTGGAGCAAATGCATCGAACTTTTTTTGCTGGGTTTTATTCGTGGTGTGAGGATAACGGGCGAGATTTCAGAGGTAAAAATTCAAAAAATTTTTGAATTTTTTTAAAAAATATTCAAAATTTAAAAATGTTAATTTTTTTAAATTTTTTTTTAGCATTTTGGAATCGCCACGAAGCCGCTTGCTCCGAACTGCGAAGTGTTTATCTCGAAGAATGCACGAGTATTCTTAATAAAATCGAATTCCAGCACTTCCAAAATTTATTTACTAAAAATCGGTGCAAGTAAGACTCTAATCTTAATCTTCCAAATTTTAAAACACGAATTAATTCTAATTCATTGACAGAACATTCATGCAATACCGACTGTGCCACGCAGTTGATTCCACTCAATGTCCTGTCCTCAGAGAAGCTTACCAATCTTATCTAAGCTATGCATACGACGCTTCGCCCTGCAATCAATACTCGGACATCTAATATCTGTCATCACTTTTGACATAACCGTATCACATTTCAATTAAAAATCAAATAAATCTCCCGCTTTTTCATAGAAAATAAATATTTAATTATTCGAATTTCACAATTTAAAAATACAAAAAAAAATAAAGAAATAAATAAAAAAATAAAAAAATAAAAAAATAGCAATTTGAGAAATTTTGCTTTTGCTGAGTATTAAATCCTCCCGAGGCATTATTTGAAATCCAACTTGATTATTTTTCCCAGCTCAAACATTGTTAAATATAGATTTGTCCAAAATGCAATTTGTCAGCATCTCAGTTTACCCGGCAATCAATAGCCAACAAGATGATGAAGAAGAAGAAGGGACACATACTGCAGAAAATCATCCTCCCCAGTGACCACCGTTCTAGAACACCAGTCGGGGTACGAGATAAAGCATAGCAGATGCGCACAGCCAACGGGTCCGTGATAAATCCACGCATCAAAATTTCATGGCTCTTTCCCCGTCTCAATTTCTAAGAACAAAAAAAAAAAGAAAAAACAAAAAAGAAAAAAAGAAAAAGAAAAAAGCCGCGTCTCATCTCTACTCCAATGCCCAACTAATGTAACTTTCTTGTTCGACCGCTATCTGACTTGACGATCAAAAGCGACATTTTTGGCGGCAAAAACAACCCCTCGTATCCCTTTGTACCTTTTTATTTATTTATTTATTTATTTATTTCTTGTTTACGGCGAATTATTCATCAAATTAGCGCGAAATTCCAAAATCAACAAATTTCACAAAGTGACCAACATCCATTACCGGCAGCGTCAACTAATTAAATGGCAACCGAAATCATGAATCAATGTAAACCCGTGTAACAGCATCGTTATGACCAAAGGGTTGCTTAAAACCGCACGCGACATGCACATAAATCTCCGCTTGACCAGCCAATTCTCATTTACTATTAATTTATAACGCAATCGTAAAACATGTCAATTATTCAACGTAAATTCATGTTTTTATACTCGTGGCCCGTTTCATTTCTTCTTTTTAAACCAGGTATAATAAACTCTCGATGTTTAGGAGATAAATAACCTGTTGGATCATTTTAGCTACGTAATAAATGTAATTTCATTTTTTTTTCCATTTTTTTTTTATTTCCTCACCCACCAATGTCCATCATAAATAACAAGGCGCAACGAGGTGGTTATCGAATTAGCACACGCGTAAGTGCACTCGCTTCATTCACCTCACTTCACCCCCTTTTCGAAACACCCTGGCTTCAGCCGACCCGTAACCCCCATCCCTATTTCCCAATGTGCAATCTTGAGTGCGCATGTGCCGTCTCTCGCCGTTTTCCCATCCATCCCTGCTCAGCATCATTCAGTGCCCATTAATTACACCCTGATGGACTTAAAACTTTAGGGCCTAATTGAAAAATTTGCGCCTACAGCAACTCCCAGCGACACCTGGTTTCTGTAAAACGCAGAAACAAAACTTATTTTAACCGAAAATCGCCATCTTTGCGTCTGTAATATCACGTGGCAATACATCAACTCGCAAATTATTAACACAGTCGCCCGTAAACACATTCTTAACCCTCAAATTCTATTTAGAAATTGATTTTCCTCTCGCTGCTTGTCGTCAGAGTGCACTCGAGCGCACAAAACACATTTTTCCAGACCTAACTTAGTTGCATTTTCACTGGGCTAAATTGCAAGGGGGCTCCATTTGTATCCGACACTAAATTCGCCAGAGTATCAATCACATCGCTTTAAAAAAAAAAAAAAAAAAAAAAGTACAAATTGCACCTAGTACTTCCCTCCATCGTCAAAAAAAAGAAACAACAACTAAAGCTAAAGTAAAGTGTAGAACTCGTCATGATTTATTCATTCACTTTCCTCTAATTGCCCTTTCGAAAATCCTCTAAATAAGTATGATGGAAGTTAGAGTGAAAGAATAAATTTTAATTCCTTTTTTTATTTATTTTTTTTTTTTTTTTTACTCACTGGTATTTTATTTATTTTTTAGGGGTCCTTCAATCCACTCCCAGTCTCTTGACTATTCTTAACTTTAAAGACGCCCGGGAATTTCACTGCAACGGAATGTTCAAATATTTTGCTTCTTCGAGTTGTTTGCTCTCGCCTTCCCTCAAAGTAAAGACGTCAGCAAGGCAGAATGAGGGCGTAAATCGCGCTAGCCACGCAGCTGCGACTCGAGACACCCTCTCTAGACGCCCCCTCAACGTCGATGTCGACATTTACCAACTTCCATCACACCATCATTTGCGTTTATCCAAATTTAGAAAAATTTTAAAAAAAAAATTTAAAAAAAAATTAAAAATTAAATATTCCACTCGCCAGCCGCACATCCTCTATACTGACTTGACGGAAGTATTAAATTCCAAAGATGGACACTACACCTAAAAGATAAATCATTAAACCCAGAGCACCCTCCTGAATTTAATATGAGGATCCCCGAAGAGGCGGAGTGACGTCGGATTGAGACATATTTCAAGAAGAGTAGACAAGCTCGATAAATCAACACCCAATAAATAATAAAACGAGACAGAAATGAGCTCAGGAGTACTTAACACCCAAATTACAGCGCCAATAAGAAAACAGGGTCTTGGAAATAAGAGTAATAGACACCCAAAACAAATCCAGTTTGTAATTCTCTTCATCCAATCTCCTGCACCGCTTAACCTCTGCCAAACCGGAAATGACGGACGGCAAAGGTCGAAGAGAGGTCCATAATTCGCACTGTATAAAAGTCATAAACCTCTTTGTTATAAATAAAACACGAGGTCATCCAGGTGAGATTTATTCGCACAGCTCACACCAAGAAAACGAGATTTTCTTTTTTTTTTTTTATTTTTTAATTTAAAATAAAAAAAAAAAAATGGCCACCGGCACGTCCAGAATGTCAAATGAGCGAAGTTTATTCTTGCATCAGGTAAGTTGGCTTCAAACACTTTGCGAACTCGTCTTGCCCGGCAGATGCATCGATTCGGCCGTTGGTTGCACATCCTTTGCGTGCGGGCTCCACCCCACGTCCATGGCCTCGTCAGGATCCCTCGGTGCAGTGACCGCTCCCTCGAGGCGTATACGAAACTAGAACCTCGGAAGGCTGCGAGGGCTGCAACTCGTGTAAAAATTTCGCAGTTATAAAACCACTGCCTTCATTCCCGTCGCTATAACAATAAAAAAAATGGCAGAAAAAAAAGTGGGGGTCCTTTAAGCGAGCGTCAAATCACCCCGCTAGGACGAAAATCCATCTCGATCAATTAGTCGACTCCCTCACGAATCACTTCCCCGTTACAACGACCGACCCCGATCGACAGGGCGCGTCGTCACGTGACCGCGTCACCCAATAAGCGCAAAGCGGACGCACGCGAGAAGGGAAACCGTGGCAGACGCCTGGCGCATCGCTCTTGAGATGAGTCGCACGTCGGGCGCGCGAGCACCGCCTGCTGTTGGCAGGCGCGTGCCGGCCTCACTACCACCAGGCCCCCGCCGGCCGTGAGAGGCATGCTGCGTCGCATTTTCGCCCTTGTGTTCGTCACGTGTTTGGCTACAACGTGGTTCCTGTACGGCGACCGATGTTGCACGTCCATCGCGCATCAAAGTCCCCCGAAACCCACGTGGAAACGTTGGACGTGTATCTGGTGGCCAAGGCGCAATGGGGACCTCGCAAGACGATGGCTTCGCGGAACCGTTCGCAGCCCGCGTACAGACGAAATGTGACGGCTACTCGCCGGTTACCACAGGCCTTAATCATCGGAGTGAAAAAGGGAGGCACGCGGGCGCTGCTCGAATTCATCCGGCTGCATCCGGACGTGCGTGCTGTTGGACCGGAGACGCACTTTTTCGACAGACATTATCATCGGGGTCTCGAATGGTACAGGTAAAAAAAAAATTTTATTTTTTATTTTTTATTTTTGTTTATGTTAAATTATCGATCGGTGTAATAATTTCCTGTTTGTCGTGCACCGGTTTTAATCCTTGGAGGTATTCAAGGAGCGGTTAAGAACCGCAAATCCCAAATCCGTTATAAATGAAATTTTGTAAAATTTATGAGATTCAAGTTTTATATTATTATTATTATAATATTTTTATAATAATTTCATCTCAACACACTGAAAAACTTGATCAAAACAAAACGAATCCATATTAATTCAGCACAAGAGAGAAATTTTAATTTAATTCTCGTGATGACTAGAACACTTCGATCGACCACTAAACTGTTTATAAAATTACTGATCTGATTCGAGGTCAGTCCCTATCTCAATCGATTGTCCTGGCACCAAAAGAACAAAAAAAAACCAAAAAAAACAACAACAACACAACTCGACATATTTATGTCACCTGATAATAAATGTGATTTAATTAAAAACAATCTGTTCTACCTGCAGCGTGTTTATGGCAGGTAAATTGTAAACTGGGTTTCAGATGCCATTTTCAGGCGAAGGGGGGAACACGAGCAACACGCACCAAGTGTTTGTCTCGTCTTATCGTAACGATGGAGGTTGTTCGGGTCGCGTTTCGCGAGGATGCCTTGCATAATGATGAGATGTTAAATCCCGTGCAGCTTTAGGGATATTAATACTTGCAAAACGAGAACTTTTCTTCCCTTATCGATTCGTACACCTTACGGCAAACGTGAGACACTTTCATAACACATCAAGTTACATGGCAAAATGAAACTCCGTTTTTTATAGCAAATGTGTATGGGTGGGCCTTATTTCTTCGCCAGAGGACGTAATAACCTTAACCCACTCATAACGGTAATTTATCGCTTCTTTTCCCACCCCTCCCGTTATTTCCTTTTTCTTCATTTAAACTCTCAACTCTTTAAATCCCCTTTTTCCACGAATCTGCGGATTAAAAGAGGAAATTAGTCGCGATTCATTACAAAAGGGATTTCTTCTCGCGATAATCCCGCGAATATATCTCCCACGCGTCTCTTAAAGTCCTTAATTAATGCGCGGAGGAAATGCGAAACCTTTGATCGAAGCTCAAAACTCACTGATAATTCATTTAAAAACAAATAAAAAGCGAAATAAAATAAAAAGGGAGCAGTAAAAAAAAGGGCCACGTCCCATCTAAAAAGTCGATCGACAACTCAATCTCGGAGTTAACGACGCACATTTCTATGCTGGACCACCGAGTCCACGGGCTTGACCGATGAGCTACTCGAGCTCCAGGCGGCGTGAAATGGAATAGCAGATTGGCTCACGAACCGGCGCCGGCGTTTATTCTGCCCACCTCCGCACCCCCTCCTGCGAGCAAAAGACCTTCAAAGTGCGCATCACCGCCTTAATTGACTCATTTTCCTAGCCTAAGCTCTCGTGGCCTTTCTTATCTGATGCATGTGCAATGAGTAATCGGCGGCCACCGACCACGCGCTCAAACCTGTGCAACCGACTCGGTCGCCTCGATTCGGATCAATTTACACAACTACCGTTCGTTAATGCACAAACCACCAAATCCTCAACCACTTTTAATTGGCAGCGCGACATAATACTCTCCCGTACTCCAGTGCACCTGTGACATATCCATCCTACGCATCACTCGGCGTCTCCGATCGATATGCCACCTCCCTCGCTCGCCTTTTTCTTCCCCTAGCACTCAACTCCTAATAAGGCGCATTAAAATGCAAAATTTTTTCTTCTTTTTTACTGATAAAACATAAAATAAACAAAGAAAACATGAAAGTTTTCAGGAGATTTCGCACAAAATTAAATTTTAAGACTTAAGAGGTTCAAGGAACTTTGACAAATGGAACATTAACTTTGTACCAGTTACTTTTCTACCATTTTCTGCACTGGTGGATGCAAAGCGTCTCATCCATAAGACTCCCACAACCGTTAAATTACAAGAGGAATAAAATATCTCACAAAAACGAACTATTTTTAGTCTCCTTTTAAATTTGTGGTCAATTCCTTTCCCCTTCCCCATTTTTTTTCTACTTCTTCTTCTTCTTTTAAACACAAAAACTTCCCCTAGCTTTTCTACCGTGAATAGGCCACTATTGAACCTCGCTTCATGTACACCCGTGTCCCACCCACTGTACACGTGAAGTATCACCGTTCGAGGTCCCTTTTGAAAAGAAGGGGATCTCTTTCAACCAGACTTAGGAAATGACAATAGAACGACATGTTTTCCACTCTTTTCATTCTATTTTTCAACCGCGCTCAACATTTTTCAAAACTTTCTTTCCCTTCATCAGTCGCCTCATCAATCACGCTGACAAGCAAGTCGAGTGCGAATATAATAAACGTCTCCATCTTACCTGACTCTCATTTCCGGTCAGTTTCACACACGTGACCTCCCATCACAAATTACCCCCATAAATGCCCCCTTCTCTTCAGAAAACTCCTCAAGATGAATTACGCACAAACAAGTCGACCGATAAAAACCATCACGCTTCGCTGGGCCTCACACTTAGCCGTGTCCGAACAAACGCCCCCTTATTTTCACCCCTAGACGCCATCCTGGGCATCCTGGCACCCTTAAGCAACACCCCCACCGACAAATGTGTATAAAGAAACCGCGAAATCTCATATAGACACCCATTCGAGTGGCGTCGTCTATCGTGTCCTCCCGAGAGACCGTTCCAGGAGCCAATATCCTGAATCTAAGAGTCCTGATGTGACCACACGGTTCACTCCGAGCCACTTTAGATGCCATTCGTGACAAGTCCGCGCCCTCTATCGATGTCCCATTTCATCCGCAGAATGCGAGGCAAAATCAAAACAAAAAAAGAAAAATAAAAAAATCAATCCGTAGACCATCATAAACGATTATCTCATCCGCGATTGGATACACCAAACAAACTGTCCCCTCTCGGGCTCTCGCGAGTTGGCCTCGCTCAATCTCATGTGTCATTTCCAACGAGTACACACATCTGCTTCCCCCGTGACCAATGAAGGCCTCCATTTTCCCTCAAACTTTTTTTTCTTCCATCTTTTTTCTACCCTCTTTTGAGTTCTGCACAAAGCTGACCTAAGCGACTTCTATTGGCGCCCATAAAATAAACGTCTTCTAGACAACCACCGCAACTGCACACCACCCATCAATTTTACGATGCTGCGCTCATGCAGATTTTTTCCTTTGAACTCCCCTCTAGATCTCGTGGCAAATGAACCCATTCCGAACTGATAAAAACAAATATGTCTGTTTATCGAAATCCGGACATTAATTTCACAGGCGACACCTGTTTATAGCGCCCTGGTGTCGTGTTAAACTCCTTTTATCCCAAGGTTGGGTGAAATGTCATGAGCTGTCCATGAAACAAGAAAATGTCTAAACAACATTCAGAAAATATTTTTTAAAAACATTAGAAATGTTGATTCAATATGATAATGCCTTTTTTTAATCAACATCTTTTTCATGATTCAAACATAACAGAATGTCGATTTAACATTAAACCGATAATTCCACTGTTTGATTGTTGTATCAAAACGGCGATACAACATCTAATGAATGTTGCATATCTATAATTCATATTCAACTGTTTGATTGTTGTTTCAGAATGTTGATTTAACATCTAACGGATGTTGTCTATGAACAAACACAACATTCAAACATTCGATCCACGTTCAACATAGGGTTGTTTCGTGGATGAGAAGTGCATTGTATCGAAAGTATATATTATGGCATTTCATTTTAATCCTCTCGTCGAGCCGAGTCGAAAAATCATTGTTTAGTAGTCAAAAAATATGCGCAACAATACACGTGAGAAAATAAAAATTTGTATTATTTTACAAGCATTTTCGTTTGTTAACAATGGGATTCACGTTTTTGCGCTACAAAACAATGATTTTTCGACGTAGGCCGACGAGGAGATTACAATGCATTTCTGAGCCAAAGGACATTTTGTCCTTTGCCTCAGAAATGCATTGTAATCTCATTTCATTTTTATCCAACCTTAAGTTAAAAAAAGTTTAGAACAATTCTTCTAACAAGAAAACGAAGAAAATGGCGGCTCAAAGGATCGACTCATTTCCACCTTAAAAATCAGTGTCGTAAAATGCAGCCAAGTGCTCTACATTCTTTATAGCGACACATTGGCCAAAGAGATGCTGGGCTACAATCGTAAAAAGGGTCGTTTTGCGAGCCTCAGCTGTGTAAGGACTCTTTTAAGGCGGCATCCATGAAAGTGGGCGCCCGACACAACAAACTGCACCCACTTTCACGCTAGGGTGGCGTTTTTACTGCACTTGAAAAGATTTTTTTTTTTTTTATTTATTTATTTATTTTATTTACGTTTCTCTCATTTTTTTCTCGCTTTATCTTCCCCGGTGTCGCGAAGTCAAAGGAAAATAATAGATACAACCTTAAAAAAAAAAGAAGGTTTTAAGCGCCACCTTTTGTCAAGGAAACGATGGGCCGGTTTGTAAAAGGAACAAGAGAAGATAAAATAAAAAAAAATAAAAAAAAAGAAGAAAGTTTGGGATCGTTTGTTTTAATGAGAGCGAAACCGACAAGCACCTAAGTAGCACTCGAGGCGACGGAAGTCCGTTTAAGCCAAGAAGTTAACCAAGAAGGAGAAAGAAGTGTATTGCGTTGGTTGGTTTCTCTCCCACGCTCCTGTTTCTTCACTGGTGCGGAACGTTGAACGAGCTCCATGGAGGGTATGGTAAGGGGTAGATGGGATGTGTGGGTGGAGGAGGGAACAGAACTCAACCAGTTTGCTTCTGTTTCATTGCACAATGACGTAACGAAGAAAAGTGTGCGATGGAGAAAGTTGGTATCATGAGGTGCATGGATCAGTTGACGGCTCTTCGAGCGTGAACGTTAAAACCCGAGTTGGAGTATAAAATTAAACAGGGGCTACATTGATTATGGCAGTTTGAATTTTACGCATTAGCATTGAGGTTAAATTAATTTCATTTACAAGTCATGTTTATTACTTGCTTGTTTTCAAGCTGGGGTGCTCGAGCATCTAGAAGTTCACAATTGAGCTGTAAATGATGAAATGAAGAGCTATTCCCTTAATTTTATTTAGCTATGGAGATTTACATATTTTTTTTCAACTGTAAAATGATGATTTAAACATATTTTCAGTTGTAAAATGACATTTACGTACATTTTCAGCTGTAAACTGACGATTTAAATATATTTTCAGCTGTAAAATGACGATTTAACATATTTTCAGTTGCAAAATGATATTTACGTACATTTTCAGCTGTAAAATGACAATTTACCCCTACTTTCGGTCGTAAATTGACTGTTTACTCCTACTTTTGGTTGTAAATTAACGATTTACCCTTACTTTCGTTTGTAAATTGACAATTTACATCTATTTTCGCCCACTTTCAGTTGTAAAATGACGATTTACACCAACTTTCATCTGAAAACTGACGATTTACAACTATTTTCCTCTACTTTCAGCTGTAATACGACGATTTGCACCAATTTTCCCATCCAATTGTGCATAAATCGATTAGGAAAATGTTAAAATAACTTCACCCCTTTAAATATGAAAGGTACACATCAAATGGTGGGAGGCACAAAAGAACGAGTTGCTTCAAATCACACCCTCCCACCAAGTGCTAATGAGTTGACAGGCAGTTTTCCGGTCGGTCCGTGTCAAGTTTTGCATCTCTGACAACAAAATGGCGCCTTTGCACCCCTCAAAACACCCCCTTACGGCAAAACAGGCAGTCGTTAGCGATGAAAAGGATGGCGCCAAAGTTGCTTTTTGGAGCTAAAACCATTGGACAAATGCCATGTGGAAATAAATGGCGGGCGGCAACCATCACGAGACGAAATATGGCTCCAAGACCGATAAATCTTTTCCGCTGATTTCGCTTTTTTTTCTTTTTTTTTTCTTTCCTCTTTCTGCTGTTTTTCTTCAACCCCTGAAAAGTGCATGTGTTGAAGCAGCAGGAAATAGGAGGCGTGCACGAGGAGGAAAATTGATTTAATACACTATGCACTATACAGTCACCTCTGAAAAGTCTCATCTAAAAATATGATTTTTAAAATAATAAAAAATAAATAAATAAATAAAAAAAATTTTCTTAAAATTTTTCAAGTTTTTTTAAAAAAAAAAAAAAAAAAATTACTTGTGTTTACACAGCTGAAATTTATCCATGACACCACGGATTTACACAGACGAAGAAATGAGTCAAACAAGCAAACGCATTTCCTATTTGGAATATAAGGGAGGGAAAAAAAAGAGGAAAGACGATCATCTTCATTTAGTCACACTGGCGAAAGATAAATTGCTTCAATTACTTGCATTGCAGCGAGGGAAAGGAAAAGGCAGCATTCAACTTTTAATTTGTGTCTTGTTGGCAAATGTGTGGTGTCCAATTGCACGTACAAAAAAAATACCTTGCTTAAAAATTCATTATATTCATTATTATATATACAATTTTTTTTTTTTTTATTATATAAAAATTATCCATTTTTCAAATTCCTTAAACTGTGCTCAAGAAAATATCAAATTTTCTACCTTTTCTTCATTGCAAATAGTCACTTATTTCGGCCATTTAATTAGCATTATACCCCATATAGAAAAAAAAGCAATCTCCATACAGATGAGATGCCATAATTTGTTCCCGGAAATGTTCTCATGATCATTTTTTATGCAAGAAAAAAGAAAAAAAAAAAAAAATTCTAAAAACTTGATTTGCTCGTTCAACAAACATGAATCTAATTGATTTAATTAGAAATAATGAAATCCAATTAATCAATACAAAATTACAAATGTATCGTTTGCAATCAACTCTCAAAAATCATCATAATCAATTACATGCAAATAATAATAAAAAAAAAATTTAAAATTCTAATTTAAAAACAAATTCTTTCCTCCACCTTTGGTCCGGTTCTACATTAACCCCTCATTACAAACTTCCTCCCCTTCTTTATGAGGTCACTCACCTGTAATCATTTTTTCCCTTCTGCAAACATCTGTATGAGAAATTTGCATCAATTTATTTTTTACAACTGAAAACTCCATTGTGCTAATGGCAGTTTGACAAGAGAAGGAGCTCCACGAAAGGGAGCAGGGGGGGTGCAATAGAGTCCAGTACACGTGCCCAACCTCTGACCCCGACTGTGTTAGTTTGCGTCTTTCGCGTGGTGGCGCTCTGCATTTTATTTTTAGCTCGAGGCGCCTTGTAATCCGAGGTGAGGGCGCTTTCAACTGCACTCTACACCACCCACCCCTGCATCGTCACCCCTCTTTAACATAGAAAAAGAGGGGAAAGGGAAGTGTGGCATTCATCGATGGACTTGTTTAGAGTCAATTGAAATGGGTTTCGACCTCCGAACCCCGAGTTCCCACGAAGAAAACGGGAAAAACAAATCGAATATCACGCCGTCACGCGGCAGGAAGAGAAATGCATAAAAAAAAAGTAAATTGGGAACGAGAGACGATGACGACGACTATCATGTTGATGATGAAAAGAAGGGGAGGAAAAAAAAAAAAATGTTTTACAAAGACCCTCATTCACAAACAGCAGCCCCCATCAATTTTACAACTTCCTCACTCACATGCAGATCAAGACATCCAGAATTAGAATTGTTTGTTGAGCAATTGCCATCGTTTATTTTTAGATATCAAATTTTTGTCCATTTTGCAAGTTACTTTGCGATATTACATCTTGATTGCGATTTATTGAGTGTGGCGAAAGAGGAAAACAAGAGATGAGTGTCGTTTACGTCTTCTTGGATAGATGGAACATGGAAATCAAGAATGACAGGATCCAGCGCACAACCCACTCGTATCTATTTTGGGTTTTTTTTTTTTTTTTTTTTTTTTTTTTTTTTTTTGTAAGAGATATGTGGAGAAGGAAGCATCAAATCGAGTCAAAATTCTCATTCTATTGGCACTGACTGACGACACGACCTCGAGCTAAAATGGCTTCACATTTTTCACACCCGAAAAAAAGTCATTATGGAAATATTTACATATTATTGCAAAGGTTAAATGCTTACGAGTGTTAATCAAGTTAGAAATTACTACTCGCTCGTAATTACATATTTAGTCTTGAAATTATACGAGTAGACACGTTTAATCTTAAATTTGTATATCTGAAACGGAGTTTATCATTTAAAATGGACGTCTCAGCAAAGTTTTATGCATATTTCATCGTAAAATTTGTTTTATCTTAAAAATTTGATAAGAATCTCTCAATCCAACTTTTGAAATTAATAAAAGCATTAAAACTTCGTCAAATTTATGATGTCTTTTCCGTATATATATATATATTACGGCGCTATTAAACTTTATTGCAGAGATGCAGTTTATATGACACTCGTAAAAGGGTTAAAAACTTAGAATTAAACCCATCTTTGTATATTCAGATTAAAAATTATAATCGAATTGGGCTAATATCTAAATAAAAAATAAATTATAACGTCAAGTCAACACTTTTAAGACCTTTGTAAAATTAGAATTCTGGACGTCCGAGTTTACACAGGTCCCAATCATCCATCACCCTATAAACAAAATCCTCATCTGGAGAAGATAAACAGTAAATAGTGACATTTTAATGTCTCTTTTAATTAATAACAAACTCAACACTCTTAGACTCGCTGCACATGACTTTTAATATAGGAATATTTTTACAAAAAAAAAAAAACAAGAAATTTGCATAAAACAGAATAAAATCAAAAACATTTCCCTCCATAATAATACAATAAGTAAAGAATAGAAAGCAGATGGGAAGTCGCGCGACACAAAAACCTTTTGAAATGCGTTTCTTTGATCCCTCTTCGTCGGGATGAGTTGCTCGTGAATATGAAACAAGGAGAGGAAACATCCAGTCTGGAAAAAAGGAAAATAAAATTCCCTCCTAGCGGGACTCCTTCTTTTCATTTTCCCTCCCTCCTTCTCGGTGGGTGGCGTTCTGAATCCGTTACCAAGACGACGCAAAGCCGTCTTCTCTCTTATTTCTCCCGCATCTTCCTCCTTTTTCGTTCGTTCGTTTTAATTTCATTACTGTTACAACAAGCGAGGGAGAGAAAGAAAAAGTCCCCTTCATCCTCCCCCCCCCCCCGAGCAACGTATAGCCATCACCTGAAAGATGTTAGTCTGACCACACACGGTGGACAATAAGGCAACAAAGTGAACAATAAAAAGCTACAACGATCGAGATGAAGATGATGATGATGGCAATTGCACAGATTCGAGGATGGAGGAGGGGGACGACGAACAAAAGGTGGAAACGAGCAGCGGGCGATGGAATTATGGGATTTTAGGAGACTATATTGTGCAAAATGGAAGGTGTAACTAAAAAAAAAAATATATATTTATATATAATATCGCGAAGATTAGTTTCCTTTGGAAAAATGATAAGAATTGAGATGAGTTATTACGTCATTTACGAAGAATGGTGGGAAAAGTGCAGTGCGAGATGACAAGAATTTCCGGCACACAGAACAAAACCCCAAAACATGAATGGCTTTTCCCTCGAGTGACTTCAATCGGAGCCATCGCATCTATCCATTTGTCCATCAGATGGTCAACTCGTTCCGCAACAGCTGTTTTCATAGCATCTCTCACACCACTTATTTCCTTTCACGTTTTCCCTCGGACCAATGGCGCTCTCAAATTACAAAAAAAATAATATATATTTTTAGAATTTTATATGTAGAAAAACAGATATCTCGAGATATCCATTTTTTTACGTTTTTTCATCCATGTTTTGGTATGTGTCAGACATTTCCTCGCATTACATACAAAGTGGATTAAGGGATCCCTTCATCTGCTTTAACTTTCAGCTCGTGTCCTTTGGTAAGCGTTCCATGATGAAGCGCCCCCAAACGGGCGAGAGAAAGAGGCCAAGACAACTATTGGGGGGGGTCACGAGTATTTGCGAGGGTGTTTGGCCGACTAGCCAGACACGACCAGTCGCACTTACATTTACTCTGCCTACTAATTGCATTATCCCCTTGGTGTGATGCGCAAACACATTTTCACTCCACTTAATTGCTCCTACCTACTCGTGAAACCGGAGTAAACAAAATTACAGATATCCATCCATTCTTGAAAAAAAAAAAAAAAAAAAAAAAAATAGTTATTGTTGTTTCTCATCATTTTTATGCCATGTTGGAAGAGGAAATCTGGGAAAATGATCTTTTTCAAAATCCTTGTCATCTTCCATATCCTGAAAAAGATCTGAGGATATCGGATGGGATCTGTTGTCATGGGCGACGCTCGGAGACGCATATCTGATCTGTGTACAGCGGTGCAGCACCCTGGGAAGATTGTGAAAAAATAAAAAAAAAAAAAAAAAAAAAATGTCTAAGAAAAGAAAAAGATGTGGCACGAATGTATGACCTCTCTGTTCATCCGTTGGCCGTTTCCATGGCGACCAACGACAGCTTTTAGTCAATTTTGAGCGGATTTTCCGCCGCCATAAAAGCGGTGCACCTCCATCATTAAACGAGGGCTTAAATTCTCACATTTCATGCTAACAACTCCCTCATTTAGATATAAATGATCAACTTACCGCTTTCAAATGATGTCATTAACAAATACTAATCTCCATTAATTATGCAAATTCAACTTAAGTTTGCACGTGGTATTTAAAAAGTGACATCATTTTTACATTGAAAAAAAAAAACATCCTAGTGATGTAATGATTCGCTTTGATCCAGGATTAACTTCTCGTTTTAACCCTTTTTACTACCTTTTGGGTTTATTAAAGCCCCGAAATTCCCGCGTCATTAATTGCCTCGGAGAGATGCGAACAGATAAAGGCAATTTGGAAACCGGGACGAAACGAGATAAAGTCAATCAAGTAAAACTCTATTTTGCTCTTAAAATGTCAACAACTCGAATCGTACGCCATGTTGAATTGAGAGCCATCCGCGGCGCCCTTCAATTAAACATCACGAACACGGCGCTTCGGGGAATTCATTAAGTTGCCAGGAGAAGAGAAGTGTGGTAACTCCAAGTCACATGTCTCTTCCACTTATCCGGAGAAACGTTTTGAGTTTGGAGGCCATTTTCGCAATGAATGCAATGCGTCCCGCTCTCTATAATCATTGTTTTTTCGGTTTGGGGCGTCGTTTTGAAGGTAAACGGGTGTAATTTATACTTTAAAACCGACCCAACGCTTTTATTTTCTTAAGAAAACTTATAAGGGAGTTCACTCAGCTGCTATTAAATATTAAATATGAATCGCGACATTTTTTTTCATTTTTTTTTTTTGAAGCAATAAATGTCATTTTGATGACGCGCGCATCTAATGCTATTCAATTTGTTACGGTGGAAGGAAAGGAAATGAAACCAACATTTGATTAAATTAAAAATATAAAAAAAAAAGAATGTATATATATATATATATATATATT
>JH432018.1:453249-480348 GCA_000239455.1 Strigamia maritima
AAAAAAAAAAAAAATAATAAAATTTTCAATCCCATTAATTGTCATTTTGCAATAAACCTAAGCCGGCATAATTCCTCGCACAACTGAAATCCAATTTCATATTTTCCCATTCAAATGACTTTTCTCCCCACTGCAAATCCTTTCCGCCGCAACCGTATTTCCACCTTTACGCTTGATCAAGAATTCATTTCCTATAATTCATTTCCCATAGTGCGTTAGAAGCCAATGTTTCACTGATCAGTTGCAATGTGGCAAGAAAAATGAGACACACGAGTCGTCCTCCTATGGAACTTGGCAGGGGAACGAAGACTGATACCTTCCTCTAATTTATTTGCCGATCTGCCTCCATTTCGATTTTCATTTCCAGTTCCGCCTCAACAATTCCATAGGGATCCTCGCGTGTATATAATAAAAAAAAAAAAAAAAAAAAAAAATAAATAAAAAAAATTTACAAATTGACAATAATTTTCTCACGTTTTTAAATCTGGGCTGGAAATTTAAGTAGACAATTTCCAGACATGACAAATAAATAAAAAAAAATAAAAAATAAAAAAAAAAATTATATATAAAAGAGAAAAAAAAGAAATGGAGTCACTTGTTCGCCAATTTAATGGAATGGAAAAGACTGGAGAGAAAAGAGGGTGAAATTTAAAGTCGGACTTAAATTGCACCGCCAAGATTTTCTTGCTACCACAAAACTAATCATTCAAACGCCCTCGATATAAAGGAGTTGGGTCCATTGGTATTAAAGCGCCACGCTTGTAAAATTAAGGAGGAGAGTGGGCTCGCGTGATTAGAATTGTAATGACACCTGAACTAAATCGATATCGCCAGACAATACAAACTTCCTAATCACCTTTGCAATAATAACGCGAAAAAATTCTCTTCTAATTTAAAATTCCAGGAATTTTATTCAAAAAAAAAAAAGAAAATATATTTTTATATGTTAATTGACTTAATTTTCGTATTTTTACATTTAAATAATATTTTTTTTTTTTTTCTGTAAATTTCGCATTTTCTCATTAGTGGAAAAAAGAACACCTGCGCAATACAAAATCTTTTAATGACAGATAAAAACCATTAAATGCTAATGATAGCTCGATTCGAATAAAATCAATTCCCATTCCAAACTTGAAGAAAACCTAATAAAAACCCAAGATAAAAGAGAATTTTTTTTTCATTTCAAAAAATTCTCATTTTTATCCATTCCTTCGCCACCCCACAATCTCCAAAAGAAAAAAAAAAATCCCCACAATATCAAAGAAAGCACCATACATCAACCTACCAATTTCAGTAAGTAAAGAGAAAAAATATGTTCCAATAAATTGCCCTGGTCAAATATCCCGTTCGCCATTAAATCACCATTCCTGGGGTCATTAGTTATTAAATCGCGAGATCGAAAATCATTCAAAAAAAATTTTTTTTTATTAAAAAAACCACAAAAATACGTCAATTCACTTCATAATTTTTATCCAGTCTTGTAATTTGTTATTTGCTTTGTTTATTCGCCCGATATCACGTATCAATCGATGAAACACAGGGGTTGCTGTCATGTTTGTGCGCCAAATCTCGTATGACTCGTTGCCGGGAGCAACGGCGGATCCACGTTACTCCTCATCTTCTGAAAATCATCCCACTTATCGAGCAAAACAAAAAACATCTTCAGATTTCCTCCCCACATCACCTTCAATTTCCTCAATTTAAAAAAAAAATAAAATAAAATAAAATAAAAATTTATCAATTTATTTATCACCATCTTGAATCTCGTGTCGAGCATCCGTATCTTGACGGCTTTTCAAGTCTGTCCTTGATGTGTACCACATTCGACCGAGTGAAAATTCGTCAATGAAAGAATAAGTGAGCCACGCAGTGAAGCACATGGAGATGAAGATTCCTCCTTATTTGGCGTACAAAGAGAAAAAGATCGATAAGTCAATACAAGAACCAGATCCGGCAACCCCCTCCATTCAACACAAAGAATCGTTCGTGTTTAATTAAAAAACAACGAATTCCCGAGCGCCGAGCAGCAAATAAAAGCTATTTTTAGGTAGAATTGGCCGAAATTCCTGCTGCCCGCCCCATTTCATCGCCCGAATATCGATCAGAGTGAAAATCCCAAGAAAAACCAAGTCGCATGCATTAATGATTAAAATACAGCGAGCGAAAGATCAAACAAACGGATGTACTTGGCATAACACGAACCATTGCGAATCCAATGGGCGGATGTAAAGAGAAATAGATGAGAACGTTGCGAGTTGGGAGTCGCTCCACTTTGATTTATGATCGCCTTTTGGTGTAGTAAACCGCCATAATCTCGCACCTTTTTGCCGACATAAAAAGAGTGGCCAATCCAATTGACAAAGTCCATAACTCTAATAGACTCAACACTGTCAATGACAACATAAATAATCTGGCAAAATGAATCCTCTCCTTGTGCGACTTCATGTCACGTCCCTCGCTGGCCAATTTCCAATGTTAGATGATTACTCGCTCAAATTCTCCCGCAGCATCTTTTGCGCCGTTCATCCGTTTACAATTTTTCCTTTCAATCAATTCAAACCCATAAAACATGTTGAATCAACATTTTTGAACGTCAATCGAATGTTTGAATGTTGTGTTCATCGACAACATCCGTAATGCTTAGTTCCCACTTGGCAGAAATTCCAACAGAAAATTTTCTGCCGTGCAGAAAAGTATGTTTTTCTGTCGTTGTTTCCCACCTGCGGACTGAAAATTGGGCAAAAAGTGCAGAAAAGTAGAATTTAAAAATGGATGCCAGCTAAGGAAGGCAATTTGTAAACACTGCTGCTTTCTACACTCAAAATTTTCTGCAGCAGAAAATTTTCTGTCGGAATTTCTGCCAAGAGGGAACTAAGCATTAGATGTTAAATCAACGTTCTGAAACAACAATCAAACAGTTGAATATACAAGTATAGGTAGTTGACACGCAACATTCATTAGATATCAACATTTTGATAGAACAATCAAACAGTGGAATTATCCGTTATTGATATGCAACATTCGTTTAATGTTAAATCAACATTTTGTTGTTTGATTATTGATAAAAAATGATATTCTAATAGTGAATCAACATTTCTAGTGATTTTAAAAAATATTTTCTGAATGTTGTTTAGATATTTTATTGTTTCATGGGAAGCGTTGAGAATTCTGCAATAAGTCCCATTTCAGCCGATTTATCATGGTTGATGTATTAGAGGATTTGCACTCTTGAAATTTGTACAAACGTATCAACGTATGAACATACGTTTCATACGTATAGATCAATGTAACAATTGAATTCTTACGTTGGTCCATACGTTCAGGCGATAAACGTATGAACGTATTTTTGTGGGCATGCGCATACCAAACAAATCGGCCTGCTTCCGCTTTTGCAAACCGCCATTTGCAAAAATGACGGGCCGAACACACGGTAGAGGTCTAGGACGCAGTATTAGAAGCCGAGGACGTGAAAATAACAAACCATCCCCGCCACCAGCACCAATACACCACCATCATTGACTGCAACGGGTATTTGAATTAGGTCCGAGTGACACCAGCATTAGATCGATTGACACCACATTGTTATGTGATTTTTTTGTTTGCGCAAACACTCATCACAAATCAACGTAAACGTATGAACGCTTTAACGTGCAAACGTATAACTTTTTTATTTATACGTTTGTACGTTCATGCGTACATACGTTTTTTGATCAGCGCAAATCCTCTAATAAATCATATAATGGAAAGTCAAACATATAAATATTAAATAGAGTAGTTTGAATATTTAATTAATTTTTTTTGAGGGAAAAAAAAATTAATTCAATCAAAAATGTGAAATTGCATGCATTAATTTAATTAAATTTAATTAAAATTAATTCATTCCTCACCAAACTTTTTATTATACATTTTATTTTAAAAAAAAACATTTTTATTTCTCAAAAACTTTTTTGAAAATTTTCCTATTTCCCTCGAGAAATATCGCATATTTCACCATCTCTTTAGTGCCCTATACAGCTATAACTTGTACATATGGCGCATCATCTGCATAGCATGCATCATTTAATCAAAACAATTTCAAACCCGCATAATTTCTTTCCTCTCATACAATTTTTCCCTACGACTCACTTTTTCTTTTTTATACCCACTCCAGAGAACCCCTATGAATTTTTTCTGTGTCTAATGAACCCCGCACGAAAAATTCTTTTGTACTCACCAAACTTTGCGCATGAAGAATAGGCCCCACATGACACTTGGCTGCAGCCATTGTGTCCAAAGTGTCCCCCGAGTCCTCACGTCCTTAATAAGGCCGCAGTAATAATTGAAAGGGTTTTCATCTTTTATTTCTTATTTTTTTTTTTTTTTTTTTTTTTTTTTAAAGTTGGATACGCGGGGGGTGTTGAAAAAAAGGGACCTCGATTAATCAACGATGGCTCATTGAGCGTCGCATCTGTGAAGGGAACAGCTGCTGTGCAAATAAACACATCATGGGACATTTCAGGGTCGCCGAGATTTGATTAAGACGCCACAAATCCCGTCGTTCATAAATCCTACTTAACATTCTCATGGCCCCACCTGTCTTCCGCTCGGAAAAAGTCGAAATTCCCTCGTTCATCATCTTTAAAGGGCGAGGAGCCGCGAGAACGACAAAAGATGGAGCTACTAATTTCGTATAAATGGAAAATTGCCTCATAAATTTTAATCAAAACTCGCCTCTTGTAAATTATGCTTTCAAGAAATATATACATAAAAGTGAACCTTAAGTCTTCAAAGGAAATAATTCATGGACCCGTGTTAAACACAACGCTGAGTTTCAACTCGTTTTTCTTCAAAGTTGGTGTATACTGATTAAAAGGGGATCAATATTATGGAAAAGGAGTTCGTTCGTGCGTCTCACGCATGGCGTTTTGTAAGAAAGTCGATGAGTGATGCATTTTCCGCTTGATAGATTGCAGCTACTCGAGTGGGAGTGGTCGTATCCGGTGTTTGTCGTAAACCATCATTTTCAAGTGTATTAAGCTTGTAAAATACCACTTTTCCGCTTTTAGTTGTTGTTTTGGATGAATTGGATCGACAAAATTGTTTTTTTTTTTTTTTTTTTTTTTAAGAGAAAAAAAGTTTCCGTTTTGCAAATGTTTGCAAATGTTTGCAAGAAAAATGTCGATAAAATGATTAATATCGAAGTAAAAAAAAATTATTTTATTATTTCAATTTGAAATAACAAATAAGAAAGCACTTTTATAGTCTTTTACCGAACAAAAAAGCGTTAAATTATCGCAGTTGACAGTTGTTACCACTTTTTCCAGATGCAAACTTAAAAATTCCATTTGCCAAAAGTCAATAAAATTGGTGCGCGACATAAAAAAGTCACTTGCCAATTGCCGAGGGACTTACTAAATTGCCTTTTCTCACTGTAAACACATCACTGGTATCCAAACAAACCCCAATCTCCAATTTTTCCATTCTCTCTCCAACCACTTTGCATCTCCAAACAACAAAAAAAAAAAAAAAAAAAAAAAAAAAAAAAACCACTCGACAACCCCACTCTTACAATATCTTAAGTCTTATCTCAACAAACTTTTATTAAGTGTCTAACATTTATCTCGAGATATTTTCTCGCTGTATACCCATATCGACATGACCTCTCTCTCCATCAAGAGCTAAAAGGGGGAAAGAAAGAGCAAAAGATCCCCGTCACCAAACCGAGAAGAAAAGCGCCCCTTCTGCGGACAATGGCGACGGCTGAAGGGGAAAAGAGAAGAGGAAAGGGGAGAGAAACTTGATTAGAAAAGTCCTTCGCAAACTCTTAATAACATCGATCCCAGATGGCCACTAGATAGCACTACTCAAACCAAAGAATAAAATTGACAAAAAAAAAAAAAATCAACTCTGCGTGTGTTCTTGTGCAACATGAATAGTAAATTACATACAACTGATGGATGACCCATCACGTGACTAAGCAAATGTTCCTTAAATAAAAAAAATAAAAAAATTTTCTGTGAGAAATTAAGCGGGGGATTGTGCAATTTGATATTTTCTCGCTACTGGGGACGAACACAAGGACATCGGATAATATGTTTGGTTTAAGGGGTACAGAGGTACCTATAGAATCGTAGAAATGGAGTGGCGAGCAACCCCCAAGTCTCATATTTCGTCCTCCTTTCGTCACGCTGATTTAATTGCTTGTCTCCCATTGGTTTTACGACTTAGCTTTCAGTTTTGTAATAAGTTTAATAGCACCGCGACCCGTAATTTATGGTATATGCTTGAGGGGGTGAAAATTAGACAAATTCTTTTACCTCGGGCTCGGGATTCCAATGACCTTTTTTCACCATTAAAAGGGCGGAGGGGAAAAAATGGCCTTCAAATTATCAGAAATTTACGTGATACTTTTGCATGAAAAATAAATTTTCCATGTGACAATCATCAACGGAATTTTAAATAATGAAATGATTCCACAAAAGCAAAATTCCTACTGGGAATAATGGGCGCCGAATACCACCGATATCAGGCCGAAGTCATGTCAGAAGCCGAGTCAGCAAGAGAAACAAAGCCGAAAAGATTTTAAGCCTAAAAGATATTTGTTTACATCAGTCCATTACACGAGACAAATCTTTGCAAATGCTTGAAAAAGTATTTCCTTTAAGCTGTTTGAAAAAGAAAAATCACAGCTTGTCTACTGGGACATTACCGCAAGACAAAGTCCTTGAAAAGAGGAAAAGAGGAAAAAAAAAAAAAAAAAAAAAAAAGTTTTTTAAGCTTTTATTTTAAGACACAGAATGAATCAAATTTATTTTCTTTGTGTCATTCAACCATGACTGAATCGATGTTTGACATCACTTTGAGCACTTGCACGTGCATTTTCTCTTGACGTTTTTGCCGTCGAGTGGAAAAGAATAAACAGTAGTTCGACTTTAGGCTGCATTTTTGCTTTTCCCTTTCTTTTTTGATTTATTATACCCGACTCAAAGAGTCACTGAGTTTGAAAATAGCCTCAATCTTGACAGCCGAGCATGTGAAATAACATCATTAATTTTTCAAAACACAAATTTTACTTCGGGATTCGAAGAAAAAAGAGAAATGCATTAAAGAAATATAAGATTCGAGATCAGGGCTAACTCCGGTTATAAAAATAAAATCCCTCGCCCCCTGGAGGAATTAAATTTTTTTTTTTTTTTTTTTTTATTTTTGGAATTTGATCATGATGAAAGTCGACTACCGACAACAAATTAAGCCATGTGACATGGGTGAAATCAAAGAAAGCTAAAGATGGGGTGGTGGCAGGGAGGATTTAATCCCCAATGACAGCTCCACGCGTTCCATGCTCCATCGCATGACGTGTTGCCATGGCGACAAAGCAGAGCTTGACCCCTGCGTTTTGTCCACCGTCTATTTCAGCAGGGAACCAACAGATGTCCGAAGGGAAACGTCACTCAAAATTCATCCACGGTTCTTAAACGACGGTTCATTAACACCCGTTTCAGGGTTCTCCGAGGCTTTCTCCTCTCGACATGCCTCAGAAGCCAAAGCCAAACCCAATTCTTTATTCGCACCTGTTGATTGCAACAAAACACATTGGCGCCTGGCGGAGTTAAAAATCCTGGAAAAACTTAAGAGGAAATAAAGTTTTTTCGATCATTTTATAAGACAAAATGAAGTTTTTCAACCATTTTATAAGACAAAATAAAGTTTTTCAACCATTTTATAAGACAAAATGAAGTTTCTCAACCATTTTATAAGACAAAATGAAGTTTCTCGACCATTTTATAAGACAAAATGAAGTTTTTCAATCATTTTATAAGACAAAATGAAGTTTTTCAACCATTTTATAAGACAAAATGAAGTTTTTCAACCATTTTATAAGACAAAATAAAGTTTTTCAACCATTTATAAGACAAAATGAAGTTTTTCCGGTCGAAAAACTTCATTTTGTCGTAGAAAATGGTCGAAAAACTTCATTTGTCGTAGAAAATGGTCGAAAAACTTCATTTTGTCGTAGAAAATGGTCGAAAAACTTCATTTTGTCGTAGAAAATGGTCGAAAAGCTTCATTTTGGTTAATAAAATGGTCGAAAAACTTCATTTTGTCCTATGAAATTGTCGAAAATCTTCATTTTCTCGTATAAAATTGTCGAAAAACCTCATTTTATCGTATAAAATTGTCGCGAAAAACGTTATAAAATTGCCGAAAACTTCATTATGTCGAACACAATTGCCGAAAATCATCTCCCGAAAAACCAATCCTTTTTAATTTAAAGCCCTTAGTCCAAAGTGATGTAATAATTCTCCCCCATCTCACTGCCCTCCCCTTTGATCAAATTCATTAAACACTCACTCATCCAATTTACCACCTCCCACAGCAAAGGATTGTGGACGACCCTGCCACCAACCAATTTGTTCACACCAAACCTTAATACATAATACTGTATTATTTTGTCAAAAAAAAAAAACAAAAACAAAATCCCTCGTCCCAATTTCCCATGAGACCATCCGACCAGCATATTTCCTGCTCGGTCATTCAGAACAAGAGACAAGAGTAAAGGTGACATTGCACCCAATGTTTACTCAATGAGGAAACAGCGGCGACCATTAAAAGCAACATTTCCACGCTCTCATATTCGGTTGCATTAAGAACAAAGTTGTAAAGCGAGCTGTACAACTTGAAGAATATCACGTTCCACTCCCTTTTCGAATTCAAATATATGGAAATAAAATTGTTTTCGCTCCTCTCGGTACAGAATTGCAACCCGAGCACTTTTGTGGACCTCGCGCGCGTTTCCATGACAACGCAGCATCCCTCATTCTCGAGGCGGCCTGCTTTTAGTTAATGTACAGCGGCCGAATGTAGTTCGGTTTCCGTTTTCATCCCTAAGAGAAGGAACAAGAGGAAGTGTGAGGGGGAATTGTAAGGGGAAGGGAGTGGGTCAGCGGCCTCAAATCCGCGCGTGCCGTCGAAACTTGATTGCTTGGGACAAGAGACAAGCAAGCAATCGGTGAGCCATAATCACACACGACTCGCCCCTGTTTCTCTGGAGAATTAAAAGAGAAGAAATGGTTCTTTTAAAGGGAAGGGGAAAAAATTGAATGGAAAATTGTGGACCGCACCAAATAGATTCAAGATATTCTGCGGTTTCGAGTCATTGATTTTTTTTCTCTTTCTGTTTGGTTAAATCCCATTCTCAACACACTTGTTCAATTCCCACTTTGATCTTGTCTCGTGTTCATTTGAGATTTTTACATATTTTTTTTTGTGAGTTTTTAGATGTTTTTAATGCATTAAAAGGAAAATCTCTCTGTTTCATGAATATAATAAATACATAAATAAATGAATGTTTAATACGTATGAAAATCTTTTATATTTTGTGATTTAAGCAGATATATTTACAAAAAGATCTGGGTACTGAAAATTCTTAAAAAGGGAAAAATAAAAACTGAATTTGAAAGAAAATGTGAAAATTAGACAAGAAATCCAAAGAAATGGTCGAAATTAGCCAAGAAAACCAAAAAAATGTCGAAATTAGCCAAGAAAACCAAAAAAAATTGTCGAAATTAGCCAAGAAATCCAAAGAAAATGTGAAAATTAGCACAAAAATTCAAAGAAAACGTAAAAATTAACACAAATATACAAAGAAAATGTGAAAATTTACACAAAAAATCCAGAAAAATAGGAAAATCAACACAAAAAATCCAAAGAAAACGTGAAAATTAACACAAAATTCCCCCTCCCCCCCCAAAAAAAAACCATTAAAACTCAAAATTTTACCAAAACTAACCATTAAAAACAATAACAACGTCCAAATTAAACCATCACATTCCTCGAAACAAAAGCCCACCACCACCGCCCAAATTAGCTCCGCTTAATACCAAATTTTCCCATCTCATAAAATAATAAACACAATTTATGACTTTAATATCCGCCAACTTATTAGCCAATCGACTCTATTCATTTACTCATCCCCCGTGACATTATATTCCCCCTCTCTCTCTCTCGAAAATTTAAAAATCACGCTTTGTTGACATTTCCCCATTTGATTAAACTTTCAACTACATTCGAACAGACGAGCGGGAGATGCTGCCATCAATAATTCAACCCTTTAATGTCGATCTCTTTTCCATCTCGTTGCAGACGCCAAATGCCGCCAACCCTCGACGGACAACTGACGATGGAGAAAACGCCGAGCTACTTCATAACTCGCGAAGTACCTGCACGTATCTACAACATGTCTCGTGACACTAAACTACTCGTGGTCGTACGTGATCCCGTGACCCGCGCCATATCGGATTACGCTCAGACGGCGAGCAAAAGGCCGGACATGCGTTCCTTCGATCAACTCGCCTTTCTCAACAGTAGCACGGGGTTAGTGGACACTCGATGGGGTGCCATACAAATTGGAGTGTACGCACGGCACATGCACAGGTGGCTCCAGTTTTTCCCACGTTCGCAGATCCATTTCGTGAGCGGCGAGGGACTCATCCGGGACCCGGCTGGTGAGATGGCTCGAGTGCAGGATTTTCTCGGCTTGAAGAGGGTTATTACAGAAAACCATTTTTATTTTAATGAGACTAAAGGGTTTCCGTGTCTCAAGAAATCCGAGGGCAATGGGAGTCCGCGTTGTCTAGGGAAGACTAAAGGGAGAATTCATCCGAGGATTCAACCGGAAACCATCCAGAGGCTGCGAGAGTTCTATCGACCTTTTAATCTTAAGTTTTATCAAATGACAAATATCGATTTTGGATGGCCGTAATTGATGAATAGGAAAGTGGGGATTTTTTTAAATGTTGTATATTTTAATTTTTTTTTTTTTTTTTTTTTTTAAAATTTTAAATTAAAAAAAAAATAATTAAGATGAATAAATTTGGCCGAGCCAATTTTTCCCTCCACTGAATAAATGCTCACGTTGTAAATATTTTTCTCCCCGAATTTCTTAAATGATTTTTTTTTTTTTTTTCCGGTATTGTGTTTTAATATGGAATTTTTTGCGCTTTGACGTCACTGGAATTTTTAAATGTTGTATATTCACAATCGAATTTGTACTCAGGATAAATTTTCATCGACTAAGTGTGCCAATTTTTATATTCATCTTCCAATTGTTTTAATTAAATAACACTTTTTCAATTTTTTCCTATGCCATTAAAATATAAAAATCAATCAGAAAAACAAGAAAAATGTCTTTACACGAGGCATATATATATAAATTGTCATTTTAAAATTTTGTGTTGCTGAGCTGAATTTCGTCCCAATTCAGCATTTTTGTAAATAAAAAATAATAATAAAAAATAATAATTTGAAATGATTTTTCAAATTCCCTATAATAGGGATATAAATTATTTTCCTTTTTGTCTAATCAAAGATGAATAAAATATTGATTTTTTTTTTAAATTATTATTCTTTACTGTATATTGTTAAGGAAATAAATCAAATTGATTGAAAGTGACAAACAAATGTATTTATATAGTTCGGTCAATTTATCATGGATGTAGAAATAAAAAAAAAAAAAACAATTTCCTAATGTCATTAATTTTTATTCTTAAAAACTCGCAATACCTCATCAAAAAAAAAATCTTTTCATTTCAAGTTGCCATTCACTTAAGCATCATCAAACAAGTGTATTGTTTGCCTCCGTCTTTATTGTATATATAAGAGCGAGTGACATGTCATAAAGCAATTTCCAGTTAGATAACGTCTTGGTTCATTACGTTTCATTGTCATCCATTAAACGTGTCTCGCATGACACGTGGCTTCTTTCAAACCAAACGTGAGAATGAATCCCGATGGAGCTGTCTCACCTCCATCCATTTTTTTCTCTATCTTTCTCCCATCATCATTACATTAACCGAATTCCCTTCTCACCAACTCACAAAAAATAAATAATTAAATAAAAAATAAAAATATTTATTTTTCTTAATTTTTTTTTAACCAAACAAACATAAATCTAAAAAAAAAAAAAAAAAAAAAATTTAAAAAGTCAACTTTTTACGACTTTTAATTTTATAAACTGCGAATTCAATAATTGTTGACATTTTTATAGCCATAGACATTGTTTTGTCAACAAAAATGTAACTTAGGCAACAAGTGAGTCCCTAATTAAGTCTTTTTTTAAATTCTATTGGCAATCGTTAGTGTTTATGCAACCGGATGCTCCCATTAAATTTCATAGCTTTATGGTAAAATTTAAATAATACATTGTAACAATTTAATTTTAATCTACACCAAAAACAAAAAATATCTTATTTTTTAAAAGCTTTAAAAGATTAGAATCGTGGTAAAAGAAGCAAAGCTTCGCTTTCAAATAAGATAAGTTGCATTAGAGCACTAAAAGTAGGAATTGGCACAAAAGAGATGAAAGCTAAGAATATGCTTGCACGTAAATCCCCTTGGATTGAAGGGTTCTCGAAAAGAGGGTCTTATTGAAGCAGAATATTAAAAGTTTCCCTACTGTGTGCTGCTACTCAATCCTCGTCTTTACTCTTCAATTTTAAACTTTTCAATGCACCAAAAAATCCAAAAATAAACAAAATTCAAATTTTATTCCATTTTTGGATTTGTAGTATTTTTTTTTTTTTTTTTTTTTTAAAGAAATAAAGAAAAGAAAAGTAAATATCATTATTGTCCACTTTTATATTTATCGATTACAATAATATTTTTTTCCTGTTCCATCCTCTCCGGTCTCCACAGCCTTGTTGTGCTGTATTACATATTTTTTCATTATACAATATAAACACAAACCAGTAGATTATATATTGATTTTAATGATATAAAACAGAAGAAACCGCCCTGTTTGTGCAGAAAAAAACTTATGTAAACTTTGTATACAAAATACAGACTCAATATCGAAACAAAAAAGACTTATATTATAATTATATAATATTTTTTTTTTTTATTAAATTTTAATAAAATTATTTAAATTGAGAGTTAAAAAAGATGACAAATGAAGCTTTTTAGAAGACAAATAAGTGGAAAACATTAGAAAAATAAAAATCACATTGTTTGCACAGTCAATAAAATGCAAACATTGAATGTAGAAACTGAAAAAAAAATGCATGTTTGAATAGAAAATGCACTTTGAAAAATCGACCGTTTCAAAGTAATTTCAATTGATGCCAATAACAGACAAAAATGGAATAGAAAAAAAAAAGAAAAACACTAAAACTGTCGTTCTCGTCAACTAGCACAAGTCATAAATTAAAACTCGAGGAAAGTACTAAGTTTTATCGCAATTATTTATAGATTTTTTAAATCAATAGTTACCTCAGACCACTACTCGAATAAGGAAAACTGAAAAATATTTGCATAAATTGGAAGGAAAAATGTAAACAAACATTTTTTTCCTTCTTTTTTAAACATAATCGCGTGCACAAAGTGAGAAATTAGAATTTTACTATCGATTTCCGAGTGAAAATTAAAATAACTTTTTCACTCACTCCCATTTTGTTTATTATTTCATAAACTGATGAAAATTTTAAGAACTCAACCACTTTCATGTTATTATAAGTCAACAGTCTAAAAATCGTTTTTTCTTTTTTTTGGGGGGGGGGGGGGGGGCTTTTAAAGCTTAAAAACTTGTATTTTCTGATCATTTTTCAATTTATTACAGCAATGCTCGAAATGATAAGGCGAGAAGTGAGTCCTAATTGAAGAAGGAAGTTTTCAACTGACATGCAATTAGGTTTCACGTGATGAACACAACACGCCATTATGGAATATAAAAAAAAATAATTCATCAGAAATGAAAATTAGAAAAAAAAAATAATAATACAACAAAAAAATAAATAAATAAATAAATAAATAAAAGCGGGGAAAATAAAGAAATAATTCCTCATCAAATCCAATTACAGTGAGAAAATTACATTTACAATCCAATATTGCATGTCAAAATTCAAAACTAACAAGAAAAACACTAAAAAATAACGTAAAAGCCATTTAAACACCATAAAAGTCAATTTTATATGTAAAACAAACATCTAAATCGTTTAAAAAAAATATTTTTTTAAAAAAATCATGATTTTATCATTTCTTAAATTTCGACGGACATTGGCCTTCGCTTTAGCCGACTTCAATGCATTTCGAACGGCCAAAACAAATGTCAATCTCCGTAAAATCTTTGATGTGTTTATTTCGCTGTTTTAACGATCCATAATACGATATAACAATAAATATATGAGAAATCTAATCGACTTATGCAACTATAGAAATTTTTATTACATTTCGCACCTGGTTCGAAGCCTCTTTCCGAGAAGCCAAACTATGAAGGGATGTTGATTATGTAGGCAAAGCATGGTCATCACCTTGACTCTTTCTCAGCTCGATATTCTACGGCTCATTATTCATTTACAGCCCGCATGAGAATGAACTAAAGTCATGAATAACTGAACCATAGACTTACTTGTAAGATCCACCAATGCCAACGGATGTGGTATGAACCATTTTAATGCAAAGGACAGTTGAAAAGACCTAAACTATATGCATAATTCAAAAACCTGCGTCATTTACATCCAACCGGAAAAAAACTCCTCCAAATGAAGAAAAAGTAAAACCACTCCACCTAAAAATAAAAACAAAAAAAAAAAAAATTTAAAAGAAAAGGGTGTGGTCAGGGTCAAAATTTAAACCAAATTAAGCAAGTCATGGTTCGTTTGCACATCCTCATAAAAATTTTTATGACTAGATATTCGAAAAAAATCGGAAAAAAATGAAAAAACAGTCGGATTTATTGATAATTTCCATTTCCACGGTCCAGAATGGGAAAAATCAACTCCTGACATATATGTGATGGGTGAGTCAGCTGCTACCAGCCCTTGCAAGGTGTCCACAGCACGAAAGAACTCCCCACCACCCCTTCCAGGAACAGTTGTAAGTACAGGTGGGTTCAGGGTGAAATTAGAGGCCACCACTTCCTCTATGGGGTGTCAATAATAAACATTTTTCGAATCCCCACCCTTTAATAACTGATGAGTAATAATAAAATCCTACGGATTGAATAAATAAAAATAAGTTGTTAAAAAAAAAAAAAATAAAAATTAAAAATGTATACGGTAATATTAAAAAAAATGAATACAAAACATGCCGAAATTAATATTTTAGATATTTCGGTTTCGTTTTTTCTTTCTTTCCCCTTTTATTTCATTCCCAGAAACTCTCCTCAACCATTTCGATTTGCACCAAAACGACTTTGTCCGCGCCCCCTATTGTGTGTCGGGAGATTAATGGAGGGTGTGTGGAAGAAAAGAGAGAAAAATCAAGACACATTCACTTTACCTCGATATCTTAACGCCACCCAGTCTAGATTACAAAGAACTCAAACCTACTCGAAATAAAACCATCAACTTGAAATTCCTTCCAAGTAAAAAAGCCCATAACATTAAAAATGGCCGCTAATCCGCTATAAACAAATGATCGATCGCGAGAAGTCTTCGTTTGGCAACTGGAAGCTGAAGCGTAAAACCATAGACCCCCATCCATCGTCAGTACAACCGGAAGTTGACATGTGACGACGCACTGAAATCTGGAAATTGATTTGTGGAAAACTGACCGTAAAGGGAAGTCGACCATTTGATCTATACGAGTGTATTCGAAAAGCACGTTTCTATTGTGTTGCGTGTGAAGACGAAAGAGATGCAATAAACTTCATTTATTCAGCGTGTTATGCAATGTCATTCATCATCCAACATGGAATAATTCACTCCTGTCAAGACTAGATGAATGACTAAAAAATCTCAGTTGCTTTTCAGTTTTTAGCGCCGTCTGAGATCAGTCAGCCTAAAATATGAAAATATTCATGAAAGTCACACACAAAAAAAATCAAAAAAAATCAAAAAAAAAATACCAATAAATCAAAATTTTGTTTTTCCGATATCTCAATCATCCTTTAAGCTCTCATTTATATTTGATTAAAAGTGACGAAGACTAGTTTTCTAATTATTCAACATTTTTTTTTTTTTTTTTTTTTTTAAATTTCATAAAAATAAGAATTTTTGATTTTCTTTCTATGTAAATAATGTAAATAATAATAATAATAATAATAACAGCAAAAAACACTCGTGAAATTACGGTACCTACCCACATTGACTTAAAATTTAATCACCTACTCCCCTATTCATAAGTGACCACCCGCCAGCTCAATAAACTCTCATGTTGGTCATCAACCAATTCCAAACTTAAAAAGCCCACCACTAGAGCGAGTTACCAAACTGAATTTAAATCATCGACTTAACCTCAAATAATTTTTTTTTTGTTTTTTTTTTTACTCAAAAAAATCATCTCCATCACCCCAAAAAGGTCAAAATGAAAAAAAAAATTAGAAACGAATTAATCCCCTACATTCCTCGACCACAGCATAAAATAAACACTGTCATGCAGCGAGCATAAACAAATCCACACCACACAACTCTCTTCTCCACTCGGCTTAACCTCGGGACAAGTTGCGAAAAGGAGAGCAACATATCTCACTCTTCTCGCCCTTAAACATATTAATCCTCCAACCTGACCCAACCTCAACATTGCGGGGGGTCCTCTTAATACCCCTCCCAAACTCCACCTGGTGCATCGCAAATTCCACGCTTTAATCATACATCATATAAGACCACAGTATTTATTTTACCAAAGTACCAAACCATTTAAAGAGGTCAATGTGACGTCATCGGACCCACCTAGGAGTGTTACAGCTGTCAGTGCAATTTTTTTTTATTATTATTAGGGAGTGTGTAGAGTGAACGAGGGACATTTGCACCAACACATGATAACGAACCATGTCCGAGGGACAATAGGAGCAAATGAGTATCATCACGTGATCTAAATAACCTTTGACCTGTGAAAAAATTAGGGAGGGCATGAGAAGAATGGTCAAATTAAAAGTGAGATAAGAAAAAATTTTTTTTAACAATAATAAAAAAAAAAATAAAAAAAAAAAAAAAAAAAAAAATAACAAAATGTCCGATTTTTTTTTTGTTTTTTGTTTTTGTTTAGGGAGTCTTAGAGAAGAGCAAAGACACTTTCGAGTCATTTGAGTAAGAAACAAGTTGGCGACTTAATTCTATACTTGAAAAAAAAAAATATTTTTTTTTTCATGTTTTCAACGGTATTTCTTCCTTCTTCGCTTCAAATAGTCTGTTGAAAAGAATTAAAGAGGGCAGCTGCACTGCCAGTCTGCCACGCTGAAAAGCGAGCACTCTGCTTTTCATCCATGAAAGACAAACTCATGAAAGAAATGTATAAAAAGAACGATTTACTTTACTTTAACCGACTAATTGTAACGAGAAATGTGTGTGTGTGTGTGTGTGTGTGGCGGGGGGGGGGGACAAATGACAACACCTTTAAAAAGCATATTTAGCAACAACACATGATGCAGCTGTTGACTTTGAAGATGCACAAAAGTCTCGGTGAGAAAAACAGCTGTTTTCGCATAGACACACTATCATTTCTAACGCACTTAAAACCGTGCACTTTCAACAAGACGCAACCTACCCCTCCATCAATTCCTCATTCTCCACTCCCATTAAAGTGGGAGGGAAGGGAGGGGGAGTGGTGTTTGTGTCCCCCGAAAAAAAAGGGAAATCCTACCTGAGTGAAGAATGGCGTGCAAGTCGATTGAAACTGACCGATCCCTCCTTCTTGTAATTAGAGTCTTAATGAAGACATAGGTGAGCTTTAACAGTCCATCAATGGTGACAGGTGGAGCTGTGACTCCACTTTTCCTCATCCTCCCCATCGTTTTTTGGATAACCTTGAAATGATGGCGCCAGTAAATTGTCATCGTCAGACGTGGTTTTCAGATGGATTTCCTTGTGGGACCACACCTAAAAGAAAATAAATTTAAATTAAAAAAAAAATATTCTAGACTTGTATAGTCATCAGTTTTAAATTTTGAATCCATTTTAGACTTGAAATTCAATACAATTAATATTCCATGAGATAAAAAATAAAAAAAACAATTTCTAATGTTTTTAGCTTGATCTCATTTTTGTGCAACAACTAAATAGTAAAAATAACATAATTGTACGACACAGGTGGAACCAAGGTAAAAAATATAAAAAATTGCGTTTTTTATTTTTTTTTAAATATTTACACAATTCCTTATAATTTATTATAATTTATTCCATTTAAATTTTATCACCAACAGCATGTTTACACAGCCAAATATAACAATCGTGCTAGATTTATGCAAAAATCGAATGCACATAATATTTGCATAATGTAAATAACAGCAAAATTCCGCAAGTTACAATACGTGATACATTTTCTGAGTAGCTTGTCCTCAAACACACTTTTGAAATATATTCTGTACCTTTTAAGACCACACCTAAAATCATAAAATGTACATTAAAAAAAGTACATAATCCAGATTTATGTAGTCATTAATTTGCATTTTTTTAACCAAACAAAAAAAGTTAATATTCCACTTCCATAAATAAAGTATGCATCTTTGGATTTCTTAATCCACTGGATAAATTACTTTACCTTGGTCCCCTCTTCTCCAATTCGCAACAAAAATTCGTTATCTCTTTAATATTCTATTTTTAACCATTTAAATGCGTCCAACTAAAGAGATATCTTCCAAATACCCTTCTCGTTTATTCCCATATTTATTTTTTCCTTTCTTAGTTTCCTTCTAGAAGATCCCCAGCAAAGTAGAAAAAACGCTTAACTCGACCAATGAGATGAGCGAACTCTTCTTGGCAGCTGGTGAAGACACTTTCATTCCACCACTGTACCATGTGCACAAGGACACAGAATCGATAAGTAATCAATAGCCACTGATCGATCAAAGCACCCAAGAGACACGACTGTTGACCACCCAAAAACAGGGGATTCACTTCCAGACTCCCTCCAAATCCATTAATAAATTATTTATAAATACAAGATCCGTCACTCAACATCCCTCCAAAACTCCCAACCACAACTTCGCTACAAAACTCCACTTCATCCAAAAAAAGCAGCAACTTGTATGCATCACACACTGTGCACTAAAAAATGCATTTCCATTGCAAATGCCAAACAATTTTCAATGCCACCTGTCGGCAACTGATGCGATCGAACATAGAAAATCCAAAAAAAAAAAAATTGATGCGTCTGTTTCCTCCATCGGCCACAAGGGGTCGTCGTAACGCTCGGTTCTGGCGGCGCCATTTGAAGAAAGTGCCGCCGGGAGGGGCCGTAAATCTGTCGCTGACACCCTGCGTTTCTTCCCAACCCCCGCAGCGCGTCTGTATGGCTTGCACAGCAGCGCCATCTCTTACCCACTTTGTGCCTGTGGACCCTTGCGTTTCAAGTGACTGAACCTTTCCATAAACGTTGTCATAAATTTAAATACCCCACAATCATCATCATAAAGTGGACGGTGCGCGTTGAAAAACGGGCCACAATAATAAAAATAATTTTTTTTTTTTTTTTTTTTTTTTTTTTTGTCTCGGGTTCCTCCTCCCATTTGCTAACAAATGTTGCGAAAAAAAATCCGAACGTCTTTATTGCGTGGATCACTTAAGCAAGAAAACGTCAAGAAGTTGGAGGAGTCCATTAAACGCTTTTACTCTACCATTTGATCAATGGGCGACTGATGCAAAACTAATAAAGGGTCTTTGACCCGTCCATAAATCGTGGCACCCACAACGAACCCCAAAAAGAAGAAAGTTGTTTGCCGACAGTGACAAACTGAGGGGGTCAACACCTTGAAACCAAGTCCACTGAATTTTTAAGAGGTATTATTGTAACTTAACTTGTGTTAGTGAATCAAAACATGTAAAACATGTAAAACATGTCGTCCATTTTTGAAATATTTAAAAATTTTAAAAATAATTTTTTTTTTAAAAATGGATTGTTGAGTGATTGCTATTTCAGATGAAATAGATAAGATGTGAATGTACATTACATTATATTTAAGAAGAAAAAGGTGTTGCAATTAAAATGGCACACATGTTAATGAGTTAGAAGATTGCCATCATGGCCTCTAACAAACTTCTTCCATTTGAAAAAGAAAATTAACGGTGTGTTGAAAAGCTTTAATCAGATAACGGATAAAATAATTTAAAAAAAAAAAAAAAAAAAAAAAATACATATAAACGCCCATTTTGGAAGCCCTCTTATTATTTTTTATGGGTAAATGTAGAGTATAAAATTGAGTAATATAATAACGACTTTAATTTATATTCATCATAAAACAAAAATTAAAAAAAAAAAAAATATAAATATATTGAATAAATAAACAAAAGTTATGATCAAATATTCAATATCCGCTTTATTAACACAACAAGAAACAAAACCTTGAAACACCCGAACCTTGAGTTCGAGCCCAATTCCCCGGATGTTGTCCTTTGGTCTTCTTTTGTATACATAATAAAAATCCGAGTTAGAATAAACACATAGAACCAGGCCAAACCAGAACAACAAACAACATACCAAAACCCATCATCGCCCAGGAAAAAAAAAAAAACAAAAAACAAAAAAAACTATCAAATCAATCAAAACGGACGAAAACAGCGTCCTTTGGCAACAATCCGCACTAATCTAGAGTGAGCACAAGTTGCTTCAACCCGGATGTAACGAGAGAATCGCTGAGGGTGTGTTGACAATTAATACAATGGCCTTTCCTTCAGCCTCTCCTCACGTGCGCACAAGATGCCACGAAACCCGACTTTTCCATCACCGAGTCCTCCTCCTGATGGCGCCACGAAGAGCGTGAGGGGGCGTCTCGCGTCTCCTTAATTGGCTGTAAAGGCGAGGCGGCGGTTCGTGAAATGGCTGCCATGTCCAACTCCCTCAACTCTTGACACTGATAATTACTTAGCCAATATCTCTATTCGGGCTCCAGGCGCTACAAGGATGCTGGGTGGACCCCGAAACAGATTCATCCTTCAGCTTTTCCCAATTCCCATCACGTAAATCGTCTGCCGATTGAACCGCGCCAACTGTGGACGAAATGAAGACTCAAAAGAAGCGAAGGTGTAATTTCTACGGGTTTTTATTTTTGATGTGCTGCGGCCAGCTAAACAAGGACAATCACTTTAATCCTACGTCTTTTGAACGGAAGCGGTGAATGGAGGACCACGTGACATCGGGGTTTGCTGCTTTGCTCCATGTAGCAATGACCGGAAGCCGAATAAGGCAACGTTTGTTCGATCGCATCAGCCCCCGAGTCGGGCTGGCACGAGTCGGAAAGCGTATGCGCCAAGCACGTGGCATCGAGATCCATCTGAACAGATTTCCTTCCTGTGACTCGATGTCCCGCATTGTAGAATCAAACTCAATAAATCAAAAAAAAATTAAAAAATTAAAACTCGCAGCATCCAATCATCTTTACTCCGAAACAGTGCTGCCATCGCCCGTCAAAACGCGGCATCAAACCACGTAGGCGAAACCCCGAGCCAATGAGCTGGCAGTGTGGCAAAGCGATGGGGAGGAGGGAGCACTCAGCCACAAACTTGAACGCCACGCGCGTCCGATCCCAAACGCAAACCTAGTTTCAACTCGCCAACAACGAAAACCAGCCATTCGACCAGGTGGATTAAGTCCCCACCTCCATCGTCAATCAAAAATCACACGCCCTGACGTCACAACATCTACTTAATTCGAAAAATGATCTCAGCAGTAGCCGAAATGGCACCACGGACTAATCTGCTCGTCCTCCGAAACGTGTCTCACCGGTGAAATCCGTTGCGCACCTGGTCTCGTCACTCCCGTGCAGCATGCCATGGAGTCGACCCGCTGCCGTGCGCTCGTCCTCGGCGCAACGGTGGCATTGGGCGCCCTGACACTGTTGGCTCTCGCGGCCCACTCGCCCCGCTCGGCTCTGGGCGAGCGAGAATCCTCCGCGCCGTCGACGGTGAAGCGTAAACCTCGGTCGGTGGACAGTCCGTGCACGCCGCTCGGTGAAGGAACGTGTCGTCGGCTGCCCAAAGCGCTCATCATCGGTGTGAAGAAGGGAGGCACACGTGCACTACTCGAGTTCATCAGACTTCATCCGGACATTCGAGCTGTGGGCCCCGAGACGCACTTTTTCGACCGGCATTACCAGCGGGGTCTGGAGTGGTACAGGTAAGAAAATTCATTTCGTCTTTTCATGAATTCATCAGGTTTAACTTTGTAATTCGCCTCGATGAGGTACTTCAAAGTAATGCCGCTTCGCGTTCGTTTGTTTGCAAGTGGCAAACAGCAAACTGGCAGATGTTGGTGATTAGTTGAAGAAGGCGCGCGTTTTATTGAACTAATCCAATAAAACAATCCCCCTTTTCGATAGATAAATCAACAAATTAGCGTTTTATTAGCGTTCCCCTGCATTTTCACCAAAATTTCTATAGTGTCCATCCAACAAAACCGAGGGAAAAAACCCCAAAGACCCAAAGGTCGCTCTAATTTTTCCTTTTTAATTCGCGTTATCATCGCAGTTTAAACTTTAAACGATGCAACTGCCTGCCCTTTCCCCCCCCCCCCCCGAGTTTCATCTTTCGTCTCCCGGCGACATCTGTTGCGGGCGAAGGCCAACTTGGATGACGACCAACTTTGGTATTCGGTTTATCACTCCTCGTGCATCTCTTTGAATCTGAACACGTTCCAAGAACCGCAAAGCCTTCTATATCCATCATCATTCATTTCCGGGCTCAATCTCAGGTGGGATCATCCATCCAATCTTTAATTTTGCATATTTTTTTTCTTCTTTTTCTAGAAGTCGAATGCCACAGTCGAACCCCGGTCAACTGACCATGGAAAAAACGCCCAGTTACTTCGTGACCCGCGCTGCACCGGCTCGGATCCGGCGCATGTCACGTGATATTAAACTTCTGGTCGTTCTGCGAGACCCCGTGACTCGTGCATTATCGGACTACGCGCAGACGGCCAGCAAGAGACCGGAAGTGAAGAGTTTCGAGCAATTAGCCTTCGCGAATATGTCCACAGGATTGGTGGACACCTCGTGGAGCGCCATCCGAATCGGAACCTACTGCCATTACTTATCGAGATGGCAGAAATATTTCCCCCCGTCGCAGATCCATTTCGTCGACGGAGGGGTCCTGGTGTCGTCGCCCGAGGTCGAGATGGCCAAAGTGGAGCGATTTCTGGGCCTCGAACCGTTCATCAACGCGTCGCACTTCTTTTTCAACGAGACCAAACGGTTCCCGTGTGTGTGGAGAACGAACAAAAAACCGACTCATGGACCCCACTGTTTGGGAAAGAGTAAAGGCAGGAGTCATCCCAATGTCAACCCGTCCACTTTGCAAATTCTCAAAGACTTTTATAAACCGTTCAATGCAAAACTTTATCAAATGACGGGCATTAATTTCAATTGGTCGTAAAAATAAAAAAAAAAAAATTTAAAAAAAAATTTAACTTAAAAATAATTTAGTGTTGCAAACAACTCAACGACATATCTCAAGTTTGAGGAAATATTTCACTCGACGACGTCCAAAAACCGTTTTTTTTTTTGTTTTTGTTTTTTTTCAATGTATCGTGACTAAACTGTCCCTTTTTTCTACCGGTGCCAAACGAAACAGCAATTCTTTGTTATTGTAAATAGACAAAACTCACTCATCAACTTATTTTTATACCCCAACAACCCCAGTTTATAAAAATAAAAAATAAAAAATAAAAAATAATAAAAATAATAATAATAATAATAAAACTGTTACCTGTCAAAAAGATTGTTGTCATCACCAAAAGATGTATAAATTTCAATTTATGTGTGTAAATAAACATGAAAAAATTAATCCTAAACATGAATAGTCATCATTTCCAAGTTCCAACCCCCTTAAACATATAAAAACAACAAAAAACCCATTACTCGAAATTTACACCTGCTTAAATAAAGTGTAAATCACTGGCCTCAACTGACCCCTTTTGTCCTTTATTGGCTTTTTTGGACCTCCAGCCCAACCTAAGAAATAGGAAAAGGGACAAAACCCTTCAATAAACGTAAAAAAGGGCGAAAAAGAGAGTGGAGAGGGGTGGGACTTGGGAATAGAGTAAAAAGGGGAACAGTTACTTTATTGAAAAACACCCTCCTTGGTCTTTGCATCACCCACCCTACTCAAGACTCAAGAGCTCGCGATAAGAAAGCAGCTGAGCGAGTGTGTGGATTTGCTCCTATAAATCAGTCCCGTTGCAAGATGGACGAGAAAGATATCCCAGGGCCATAACCCGGCGCCATTTTCTTACTCGCTGCCACCTTATCGCCGACTCCAACTAGCCGCACCTGTAATTACCAAAATGGCCGCCCCATCTTAACGCCTGATATCTGTCAAGATATGTGGGTGGCACTAAAGGTCGATCCAGTTTTGCGCCTCGGGGACAACTCTTTCAAAACGTCCATCATTTAATTTCCCGCCCAAAATTTTAAAAAAAAATAAAAGAAAATAAAAAATAAAAAAAAATTTGACCGGAAGTCGACTAAAACTTGAAAATTCAGACATGGGCCCAGCTCCATTGCCATTCAATTGTGCCCTCTTTGTCCGACTAGACCCTTATGTTCAAGTGGACCCCTATTCTCAATTTCCCCTCGCTGGCTTCTTTGGATCTTGAATCGAAACTTGGCCACAATGACCCCAGATGTCGCCATTGTAAACAACTACTCCAAAATATCCCCCTTTCATGGGCCCCCCCTCCTCGGGTCTTGACGACCTCTTCACCTGAATTGGTCAGCAAAAAAGCCGAAAAGTGATGTCTTGTTTACCCGCGACCAAGTTGGTCCAGTATAACGACTCGCAGGTGAGTTGACCAAAGGTCAAAACCTAAAAGATAAGCGTGGGGAAGCTGGATGAATGGATTTCTATGGATTTTTGTCGCAGTTTACAATCTCAAGACACCCTCTGCAATCCTTCAACAGGTGCTGCTGTCTTGCATCGTTCCTCACTCGTCTACTGGTGTCAAAGTCTGCATTTTATCTCTCATCTGCGTCGCGCCAATCGTTTGCCGGTGGCCATTAAACACGGCGCATATGTCGAATGACTTGGCCATGCGGCCCACTAAAAACCAAGATAAATATACCGACTTGGGAGATGATGGGGGCGATTGAAATAAATATATTTTTATAGGGAAAACACAAAAGATCAACTCATGGCGCGAAATGGAAATATTCTCATCAACCGCAAATGCGCCATGTGGCAAACATCAGTTAACCCCGCTATAATTCACCGACACGATCGAAAATAGAGATAAAAAGGCGACTTTTTCATCTATTTCCACATTTTTAAATTATATTTTTTATTCTCTTTGACTAACCACATTCATTTTCAAATGCTGAAATTTGATACCCCGAAAGATACGGCGTGGAAAAGGCATGAGCCAGACACAATGTTGCATTATCTCCATTTCCCATTAGAAATCCACCCACGTTCGACAACAATAGACCTTGATTTGGTGGAAACAATGAAAAACTCCACCTTCTGACACTTTTTAACAACATTATATGGAATTATGGGAGGGGATTTACACTTATTTCATTGAATAAACACCTCAAAGCACCATTTTAAAGACGTTTATGGAGAAAAAAAGTAAGAACTTTTAACCTTTTCAATTGTTGTTACATCTCATTCATGACTGATAGGGTCGATGGCCACATTTGTAGAATGTCAATCAAACTAAACCAAATATTCCAATCGAGTTTTTTTTATTATTTTTTATATTTTTTTTATTGCTTTCAATTTCGTGTTTTGAAAACGCAAATATCAATTGAATGCAATTTCTATGTCAACATTCAACGTGTAGAATTATAACCCTTTCTGAGTACAAACATAAAGACTGTGAAATTTAAACTGAATCTAATCAGGCTAATTGGTATGCTTAAGGCTGATCATCAATTCCAAATTGACCAGGAAATCTACTTTTGGATCCGGTTTCCATCATAACCTCTAGCCTCGCTCTTAGGGGAAAAAAAAAAAAAAATTTAAAGAAAATTATAAATATGTGAATCTTATCCATTCTTCTTTTTTATTGTTATTATTATCAGTAGAGTTGTATTAGGATCTCGTATATCCTTTCGTTATCTTTAAAAACTAGAATTTTTCCAAGGTTAATCATTTAAATTCGCATATTAAAGGTAATGTAGCATGAAAAGCGGCGTAATACTAATGGATTTTTGATGCGACATAATAGGGCATTGTTTTAGTAACAATTTGTGTAATTCAAACATGAAAATAATTTTTAATTCACAAAGATGCTAAATTCCAAATTAAAAAAAAAAAAATTACAAAACCTCAATCAATAGTATTCTTCCAATTTTATTCCACATCAATTCACGAAAAGAAGCAAAATTAACATTTCAAATATAGCAATATTTCATCACTTATCACGAACTCTTTTTCTGCCCTTTATATTGTTCATTCTATTTTTCCCACACAACTAATTCCATGTCATTACTCACTATAGTACAGTATACTTGGAAACTTGCATACAGACGGCGCTCTTATTTTATTTTTATTTATTTTTATTTAGTTCTTTTGACTTTTGTTTGTGTTTGTAAGACTTATTTCACATTCAAAGACTCTGAATAAACAGTATATATAATTCCTTGTGTTTGTTCACATTATTATTAAGTTAAACAGTTGTGCACACAATTCCGACTAACCGAGATGCACTTCGCTATCTCTCGCTCTCTCCCTCAAACCCATTTTCACTTTAAATTGCCAAAGTACCAATAAGTCAATACATTTACAATATACCCTGTCAAATGCAAACCCCTTCCTAATCTCCACTTTGTTTTGTGTAAATTTCCTTACTTCCATTACATTCTGCAGCAAAATACAATCCTCAAACAACCTCCCCCTCAACCAACACCTATTGCATCTGCAAGAACTAGAATCCTCCTTCAATATGTCAGATGCAGCACAAACGACCCCCATGTCAGTCAAACATAGAGCCCAACTACTTGTTCATCAACCCACACTACACACACACACACACATGGAAGAAAAAAAGTATCATTGGAGGATTTGACATCCAAATGTGTCTTGTTCGACCCTCTTCTTCTACTCCTGCTGAGATAGTTTAATGGAATGCACCCCAAGACTGGAAACATCTGAGACAAAACAAATGGCTTTTACTTTTAAAAAAAAAAAATAAAAAAANAAAAAATAAAAAATAAAAAATAAAACTTTTAAAAGTTTTTTTTTTAAAAGTTTTTTTTTT
>JH432018.1:482329-493331 GCA_000239455.1 Strigamia maritima
AAAAAAAATGATTATTAAAATTTCTATTATTATTACTTATTTTATTAGTTATAAAAATCGACTATTTCTCCCATCGTTAGAAATTCATGAAAACCCAAAACCTAATCAACTATAAAGGAATGCTTGATTAACTCGAGCAAATATCAAGTCATGACTCATATTTCCCCCGTTCCAGTTCTCCTTCAAAACAGAATTGAATAATAATTTAAAAAAAAAAAAAAAATTACTTTTAGAGTACACACTTTGTTTATTTTATTCATCAGTCAGGAAATTACGTCATATGTCAGCAATTCATTTCAAATCGACTAAATAAAATAAACAAAAAGCGAATTTCACATTTACATAATAAAATCAAGATAGAATTAATCACTTCCCCTTCAAACTAAAACTTGAAAGGGGGGAAAAGAGATAAACGCTTATGGGACGAAAACAGCGTTTGTCTTTATTCGATTTCAGCTCGATACTATTACTCAATTCGTCCTCAGTGTGAAATCATTCCAATACCCCCTTAGGGACGGAGTCAAAGAGACAATTTGCACTCATTTCCTCTCAATTCCTCTCACTCGGACGGCCCTCCGAATGAGTCACAAAAGCGAGACACAGCGCAGTAATAAATTTATTACATCAACAAACACACCCGCCCGTAAATCAAATCGATTCCTTCGCATGACACTAGAGGAAGTGCCCCATTACAACCCACCGTCCTTCAACCCTTTGCCTCCTCCGATTCCATCCCTCACTCTCATCCCTATACCGTGAATCAGCGGAAACCGAGCCGACTTTCAAACCGATCACAGGGCGGGGAGCCATAAATCTCAGTCCCGAAGATCAGGACCAGGATATCCCCCAATCCCAACACCCACACCAGTTCAATCTCCCTTGAAAAATATATGTAAATCAAGCACAAAGACAAATAATCATAAGCAAAAAAAAACGTTCCCACTTGGATCACTAATCTCGCAGAATTTCGGATCTAATTTAATAGAAAGGTGATTTTAATTCGAACCGCAATTAAATGGAGGAAATAAATCAAAAAGGTCATTATAAGATGATGATAGGGGGGGGGGACACCTAAAGTGATTAGCATCCTAATGGGAAGGTGGTCTTGGCCGCAACAATCTGTCAGTCCATAAAATGCAATATTTAAAGTCATGAATAGCTAAAAAGATGCAGTAAATAAAACATTATCTCACTGATTAATGAAAAGTAGAAAAATGCAAAAATGGCTGGTCATTGTCCAAATTGACCGCCAACAAAGGCTTCCCTGCATGAGTCGAGATCGAGAGATGGGGTTAAGAGAGGTGCGCATATACAACCCATGTCGGCATCTTTTTTCCCCTTTCAAATCCACCGGTCCATGATGGATCCTCGATTCCAGAATGCAAACGCTGTATATTCAAATTTTCTTCATTAAAATATGTGAATCCGGCGCAGCGGGGAATAAAAGAGTTGACCTTTTGCATAATCCATACATATTCTTTCATTCTATTTGATTAGAATTTTTAATTTTATATAAATTATATAAAAATGTCAGAAAAATGCGAAGTCAATTTTTCAAAAAAAAAAAAATTCGGTTCCACCGCCATCTGTCATCTCTTGAGGGAGTGTCGAGATTTTCCACCTGACTACTCACTCACAAATGTCTATTTTTTTTTCAAAACATCGCAACTATAATGTAATAAAGCCGACATCTTTGTTACACATCTATTATGATGCAAATTGCTGTTTGTTTGCAAAGCGAGTTAAAAGGGTTAACACTCACCAAACGTTGTGTGAAAGGGTTAAAAGAGTAAGCCACAAGAGTCCGTATACGTTTCCTTTTATCATCAAATTAATTTTTTTTCTCTTAATATTTCTTTTTCGTGCATTAAATTGCATCAACTAATAAAACAAAGCATAAAACATAATTAAGTCAATATTGGAACATCAACAGAAAATGAAGAATGAATCACATGTTTGCATTGCATCCGCGCTGCATGTCCACGTCCCTTCTTGTTTATTGAATATAAACACCGGAATGGACATCGACACTCCCCGTCACGCATTTGCACTTTGTTCATGGTCACGCACCAACTGCTCTTCTTAACCTATCAAACTCGTATGCAAAAATCAACGACACCCCACTTTAAAACAATTTTCATACGCGTTTCAATACATTTTACATCCGTTTTTCCTTTTCCCATCATCACCCTTGCTTTCGACGTCACTCACTCGACAAAAGCGGGAAAAAGCAGAACTAAACGGTACCTCTTACCGTAAATCTCTCACGCCACAACGACATCGCACCTCTTTTATTCCCAAAACCAAAGCCCAATGTGAAACCTGATGGAAACAAACCATATGTTCACCCCCATCTGTTTGCAACAGTCGTGTCTCGTTTCCAAAGAGACGACGAGTGGACAAAGAAATAAGTGCAGCCATGCCAACAAATGAGTTATGACAAGACGACAAAAGTCTTCTCCCTCTTCCCCCCACGAAACCCTCCCGCAGTTTAGGATGGGCATCACCGGACTTTGCTGGGCACAACCCACTTATTCCGCTTTTTCCCATACAGATAATGACCAACCCGGGGGAGAAATTCGTAATAGCTTTTCTAAAATGGCTTATTAATCTAGTAATGGTTAATTTATTCACCCCCCCCCCTTCCCTACCACCACCCCAACCAACAAAAAAAAAAAATTCACTTTTTCAAGTTTCAACAACTAAAACACTTAAAACAATAGTCGGGTTCGAAAATTCATTTAAACGAGTGTAAACATGTTTACACTCGTTTAAATGTAAATTTGAACCTTGTTTACACGAATTATTTCGTGTAAATGCCGTTTAACTCGGTTGCACGGAAACGGCCCATTTTCATCGTGTAAATGCACGTTCAACGGAAATTCGCGTGCAAAGAGTTCTGTTTGCCGCCATCTTGATTCCTCGCTTCAATGTAAGTAGCAACAACACAGATTATAATTATAATCTGTGGTAACAATGTGCATGATTCTCAAAATTGTTACTATCCAATGTTACTTTTGTTGTAAAAGAAAAGCAGGCAAGAATGATGTGCTTGCTGAAAAACATCTGCTTCGTTAAGCTTGTTTGTTTATTACGGCAGCCATGTTTGTGTGAATTATGTGTAAATTCCAGTGTAATTTTCAGTGTAAAATCCAGTGTAAATGCATATGCAACATTTTAACTCGAAAAGTCAGTCGTGCAACTTGACATTTGCACTATCAGTTGCACTGGTCGTTCAGTGCAAAATCATTTTCGAACCCACCTAGTGATTTTTTTATTCAAGTGTAAACATGTTTCAGCTTCGGTTTTTACCGTTTTCCACAACCCCCATCTAATGTTTCATCACGTTTTAGGCCTATCTTAGTCCCTGATGCTAGACGCGCGCTATAAATCAGTGGCCATCTGGTGGCGCTGCCTTTGGCAGTCCCCGCCCTGTAACTCGCGCCTCCCCCTTCGTCCCAAGAAGTACCCCACAATGAACGCATGCGCAATCCAGCCACGGGTGGTGGTGGGAGTCTTAATTCGTAATTAGAGGAAGCCATCTTCTTTTGTCAACCAAATCCCCTGCTTCCCCAACCCTCGACCACTCTGCTGCCTAATTAGAAAAATTCATCATCAAAATTCACGGATCCCGTTCAATCCCGTTCAATCCCGTTTAATCCCCGGATTAAGAAATATAAATTTTTATTTATTTTTTTTTATCAATTTCCAAGCAAATCGAGTACGTAACTAGATTGGGGGGAACTTCAAAGTGTAAGGGTCACGGGGGTCCGTGATTACGGAAGGAAATGTGAGAATTGATCCTCGGGATAGAATTGTGGGAATGATACGACCACATCTTCGGTTCGCGGAGCACAAAGACGTGAGTGAGCAGAGAGCACAGCGCTCATCTTGCAACCACAATGGCGTCCCCAGATTAATCCGAACGATAGTTGAAAAGAAGATCCCCTCAAAGACCAGTGGTCACTCTCGAACGATCAACGCACGTCATCCCAAGACACTTTCTACGACTTTCTACGACTTTCTACCCTCAAATTTATTACAAAAAAAATTAAAAATTAAAAAAAATGATTTTAAGCCTTTGAAACCGTCGGTAAGCCTAGTGCTTATCATTTTTTTGTTTAATTTTATTTTATTTTTTTTTTTGCTACAGCCCCGTGACAATAGCAGAGGGTGAGAAAACCTAATTTATCGGCATTGGGGCACTTATCAGAGCTCATTATCATCATCCGTGGTCATCATCATCACGATCCGTCGAGTGGCGTCGCTCACCGTCCCCTGGTGGCTCGCCAGGAGCCAGATCAAAGGCATCGTTTAAGCATAATCCACTCTATAGCGGGGGAACGAACGAAAAAGGAAAAGATGTTAGAGATCCCCTCGACTAAAGTCACGCTCGTATAGACACAAGACAATGCATGACAAAAGATGAGTGACCATCTGTGGGGCTCAACCACGCGGAAATACAAAATTCGACACAGATAAGATAAAAATTTTGCTTTTACCCGAATTAAACACCCCCTGTACCCCCAACTTCCCATTTCCCATACATAATTATAATAATAAAATATAAAAATTCTAAACTTTACACTCAAAAATCCAATAATTCATGAACAGCGTAATGGATTTCCAATGAGCAAAACCAACATTGCAGCTGTGGCCAGTGCGACTGGACAAGTGAAAAATTAGTCGTCACGATAATCACTAAATCACACGTTCCCAATAACACCCCCCCCCCCCATCTCATTTCCCCCTCCTTTGTTTCAACTGGAAAAATCAAGACGGGTAATTAACCCGGTCATCGACCAATTTCTTATCAACTTTTTTTCAACACCTTTGATTGAAAAACTCGACGTTTGAAGGCGAAAAATCAGCCGTTAGTGATCCTGACAGCCAACGCAGACAAAATTGGGTTAATTATCAAGTGCATCTCGGCTCAGACTGGCTGATTGTCACCCCATCTGTCGGGGCCGACAACTCGCCTTAATTACAACTGACCCAGACTACTTTGCCAAAGCGCCATTTCTGTTTGCCATTAGATCTTTTACCTAATCAAAGCCGACCGCCACACCAATACTTAACTCTCTCGTGACCCCTCTTTCCTAGTTCATTTATATTCTTAACCCTACACTTAACTCTTGCAACTACTATCATTAAACAAAGTTATCCCTAATTGATAGGCTCGGCTTACACGATGGGAAAATTGTTTTTTTTTTTTTTTTTTGTCTTCCATTATAAAAAAGGGAATGATAATTAAGGCGCATAAAGAGGATTTTATCCAAAAATGATATGCAAATATCCTTATGGCTCTTATCTTTTGTCCTGTGCGGGTGAGAAAATTGGACAAGATCCAATAAAATTAATACAAACAAGAAGCGTGTCAAGATTCACCATTATAAGTAAATGGGACCCATCTCGTTCCCCTCTTGGTTTGACTCACCCCGTAAAATGAAGCAGATGGAACATGGTGTCAAAACACAAGTTAGATACTATCGCAATAATAAACCGCTGTTTTACTGCTTTTTTCTGATTAACAGCGCATTTTTTGGAAAATTTCACTGAGTAAGTGAATGTCAACGAAAAACCAAAAAAAATTAATTATTTTTCACTGAAATGTTAATTTCTGTTTAATTTTTTTTTTTTTTTTTCCAGGTAAATACCCTCTGTAGAAAATTGAATTAGGTAAATCCATTATTAATTATGGAATTTATTTATTCAATACCTAAGCTCACTCCAGCTTCGTATTTATTTTGTAAATCTAAGAAAATATTCTACAATTGGAGACACTAAGTAAATAAATTATCGTAAAAGCTCCGCCTGTTGCTTTCCGGCAATGCTCAAATCATAATAAGAAAAAATTCAAACATAATTGCTAGAATTCCCCTTCCATCATTCCATTGACTTATCAATCAAATTCTAATTCAAAAACCTCTATGGCTGAATCAGAAGATCAGAAGGATTTAAAAAAGAAAAGAATTTTTTTCTCTACTCAGGCTGATAACATGTAGAAATAAATTAATGAAGATGAAATGAGAAAAGTAATCTTTTCTCTCGGGGCCATCTCGTGGAAACCCATCCAACCCACAGAGAGAAGGGACTAAAAGCGAGGGATAAAGACACTTATCTGGATGAAATAAAACTGCAAAATCCTCTGGGAAAATTGAGTAATCATTACTTAATTCACTCCGATAATTTCCCTCGTATCTGTTTTCCATCACCAAACCCAATATTAAGAGCGCAATGGCAATGTAAATCAAATTCATACACACAACAAAAAAAAAAAAAAAAAAAAAAAGGTTTTAATCTTCTTAGGCTTACAGTTGAACATCTTCATCCTTATTGCGTGTCACGCGCCAAAACCCAGAAACGGATCTTCATTTAACCCTAATCCGGATTTTTAATTTCAGAAAAAGCAAAAAAATTATAATTATAATAATAATAATAATAATAATAATAATAATAATAAAAATAGAGCAATTTGTGTAATTAGAAAACTCAAACCCAACTTTCTTAATCTCGTTTCTGTTCCTAGCGGCCATCAGACACGGCACTTAACTCTAATTATGTGTGTACAAACCGCACAAAAGTCAACGAATCCAGCAAGGGGGGAGAAAAGCAAAAGCCAAAAGTACACACGATCCGAGCAAACATGAATGACGGACAAAAGAAAATTGCTTCATATTGATGCTCGCCATTTCGAGTGTCAACCAAAACGGCATGCTGATTTTTAATATCGCAATCCCTTTTCCCTTTTTAATCTGCCGTGAAAATGACATCTCCAACTGCCATCTGTTTTCATCTATATACACGACACATCGCAAACGACTTTCCTCATTTTTTCCCCTCAAAAAATGACGGAAAAAAAAAAGGAAAAAAAGAAAAAAAGTAGACAAAATTGCCCTTTTCCATCATCGTGCGCAGATCTTTAACTTAAACTTTGAGTCTGCACGTGTCCCGCCCACTCATTTGTCGCGCAATAAGGCAGCCTAATGGTCCGAACTGGACTAAGAACGAGGTCCCCCTTACCAAATTTTAATTGTGACCCGCCACACCAGTAGCAAACCACGTGAAGGCCAATTAATTTTGAGTTACAGCCCTGCGCCTGCCTTCTTATCGGCCGCCCAGGAAACATTTGCACCGAGACAAGAGCGTCGCGACCACACGAAAACTCGTATCTGCCTCTTGCAAAACTCCACGACGCGAAGGGAAAAGGGAGGAGAGCGAGCGCAGAAAATATTTCCATTAGTCTTTTGGGGTTGAGGATAAGTCGGTAATCATCAAGCCCACCACCATCAACTCAAAACGCAGTTTCGCACATCCTAAGAAGAGAATGAAGCGCTTTTATTCCGCCATATCATTATCAAAACCCATTTGCACCGTTTTTTATACCAAGAAAACGACCGACTTAAAATTTTCCGCTATTTACTACTATAAAATAAAAATTCCTCCCATATATTTTCTACATATAATCAAATCTCAATTTTTTATACCCAAAAAAAAAAAAAAAAAAAAATTACTAATTATTTATATATATATATATATATATATATATATTTTTTTTTTTCATTTCTAAGACTTTTCCGTATCGTCATAGCAACTCAGCATCCCGCGCAGCGGCGCAGATGCAAATCAATGTGGGGGCACCTGCGAGTCATCGAGGATAAAAACAGACGGTAGAGAGAAGAAAAAGTGCGAGCGAGGAGGGAGACGATCCAGGATCGTTTGCATCGATCTTTCCGTCTCGCAATGCGCACGAGAAGTTCAATTTTCCACGCGATTACAACCGTGTATTTATTTCGACCAGAACACCTTCGACATCCTGCGGCAGCGTACTGAAAATGCTTCGGTTACTCTTCTTTGAACCGTCACATGGTAAAAGTCGATCCGTCTCACGCACTGCTGTCAATCACGTGGTTTACATTGTTGATTCAGGTGTTGTTTCCGCGCTTGTTCTTCTTTAACCAGCTGCCGCCGCATTCATCACATGACATCATAATTCGACATTCTTCTCTTGAATCTTTTCCACCCTTGTTTAAGATGAATTAATCAAAAAGGTACCACGCGTATAAAAGAAATCCTTTCAATTTCCAGTTTCACCATTTACCACTAGGTTTCAATGGCTTCCGAAACCATCGACAGTTCATTTTAATCAATGCGCGTCTCCTCAATGAATTTTCACACCGCACTTTTCAACTGTCATTCATTCAACCGGGTCTTTCCCAGGCCCTTTAACCGCCCCCTCACTTCAAAGGAAATTCGATATTCGCACACCTGGTGAAAGAAAAACTTTAACCACACCCAAACAACTTTTTATCTTCGTCCAAACAGCAAAAAAAAAAAATTCAAAAATTCGAACAAATGATTACAACCAAAAACAGTAAAAAAAAAAAAAAAATTACCCAAGGGTCCGCCAGTACTAGTCCATCAACGCAAAGCCACAAACTAATTCTCAGAGGAGCGTCCGGGACATTGAAGATAAGGACGGACTAACTCCCCATCCATTTGTTGTCTATTGATAAAACTAAAAAAAAAAATCAAAAAAAAAATCAAAAAAAAAAAAATAAAAATTAACTCTATAACAACACCGACACCAAACACTCGAATTAGTATTCAAGCGATGTCACGTCCACCGGTTCCACCAATGTTGACTTGTAGCTGAAACTGACGAACTAAGTCAACACTCCACCCCTACCTTAATGGTGCCATCAGAAAAACTCCACCAACTACAAAAAGAAAGAGAAAAAAAAAAAAAAAACTACTTTACCCGTTAGTCACCAAGACAAAAACACTTTCCCCTGAATAAACACTGTTGGTGTCTTAAGCACCTGTCTTCTCCCTTTCGAAAATGGCGGCCGACTGGGGTCATCCCATCTCCTCATCCTTTTTACATCGCCCATAAACTAGACCGTGAAAATGTAAATTTTTTATGCTGAAAAAGAATGAGTATTTGCCATTAAATTCAGCTAGATGGCGTCATTGGTTGCTAGATGACCCCCCTCTCTTCGCGTTGATCACTAATTCTAATGCCAAGTATCATCAGGTATAGAGTAAGCGAATGCAGCGTTTTCCATTCGCCTTTAATCACCTGAATCGCGTTCAGCTCTTTTCGAGAGGTGGCCATTATTATGCTAATCTAGAGTTGTAGCATCGTCTGCACATGGCATTCACCGCCCTTTCAAGGAGGGGGATGAAGACTCACTTGGAAATGCAAAGGTAAGTAGATGGGCTTAACTTTGGCTTAACTTTGCGTTTTTTTTTCAGTTTGGTTTGAAGATTGCGTTTGAGATTGGCGAGTTTAGTTGGGATTTGTCATTCATTTTTGGTTTTTTTTTTTTTTGTAATGTGTAAGTTTTGGGTATTTTGTTTAGTTTTATTGCCTGGCAGCTTGGATCTGACTTTTCATATCGTATTTGAGTTTGGATTTGACTTGCAGCTTGACTTTATGGCTTCAATTTCAGCCTTTTGGAGATATTGTCAGGCCGCGAGGTTTTTTCCGTTTTGCAAAATTTTGTTTTCCCAAATGAAATTGCCTACGTTTAAATCTAGAATTACTATTACTTTGAGCTCGTGTTGTGCACACGTGTCACTAGATATCGCTGCGTCCAACTTCATTTCTTTCAAACAAAGAAAGAAGCATTCAGATAATAATATATCTCTAAAAAAAAATTATAAATAAAAAAAATCTTTTTTCCGATGACATAAAATGAATTGTAAATTTATTTTTATCCAGTAAACTGATAAAATATCAACATATTGATTAAATTTTTTATGATATCCGCTATTATTACGTAAAAACAATTCAGATGATTTAAATTTAAATCTCGAGAATTTAAATTTTCGTCATTTTTCTTATTTTTATTTTTTATTTTCGACATTTGTTGTATTGTATTTCAACTCATTTTGAACTCATAAAAGCCCCAAAAATCAGGGCACCTGAGCCCCAAGTGCAAATTCGACCATTTTTTCTACAAAGTTTTACACTTTTCTAATTAATTCTCATTATAAAATGTGTAAAATGTGTCAAAATTTTCACTTTTCATGAATTAATCCCCCAATATATAATCATAATTGCTTATTTTATTCTATTTTTATTCTTGTGGGAATCATTAACCACAATTAATCAAAAACAAATAAAATAGAGAAAGAGAAGATTAAACCAGCACGTTATTTGTGATTAGAACAATTTGGTCATTCAGGTCGAATTGGTCTAGTAGTTCTTCTTTCCAATCGTGGCCGACAGTAGTTATTGATGAGCAAGTCGAGTGCCCTCACAGGACTGACCACCATGGAATGAAATTAGTGCTGGCCAAGGGCAGATTAAGTTCGTACGGACAGGAAGAAGAATGAATTCGCACACAGGAAGTCGATACACTAAACCTTTGGTGCTCGCTAAGCGCTTCTTCCCCTTTCAAAACACAAAAAAAAACAACTAATTCCACGTAATTACTAATTAATAGTTGCACCGAATCCATTTTTAAACTACGCTGTTTACAATTAAAACTCATCCATGCAAACATAATTAAATTTAATGTAAATAAATGATGTTAAATTCCAGTTTTCCTCATATCGATAAAATACTCTCGTGCAATGATGCAGTCTTGTTTTTGCCAACAAAGTCACGTCAGGAATTCGCAATAAGGTTTTTGACAAAAAAAGAACATTGCAGTCCCTATTGTGTTAAGTTGCTCTATTCCTCGCTAGATGACAGCAGCCATAAACCCCGAGCTAAACATATTGCAAACGGACCGAGATTTATCGATTGACCTTCCATTATGGGCCACTTTAAATTAGGGGAAATTACTTGTCACATAAATGAAATTAATTTTGCACAATGTTTATCTCTCATAAATAAACCTAATAAATTGTCAAGGCCTAACAACATCTCAAAAAATAATTAAAGTATACCTTTTCATTTCCAATCATCTTCAATGCACCCGAAAAAAAAAATTAAAATATTAAAAAATCGATTTTTTTTTTTTTTTTTGTTTTTTGTTTAAAAAAAAAA
>JH432019.1:0-34556 GCA_000239455.1 Strigamia maritima
CAGAAAATTTTGAGTGCAGAAAAGTATTTGGATTGAAAAAATGGGCAAAAAAATGCAGAAAAGTAGAATTTAAAAATGGATGCCAGCTAAGGAAGGCAATTTATAAACACTGCTGCTTTCTACACTCAAAATTTTCTGCCGAAGTTTCTGCCAAGTGGGAACTAAGCATTCTGCGCTAAAACTTTTCTGCAGCAGAAAATTTTCTGAGTTTCCGCCAAGTGGGAACCCAGCATAAAAATTAATATTCTTCTAGATGTCATTACAAGTCCTGCGGTATCGACACAAATGGCAAAGAAAGCGTTGTTTAATAAAATCTTTATTTGTCGACTCCATCAACGAAGACAAGAATATTACTCCAGAGGTTTACCCCATTTTAGACTACTCATGTTCACACACATTTTGTGTTTTTTGGACATTACTTATCCTCGCAAGTTTTCTCATTTATTGCTACCAAATGCATAATCGCATCTCTTATTTCTTGACAAGTCCAAAAGCTACTGATGTGTATAGAATACAATTAGAAAAATTTCAATTCCCACCAATCGTGTCTGCTTGCTCATACCTAAATGCTTACACTATGGACTTTTACAATCCATCTATTTCTCTGGACGCAATGACGCCACTAAAAAAACTCTTAGAAATGCCTAATATAGACCAATCAAAAATTTGGAATTTAGACTACCGTATCGATATCGTTACAAACTTTTCCATATTAAGAAAGTCAAATACTGTAAGTCTGGGAATCAAAGCTTTATTTTTTAAAGTTATTATAAAATTCTGTATTACTGTAGCAAAAAATTCCTTTCGGGTTTCTTCAAAAACACAAAGTTACTCCATTTGGCACATGCACGCAATTAGAGAGTTAAGTATTCGAGCATGCAACCATAACTAATAAGCAAATCTAATGGATTTTCAAAACTACTGCAGGTAACAGATCCTTAGAAGGTCCCGAAATTACTCAATCAATCGAAGTTGAGGTAGTAGTACCCAGCAAAAACAATGTTGATGGATTCTTTACAGTAAGTATGTAAACTAAATCTTTCGCTACTTTCGAAACCAAGTCAAGATTTAAAACTTAGAGTGATTTTATTAATTAAAAACTTAGATTATATACTTAAAAATAAAAGCTTAAGATAAGATAAGATACTGCTTCCCGATTCGTTAACTGAGTGGTCGCGTCTACGTGACCACGACTGCTACGCCACCTATTGTGTCCCTTCTTCCCCAAAAATTCCACATTCGACCATCCGACTCCATGAGGTGCGAGGACTCAAGCTCACACAGCATCGTCCTCCGACTCGTAATCGCTCACATCGCTTTCTCCAACATCGTCCGTCACTTCCCACCTTTTCAACTGATCTACTGGTGCTGTTACTTTGTATTTTAGCGGATCCTCGAAAGTCTGGATTTCGTAGATCGTTTCCGAGATTTTTCGTCCAATTTTTAACGATCCACGATATAGACTTGATAATTTTCCGGCTTTCCCTTGTATTGCTATTGCTTTCCTTCGCACAACAACAACGTCCCCTTCTTTAAACTCCTTATTCGGTCCTCGGTGGCGGTCAAATGCTGCCTTTTGCCAAATTTGCGCTTTCGATTCATGCGCCTCGTCCCGTATTTCGTTAAATCCGATCTCTTCTTTTTTTGCGTCTGCTATCGCTGCTAATTTCGGTTCCACCATCGTTCTCGGCTGGAATCCGAACAAGATTACCATTGATGCGAGATTTTAGCGCTACTTTCACATTTTCCAAAAATTTCGCCCAATCACTTCCGTCTTCTTTCACTGTATATTGTAACGCCTGCTAGCATCGGCACGAGCGTTCGGTTCATCCTTTCGACTTGCCCATTTGCTCGAGGATTCTCCGTCGACGTTAAAATATGTTTAATTTCCAATTTTTCGCATAACTCGGTGAATAAACTATTTTGAACGCTGTTCCTCGATCCGTAATTACTCTCGTCGGAATCCACATTTTCGCACAAAGTTCTCTCAACTTTTTACACGTTTCGATTGCGCTCGTCGATCGTACCGCTCGCAAAAATGTAATCTTCGAATAATTACATGTTGCGACTAACACATGTCGAAACCTATTACTCCTTGGAAACGGGCGCACGTGGTCTAAGTGTACCGTGTGCCACGGTATTTTTTCTCGAATAATTAGATTAAGTGCTCCCGGTCGTCTCCCTCCTGGTTCTTTAAACATTAAACAATTCACACACGACCCGATGACTCCTTTCACGAATTTTCGCATGTGCGGGAACCAAAATTGTTTCAAAATCGCGTCGATTGTCCCGTCGACTGCCGGATGCGCATATGACTTGTGTATTTCTTGCGTTGTTTATTGCCGAATTGATTTCGGCAAATACTGTTGGGTTTAATGCTCCAGATATATTTATTTATTTGTATTTGTTTATTCATGCATTTATTTACAGGCGTTATTTATAACTAGGTCTGTTATTTGTTTGTATATTTTGCCAACAGATGGCGTCAGTTTACTTTAGGTTTGCCCTGTCTAGTAGTCACATGACATCTTACACTGTCTCATGCCATGTGACATCACACACTGCCTCTGATGTCAGCCAAGATGGCTGCTCATATGTACTCTCTTAAGTTCTTTAGTTTTGTAAGTTTTTATATTATTTGGCTATTAAACCATTCTGGTTTTTACTTTTTATAAAACCATTGAGTGTTTATTTCATTCTGTGTGTCTGGATAACGTGTGCTCACTCGCGCACATCGCGAGTCAGCTCGCTCATTTTCGTACATCGCGTTTGCTCATTACTCACGGACTCGCATCAACGCTTCCACTACTCAATTTAAATGGAAATTCGAATATGGTAGCAGAGGATGGTTACAGAGAAGCCCAACCTTGCCCCTTGTTGTCAATTTGGGGCTGTATCCGTAAGTTACCTCGAAATTTTACATTTTTCGTTTTGACTGATTTGAATTTTCATTTTACGCGTGTCAATGAGCCAAACCATGATGTCAACTACCGGGAATGACCAGATGACAGCCAAAAACCCCATCCTAGGAATCAACAACTATGAATCCTGGAAAAGGTCTATGAAAATGTATCTGAAGTCCGAGGGATTGTGGGGATACGTCGATGAGACTACAAAGCTGCCAGACAAGCCGACTCAAAAGGAACTGGATAAATTTGCAAATAAGCGTGACCGTGCTTTAGGATATATTTATATTCATGTCTCGGAGGCGAAGAAGTCAGCCATTGATGAATGTGCTACGCCAGCAGAGAGTTGGTCACTTCTTGAACGCATCTATGAGCCAAGTTCCAGAGCCAGACAGGCACAGAAGCAGCGAGAATTTCTTCAATTGCATCTCGAGCAAAATGAAGAAATGGCAGATTTTCTCTCGAGAGTGGATCACGCTGTCAGGAACTTAAAAATTATTAAAGAAGAGGTTTTGCCACGTCACCACGCTTATCAGTATCTTGATTTCTACCCGCCGAGTACGATCAAGCAACATTTGCCATATATCACTGGATGACTTTCAAGTGCAAAGAGTTGCAGATCAGCTTCTCGCCGAGTATGTGCGTTTAAAGAGCATGGCAGGTCGGAATGGTAATGATTCTCGTGGTATTCATGCATATGTGAGCAGCAATAGTCGTCCTAACGCGTACCAGCAACCGCAGAGGTCTCTGATGTATGGTTCTTGTTTCAACTGCGGCGAATCAGGACATATGATACGACAATGCCCACATCCGCGCCAACGGAGAAATAAATCCAACAACCGGAAGGATGACAACAGGCGTTCGAACAACAGGAACAGTAAGTAATCCAGAGCGTAGACCCCGAAACCGCAACCGTGACTACAGTTCCAGGTGTGACCGTGTGCGATCTAATTCCGCATTTAACACCGTGCGTGAAGGAGCGTATTTTGTTGCAAAAGAAGAGAATTGTGTGGACTCTGTGTCAAATTTTACTAACAAATCAATTGCTAATTCTCAAGTGTCTGGTAAAATCAAGAATTGGGTTGTAGATTGTGTCGCAAGTGATCATATTACTTATAATCGTGATTGGTTTTCAACATTTACTGAGTTAGTACCGTTTAAGCTCCGATTAGGTCAGGATACATCACTTGTTACTGGCAAAGGTGATATTGTTTTACAATCTGTCATTGAAGGCGTCATTTGTAGGCAAACTTTAAAAGATGTTATTTGCTCCTGATTTTAATGTCAATTTAATTTCAGTTTCATGTATGGATAAAGCGCGTTATCATGCTCATATTTATGATTATACTATGACTGTTTATGCTGATAAATTTAAAGAGCCATTATTGATAGCAGTCTTAGAACATGGCCTTTATCATGTGAAGGGGGCAGAAATTATACATAAGTCAACTAAAGTTAATATTACACAAGTAAATGATGAAAAACATTAATCCTAAAATTTCTAAAGTTGAAGAAATTATTGAAAAACTCAAAAATGATCAATTTATAATTTTTACTAACTCAAAATTTGCCAAGTCTGAAAAGTTAAAGGTTGATAAGGTTGATAAACGGTCTAACAGTGTTTCTAGAAATAATGACATGCCTATTGATAATTTTTCCCATGATTTTTCAGGTGACTAAATGCTCTTGATGCCAGAACTAATTCATCAATGAAGCAGAACCGTAGAAATGGCCAAAACTCCAAACCTCAAGCATATTCCACCAATATGGATAAAGAATTGCGTTTATGGCATTCCAGGATGGATCATGTGCATGTCAAAGCACTGCAGAGGCTTGCTCAAAATGAAGATGTATTTGGACTGGAAAAATGCAATTTTGGGAAAGGATTTTCCTGTGATTCTTGCGACAAGTCCAAATCAACGCGTGCTTCTTTTGGCAAGGATCAATCAACTACAGTTACGGAACCATTAGAACTCCTACATATGGATCTTTGGGACCCAAATCGAACTGTTTCTTTAGGAGGTGCGAGCTATTTACTCAGTATTATTGACGATGCAACGCGTTATCTTTGGGTGATGCCACTTAAACAGAAGAACAATGCTTTTGATGCGTTTCGAAGATTTTTGCCTCGAGTTCAACGCGTAGCCAATGCAAAAGTCAAATGCATTCGGACTGACCATGGAGGCGAATTTATGAGCAATCAATTCATCAATTTTCTTAATAAAGAAGGCATCCAAGGACAAAGGACAAATCCTCATTCACCAGAGATGAACGGAGTTGCAGAAAGAATTAACAGAACAATTTTTGATGCCGTTCGCTCTATTTTGTCAGAAACTGGTCTGCCACATCGTCTATGGGCCGAGATAGCGTTAACCGTTGCATATTTGAAGAATAGGATGCCCCATTTGCGTCTCAATCATGATGTCCCATATATACTTTGGAAAAAGCCAAGACTGACGCTCAGACATCTGCGAAGACCGGGATCGAAGTGTTTTGTACACATCCCGTCTCCAGGACGCGGTAAACTGGAAGACAGAGCTTGGATGGACGTTATTGTCGGATATGCTATCGATACGCGTGGTTATCGCGTTTGGAATCCGGAGTTGGACAAAGTTTTTGAGTCAAAACATGTCAAGATTGATGAATCGGTTGTCTATAAGCAGATTCGAGCACCAAAGTCATCAGAGGGCACTTTCCACACTGATGACGGCAATCTTGCAGTCAATTGGCCAAAACACAAGAGGAATTCGAGCAGTGATGATTCCAGCTCTAGTGATGACAACAGCTCAAGTGACTCTTCTGTTAATGAGTCTGAATTATCTTCTGCCAGCAGCAGTGAAGATGAATTGCATCCATCACCAACTGGAAGTCCTCTTAGATCTCCAATTTCAACTCCGCCTGACTCACCTTCCTACACACCTGTCGGATCACCTTCAAGGCCATCAGTTTCCGATGTTGGACAGTCTCGTACGGCAACTGACTTTCCTATTCGTGCATTAAGCGATGATCTTCCACGACGCACTCCAAAGTCTATTTTAAAGCGTATGCCTGCTCATGCTATTTCTCCTTGGCGAAGAGAACCTCCAGATTTATCTGCTCAGGATGAAGAGGAAGAGGATGTATTCTCAGATGCCGCAGACTCGTCTTCTATACCAGATCCTGCGTCAGTACCCCTTACATTGAATGACTTAGCACCATTCAAGTGGAGATTAGTTGGGGGCTCATCCATTTATAAGGATTGGAGAAGAGAAGAGCATCTGCGTAAAAGTGGAGATTCTGCGGGAAAAGGGTTGACGTTTATTATTATCCAACCGCAGGCAGACGACTTCGTAGCAAGTTGGAAGTTAATAACTATTGTGCTGAAGTCAACATTCCATTTGATGAGCGAAGATTTATTTTTCAACCCATTGAGAAGCACGAGGAATTTCCGCAAGCATCTGAAAAGTCTGGAGTAACACAACACCGCGTCCATTTTACACTGCGAGAACCTCAGACTTATGATGAAGCCATTAAGTCTACTGAATCTAAGGAATGGAAGAAGGCTATGGACGAAAAGCTTCAAACATTTGTTGATCGAGATGTTTATGAAGAGGTCGAACCACCAACTGGGCACACCATCTTAGGAAATAGATGGATTTACAAGATTAAGAAGAATGCGGATGGTAAAGTAACGCGTTTTCGTGCCCGTCTTGTTGCCCAAGGTTTTAGGCAAACTTTTGGTGTGGACTACGATGAGATCTTCTCTCCTGTCGTCAATTTCGTTCTCATACGTCTATTCTTCTGTCTGCTCGTAGTACTTAGAGGCTGGGTCGATGCTCACTTAGACGTAAAGTGTGCGTATCTTTATGGAGATTTAGACAAGCCCATCTTCATGAAGATTCCGAAGGGAGCCAAATTTACTAATCCATCACACGTCTGGTTTCTAAAGAAGGCGCTATACGGTCTCCACCAATCCGGACAAATGTGGAATCAGAAGTTGGATGGAACTTTATTAGGATTAGGATTCGACAAATTACCGGGATGTAATTGCGTCTACTTATTTGAGAATCAAGCTGTATTACTCGTTTATGTTGATGACATGATTTTATTTGCTGATACGGACCACACGAAGCAGAAGATTTTGAAGAAAATTGAAGTGAACTTCGACATCGTGGATTTAGGTCAAATCCGGAAGATTTTAGGCGTCGAGTTCATTCGTGATGGCAAGAGAGCATTCATGTCACAGACAGCATATATTTTGAAGCTAGCTCATAAGTATGAATTAGTCCCTAATAACCTAGTTAAGGTTCCTGTTACTGTAGGTACCACCCTTACCCGTGATCCTAATGTACTTCCTAATGAATTTCCTTATCGATCTTTAATTGGTTCTCTTTTATTTTTAGCTTCTCGAACGCGACCGGACATTCTCTATTCAGTTATTGCTCTATCCCAGTTTAATGGAGCGCACACCACCAAGCATGTGAAGGCACTGATGCAAGTGTTGCAATATCTATTGAATACTGCAGAATATTTTATTGATTTGTTACAGTATTCTTCAGAATGCGTCTGGGCTTATACAGATGCATCTTGGGCTAGTGATCCGCTTACTTCGCTTAGCTTTGGCGGATTCATTGTGTTCTTAGGTGGTGCTCCTATAGTCTGGAGTTGCAAGAAGCAATCCAGTGTTGCCTGTAGCACAATGGAAGCCGAGTTTGTCGCGTTAGTTAATTGCGTACGAGAAGTTTATTGGTTACGTAGTGTATTTGAGTCTTGTCATTTGTTCAACTATCGTTCCATTCCAGTCATTTATTCTGATGCAATGTCAAGCATACAGTTTACTACTAATGACGTGGAAAATAGTCGGACAAAACACATTCGTGTGAAATACCACTGGTTATGCGAATGGTATGATCGTGAACGCTTTGATTTACATAAGATACCTGGGGAATTGAATGTTGCCGACATTTTTACCAAATGGCTTGATGGTAGTCGGGTTCGGTTCTTATGTACTAAAGTTTTCACGGATCTTTAGAATATTATTCTCTTAGTATTTCATTGTATTTTTGTATATCTTTGAAATAAATATGTCTGGATCATGGGGGCGTTTGTTGGGGTTTAATGCTCCAGATATATTTATTTATTTGTATTTGTTTATTCATGCATTATTTACAGGCGTTATTTATAACTAGGTCTGTTATTTGTTTGTATATTTTGCTAACAGATGGCGTCGGTTTACTTTAGGTTTGCCCTGTCTAGTAGTCATATGACATCTTACACTGTCTCATGCCATGTGACATCACACACTGCCTCTGATGTCAGCCAAGATGGCTGCTCATATGTACTCTCTTAAGTTCTTTAGTTTTGTAAGTTTTTATATTATTTGGCTATTAAACCATTCTGGTTTTTACTTTTTATAAAACCATTGAGTGTTTTTTTCATTGTGTCTGTATAACGCGTGCTCACGTGCTCACATCGCGAGTCAGCTCGCACATCGCGAGTCAGCTCGCTCATTTTCGTACATCGCGTTTGCTCATTACTCACGAACTCGCATCAACGCTTCCACTACTCAATTTAAATGGAAATTCAAATAAATACATCAACGTCCTCGTCCCATTTTTCCCTTTTTCTTTTAAAACAAAGCACATATGACAATTTTTTAATATGAATTTCGCCATTTTTTGTTTCATTGGCTCGTCGACGTCACCGCCCAACAATGCGTCTCGAATTGATTTACACTCGGGATTGCTTTCCTGCGCCACTTCCAACCAGTCACCCCCAATTAATTTTATTTGATTAACATGAAATCTCCTCATGACTTCGTCCAACTCGGTTTCCGTATTTTGACCAACTTCCGCGTTTCTGCTTAACGCGTCAACATGTCCCATCATCAACCCCGGTCGATGAATCGTTGTAAAATAAAATTATATTCGGATAATAGAAGCACCCATCGACCGATTCTCAGCATTAATTCTTTCTTTTTCAATCCGTACCGAACTGCCTCGCAGTCCGTAACAATCGTAAATTCTCCACCGTATGTGTACATTCGAAATTGTCCCACCGCCCAAACTACCGCTAACAATTCTAACTCGGTGGAATGGTATCTGTTGATTTATGCTTTCTTTATTTGTATTTATCTAGTGTTTTATGTTTCCATTTATTATATTTGTTTGTCTTTAATAAGACACCGTATTATCTGTAATTTGTATTTTCTTTTGTGGTGTCACCTATAGACTACCGTAGGTTTTTGGCATCACCTGTGATATTTTTAAATAAAAGTTTAGCATTTGCGACTTTGACAAGTGTTCTGACAACACGTTTGCTTCATTCACTGCTCAACACATTGGATTCTGCTCATATTTTAACATGGTTATGGGCCCAGGCAGGTTTACCACTGTATATTAATGATTTTGAGTTCAATTTTCGTGGTTTTGTGCGTTTACTTGGCATTTACGAGCGCGATGACGCAACTCGAGTTTGCGAGGCCTAATTTTGAGCACGGAGGTTTGGAAGTGAGCGGCGTGTGTGTGTCTCCAGCCAAGTGGAGACACAGGTAATTCCTGATTTATTTGGTTTTTTGGGCGTTTGCCGCTTTCGTATTATTATAGTGTCGGACGCCATTTTTCTCGAGTTGAAGGACACGTCAAGGACATTTCAAATCCAACTGGGTTATTTTCGCCATACCGAGCCATATTTCAAGGAATTTTGTGGTTGACAGCTTGGACATTAGCGAGTTTGGCGAGTTCCAGTGCGTTTTCATCGATTTTTGGATATTTGGACCATTTTTTCAGCGTTGAGAAGACTGCGAGTGACAAAATTCACGAACTATTACATGTGAAAGTCACCAGTGAAGTCTACATCAGGAAAACATCGCTCCTTTAGTGGAGATCTTTTCTTTTTATTTGTTGTCATTATTTGTCTTTTCATATTTTCACCTTCGAGGCTACCTAACTTTAAGGGACATTTATTTTCATCCCGAGGATCTGGTACATGATGTTTCTGTCATTTTGGTGGGAATTATTGTCGTGATAATATTTATTTTGAGCGAATTTTCAGTATTGAAAAGGTCGGATTTGACCGCCAAGGTTTTCTTAAATTATCAGATTTATTGAATACGTTTTTGGCAGAGTTCTGCGAGTTTGAGTGCAGATTTGCAATTCTTCTGGTGTGTATTGACCTTAGGTTAGGTATTTGTCGGGATTTATCGAATTTTATCAATTTAGTAGTGAGTTTTTGGACAAAAACTCAAGATTTTCGAATTTTTGGTTTAAAATTCGAATTTTTGTGTATTTTTAATTTCTGTCAGTTAGGGATCACTTTCCGGGTTTCGTGCATAGATATTAGTTTAATATTACGTGATAGTCAGACATTGATAAAGTTTATCAATTTATTTGACATTTTCGGACGAGAAAATCAAAATTTTGGCGCATTTTATGTTTTGATTGACTAGTTTCAAATAAAGTATTATCTGCTGCTGTAGCCCCGGCTGCAACAGCATGCTTAGGGTCTATGAATTTGCTAAGGCCTTTGCTGGCCAGACATGCCAACATGTCCCGCTTCCAGCTGACGTAATTCAGCTCGTTCAGTTTCTTATAACTGAGCACGCTATTCCTTTCTGCCATAACAGTTAAAAATTAAAAGGGAGTCTAACGTTGGTTCTAAAACCAAAATATTATTCCAAATGGAAATAATAAGCTCAAAACTAACAAACAGACTAATTAAATCTTTAGTACTGATAAACTTGCAAAACTTATGCAAAACAACCGCAAATTCAATCCAAAATATGACTAAAATCGAAATAAATACTAAATAGTCCGATAAAGATTCACAAAAATTCCTCGCGTCTAAATAAAAACCAATAATCTGTCTAATAAATCCAATATGGACGATTAACTCGCGAAACGAATGCAAATTAATCCAAAACTCGAGCCAAAAACTCACAAAAGCCAAAATAATCAACAAATAATTGCTAATCCTCGCAATTATATGGCTACGGATCCAAAAATCCGACGATAGCTCGCAAAAATTGTTCAAACTAATCCCAAACTCGAGCCAAAACTTTTCCAAAATTAAAATAAATACCGAATAATTCGATAAAAATTCACAAAAATTCCTTGCGTCCAAACTAAGCTCAATAAGTCGGCCAATAAATCCAAATACTCTTTGGATTTTTCTTATACTGGCAAATCTAAGAAAATTTACCACAAATAATTGATCTGTAATCTCAAAATGAGGCCCAAAAACTCCAAAAATCTTTTCATTCAAAATAAAAGCCTGGAAAGTCAAATCCGACTTTTTCAAAATCTAAAAATTGCTCAAAATAAATAATAAGTCGCTACAATTCCCACCAAAATGATAGAGAAGGGAGGCACCATGTACCAGATCCTCGGGATGAAAATAAAAGTCCCTTAAGGTTAGGTAGCCTCGAAGGTGAAAAATTTGAAAAAGGACAAATAGTGACAATAACAAAAAGCAAAGATCTCCACTAAAGAAGCGACGGCTTCAAGATGTAGGCTTCCTTGCTGAAATCCTTTGATAATTGTCCGTGAATTTTGTCCTCTCTCTTCCTGAAGGTCACACCGAGGTCGCACACTCCAAATCCAAGAAAATCCAGAAATTGGCACAAAAATCCGCAAATCGTCCAAAAAATTGCTGCTTCGGTTCAAAATCCGTAAAATCAACAGCAAACACAGTAGAAATCCAGTCCTACGCCAACGGAACAATCCAAAATCCAGAACAGCGCACGTCACGCACGGAATTTGGCAAAAATGGCGTCCATGACTAGAAAACACAATAAGCGGCAATAAACAGTGCAAAAGGTAAAAATATCGACTTATTACCTTTGTCTGTCTCGCTAAAAGTGGAGACAAACAATAAACATCCAACTCCAGGCACCAAAATCTATCCAAAAACGTCAAAGTAGGCCTCGTCCTCGCAACAAACGAACTCAGGTACAAAACGCCGCCAATCGACCAAAAATGCATCAAAACCTCATGACAACGCATGGAAACATGTTGAAGCCCATAACCATGTTAAACTAAACTGGTTTTGATGTGAGATGAGTTCAAACAGCGAGGAAAACAAGAGACACATCTGCTAGGTCTTACTGCATAAACGCAAGTGGAAAAATTTTATTTAAAAATCTAATAATAGCTGCGTAAAGTACGGAGGCTTACAAGTAACATTCACAAAATAATTACCATAAATTAAATATAAGGAATAACACAAGGAACATCAAATAATAAATTACAATGAATAAATACGAGCATAAATACAAGAAATAACAACAAATTTTTATCCATTCCGATACTGTTCGTATCTGTCCTTTTTCGCCTGAAAATTTTGGCAACTTCGGAATCGCTGTTCGTTCTTCCTCTTTCCGTAATTGCTAGTAAATCTATTAATTTCGTAAGCGCTTCGTCCGTTGATGATGACTTCTCGGCACTGTTCAACTTCTCCGTCATTCTCTCTTTCAGGTTTCCGATGTTTACTTGGTTTTCTTCTTCTTCCTCATCGATTTCGTCCAATCCATTCAGTTCGTCGATCAGAAGGGATTTTTCTTTCAATTCGCCATAAATGTCGCATGCTATTTTCCCTTTCTTCCTTCCGAATGTCGGTACTTGCACCAACTTTGCAATCGTCCTGAGATCCGGAAGTTTTAGCGCTGCTAAGTCTTCTATCGTCGGCAAAACTTCGTTATCGATCATTGCCATAATCGTCGTCGCGTCCATCCTATTCATTTGGCTCTGTTTGATTTTTATTTCTCTACTTTGATCAAATTTTCGCCCTCTTCTGTTTCTGAACGGTCCCGATGATTCTCTGCGCTGATTAAAAAAAATTTTTCCCACGATTTTTTTACTGTTTCTTGTCGCAATTCACGCTGTTCATCCCACTTCTGATGTAAACTAAATCTTTCGCTTCTTTCGAAACCAAGTCAAGATTTAAAACTTAGTTTTTAATTAAGTTTTAATTAGTTTTTAACTAAGTTTTTAATTAATAAAATCACTCTATAGTGATTTTATTAATTAAAAACTTAGATTATATACATAAAAATAAAAGCTTAAGATAAGATAAGATACTGCTTCCTGATTCGTTAACTGAGTGGTCGCGTCTACGTGACCACGACTGCTACGCCACCTATTGTGTCCCTTCTTTCCCAAAAATTCCACAAGTATACTTTCTTTCAGTAATTGCGAATGATAAGATTTTCTCAATTTTTATGATATATTTGTAGATCACTCTTGACGAACCATTTGATTTTCAGTATTACTTCTTTATAGCTGACAAATCTCGAGTATCGATTGATTACGACTTTATTCAAGTGAGAATACAGGGCATAACCATCATGCGTTGAGGTTTTCATTTAGCATTCTTTCCCTGTACTCTTTGACTTTTTACAGCATTACTTTCTAAGCAATAAAGAAGAGCCATGTGTATCTCTTAAAAAATACATGGCATGTGGTAATGAGTGTAATATAAAAAAATTTGAAAATGATCCGTGTTGGTGAGTATACAGTATAAAAGGTGTCCCAACTAAGGGTTTTAAGTTGAAATTTCTCTCAAAATGTCCACCTTAGGAAAAATCTTGTTTGCATATAGTCAAACAGGAAAGTTGATATGGCAAAGTTAATGGCGATATAAAACTTGACCTTTGACCTCTAGAAGAGACCCATTGCTTTCTTAACTTTTTAATCGTTCTAGTTAGCGTCAACTACTCGATTATAAAGTTGTCGAGCATGGTCTAATTAGTCTAAAAACATAATTCAATGAAAACATTTTCAACTTAAAACCCTTAGTTGAGAACTTGAGATAACCTGTATGATGTTTTTATTAGATAAAATTTTTTTGAAATTCTATCAATATTAGCATCCCGTACTCATTCTTGAACCAATGTCATAATCCTTGTAACGACTCTGACACGACATACAACTTAATTCAAAAACACCTCACTTATCTGGTAGGATCGACACCAACAAATGTTTGCAACTGTACTAGAAGTTGTGAAAATAAACTTTTTGAGTTGTTATTTTTTAATGAAAAAAAAGATGAAAACATTTTAATAAAATCTCGTTTAGCTGATAGCCACATTACCGTGTTTCAAGAAAGATGGCTCTACGACCTAATCAGTCTACTGTCTGACTTTGGTGGCAATCTTGGTCTTTGGCTCGGATTTTCATTGCTTTCTTTAACTAATTGTCTAATTATTTGTGCAAAAAGATGGAAAAGACAACGAGATAGTCATAATCATGGCGCAAAAAACAAATTCGTAATGCACGTCAACAAACATCGAATAAAATTGAAAATATTTGCTGCTCAAATGATGAAAAAGAAAAAAGAAAAGAAAGTCAAAACCAAATGCATTCATTTTGTTTACATCAGCTGCGGTCTATTGTGTTGTTATATTCTGCAAAGTCGAATCAATCTCTACTTATCAGCACCAATTCAGAAAACAATCAAATTCGAAGACAATGCGGTTGTCACGTTTCCAAACATCATCAGTTGTACAGGACCGTATAGTGGAAAACTGAATTATAATAAAAAACTCTATTTCGACCTTTACAACAAGATGAATGCAACCAAATGTGAAATAGACGCGTATGATCTTATCCATTTTAGGAAAATAAATGTGGATACCCTTTGGGATAAAAAATTTGAAAATAAATACCTGGACGTAAACAAATTAGCAAGTTCTGTAAGCCATTTTTAAGTTAGACTGTAATCTTTACTACTGTAATACAAATTTTAAAATTTCTTTCTTATATTTGAATAGATTGGATTTAAACAGCTAGAATATAATTTAACCCGGTTAAATAACACAGATGGTGTTTGCAGAAAATATTCATTTAGTAAGTATTTATGGACATACTCAAATATAAGTAGATTGTTTGGGTTTACATCATCACAGATTTTATTGGTCCAATGAGTTTTAAAACATGCTTGATCCAATAGACCAATAAAATCTGTAATGTCGTAAACTCTTTAATATGAATTTGTTTTTCTAACGTATTTTTAAGAACCTGAAAATTACACAATAATGGCAGGATTGGTTGTAGCAGCAATGGAAGTTGAAAATATTTGCAAACCAGTTGCTTCAAATGTACTTATGGCATCATAATTTGCTTTTATAGTGTCTTTACCAATGTTCCTGTTTCAGATTTATTTCAGTGATCTATTAGATCCCATGTTTCCTTCTGTACTCAATTTGCAAATACCATCTTCACAAAACGTAATAGTGTTAATAAGGTTATTAAAGGTAAACAAAGATCATTCCTGTGCCCTAGATTCGTACCAACTTTTGTCAATAGACGGTTTGCGATTTCTGGTACAAGATTTTTTTTATTACGAGAATACCAAAATAACGAGATATTGTTAAAAATCTCGTCGTAAAAATTCTCGTTTGAAAAGTCTTGGTCGAGATTTTTCAAAAATCTCGTTTCAAATTGTCGTGTATACGACTTGATTTACGCATGCGCACTGCATACAATACAACAATTGTCGTGAAATTCTGCCGCCATTTTCCCTCCGCTTCGGCTGCAATGTTGGAAAATTTGTCTCGATTTCAATATCTCAGGTTAGTTTTATTATCAGTCAACACCTTGCACAAACCACAAGCCCAATACTTAAGCTTAATTTGTGACAAGGTATCTAGTTCTGCTAAAAATTGTTGCCGCCAATTTATGTGTCGTATGGAACACGTTTCATGACAAATCGCAAACACACGATACGACATTTTATTAACGAGATTTTTTTCGTTTCTTTAAATCTCGTTTTTGGTCTCGTACGAGAAATCACAAACTGTCTAATAGGATTAAAATAACAATAGTTAACTTTATTTAATATGTTATAGGTGCAAAAATTGAACACATTTAAAAATCCATGCACTGAAAATATAAGTGAGCATTATCACTGCAAGCAAAACTGTTTGGTCCAAAAAATGAAGACACGACTACCATGCAGGTCAGAATACATATTCAAAAATTCAAAAAATTAAATCCAAACTGCACAGGTCATTTATTTGCCCTTTTTAACACTCACACGGAATTTGTACTCCACGATATTTGCCACCAATTCAAAAATATAAAAACTGTTTCTCTTTACTAGTATGCCATTTGCTAAGAAGGAAAATACCAGCATGTGCAATTCTTCATCACTGGCTAAAGAAACGCGCAGATTGTATTATAGAATTCATTTTTCGACTGACGTTGAAAAAGAATGCGCATGCCCACTCCCTTGTCAGACAACAACTTACAAACTCACTTCAGCTATTCAACCCGAAATCCTAACCGGTGTATCATTGGTAATATGTAGCATGTATACCAATAATGTGGAGATTTTCAATGAACAATTCCAGTATTCATTTACAGCTTTGGTCTCCGATATTGGAAATGCACTAAGCCTAACTATTGGCGTTTCTGTTCTTATTGGAATATCGGGTGTAATCAATTTATTCCATTTATTCAGCAATACTTTTTTTCTTCTAAAATCTGTTGAAAATAATCTATTATTTGTTATGTATTATTTTGTAAAGCCTAGCATGAGGCTAATTATGTGATGCACCCTTGTGTGCCCACATCCGTTGTAACTTTTTTTCCATTGCTCAAGTGTAAGCACCTGAAGAATATATGTTTCCACCATTTAATTCATGAGAACAACCCATTAGGTGCGTTCAAAGTTAAAACCATAATTTGACTTATCTTAATCTGGCATAATCCTGACTTATTGATAAGCCAGGTAAGTCATTTAGATTGTGAACGCTCCTTTTTAAAAAATTATGATTAAAAATCATGTTTGTGTTAAGGTAGTTTTTCGAGCTGATTTTTTGCTTGAAACACTTAGCTTTAGCTGATAAATTGTCAATTCTATCATGGCCAATTGATTCCATGAAAATCCGTCGAGAAAATACTAAAATTTGTGATAAATAATGAAAAATTTTTTGGACGGACCATCAGCGAATATCGTGGCCGACGTAGTGCATGTTCCGCGGCCACGATGTTCGGTGGCTTCCGTCAAAATTGTTTGTCATTATTTTTCGCTATTTTTATGCAGATTTCTTATGGAATCGTTTAGATGTGGTTAAATGACATCCCCACTTACAAAATTTACAGGTTTTATTCGCTAAAACCTCAGTTTGGAGTCAAGAAATATCATGCTTGATCCAAGATGGCTGCCAGTAAATGACTTATGCATAAGTCATGTCATAATTCATGATTGGTGTGACTTATCAAAAAGCCACTTATCACAGTTGACTTATCTGTTTAGTGACGCAATTTAGGTCACTTCCGGTTTGCCATAAGTCATTTCAGACATGACTTACGTATAAGTCATGTAAGTCATTTGACTTTGAACGCACCTAGTGACTTAAGTCCACTCCAAAAGTGGACTAAAGGGTCCACAAAACCCTAAATTAAAGAATTAAACAAGTAAAGTAAATCTTTTTGCACCATCAAAATGCAAGGGCTACTAAATGAACTAAAAATAATCAAAATATGTTAACTGTAGCCAAAGTTACAGGGAAATTTGTTTTGTCAACAGCAGTCAAAAAATTAAGTCCATCATCAACAGGAGTCAAAATAATAAGTCCACATGCAACTAATGCTTTGTTGATCATCATTTGCTTTCAAAATGTCCTGAATGCGACATGGCCTGCTTGCCATGCATGTTAAATGATTCTTGACTTATTCCAGCTCATTCCCAGTGGAATAATTAATGCAATGATTTTTAGTAGATGTTATCATCTCTAAAAATGTTTCTTCAAATATATTTTTAATTATTGATAAATATGGGCTATTTGGCCTTAGTAGAAGCTGAACTTATTAAAAGTGAAGCCATATATACACCTTTGTTGAATTATTTGTATGACATTGTTAAACCATCTTGTTGAAAGATGAATTCTTGATAACCAGGATACAATTGATTGACTGATGGCAAAATAAAAGTTTGAAATACTTTTGGTGCATTTCTGAGTAAATATTAATAGTATACCTTTAACAATGTGTACAGAACTTGTTTCTGTGCTGTATAAGCACTCACACATAATTATACTTGCTTAAAACATTGAAGTGCAGCAAAGGCATTCTGGATTGGATGTTTCATGTCAGTGGCAAATGCCTAAACTAGACTGCAAAGTCCCAGCAAGTAATATACTATTACAACACAATATTGCAGGCTAATTATAATGTGATGCACCCTTGTGTCCCCGCATCCGTTATAACCTTTTTTGAATGCTCAAGTGTAAGCACCTGAAGAATATATGTTCCCAGCATTTAATACATGAGTATACTTTATTTTATCAACACAACGAATAAGTTAAATTTAAATTAAATTAACGTTAAATCATCGTAAAATGAGTAGTCATTAGTTCCATACTTGTAATCCAAGAAATCTATAACTATATTTCAAAGTTTGTGTGTGTTTGTCTTTGTATTTGCGAGGGTAAGTGATCTGATTAGCCGATTTCAATGATGTATTATTGCAAATGGCGCTAAAAAACAATTAATATGGGTTTGAGCCAAATACTTAATGAAATGTTCTGTATATCTAAAGATAGATTTTTTGATCAGGTTTGTGAGAAACCTATTTTTTATTGTATTTTCTAGAGGCAAGAATGAGGCGGTTGTTCCAAATTGATTTGTCTGTTTGTACGGGATTCAACGAGATTTCAGCTGGGATTTAACGGGATACCACAGGATTTCACGGGATTCCCCGGGCTGTAACTGCTAGTATAAATTAATTTTCGGTTTAAAATCACAAATTAATTTTTTCAATAATTGCAATGTTGTTCTTGCTGTTTAACACGCCACCGGAACAAAACGCCACATTGCTGTGTTCTGCAATCATTTTATTTCGCGTCCCGCTAGTTGGTATTGCTACGTTATGCTTGACCACCATTGGTCAACGTTACGTTTAGGTAGCGCCACCTATGATACTCGCGTACCTATATAACTACATGTAATATTCAAATAAAGCATTCATTCATTCTAATTCCAAACCACAACCATTGCAATTCCCATTTATTTCATTTTAAATACGTCAAACCACGCCACACATATTTCAGCAACGCTTCAAGAAACAACAGGAAAAAGCCAAGTAAAGTAAGCCTAGGTTCCCACACAAAAAAAAATCGCGCGATTCAGTTTTGCGTTCTGCTCAAAATCGTGCTATTTTTAAAATTGAAAATTTTTCTACGTTCCCACATGCAGCACAAACACAGAAAGCTGCCAGATCAGCTGCTCACTGGTCAAGTAAGTGGTTAGGACATGGAAAAAGTGAACTGGAGTGCGCAATTGTAAGACACAACTCGTGTCTCGTGAAACGCTGGAATTGTAGCGTTTCCTAAAACACGCGTGCATGCGCGTTTCTTGGCTTAAACTTAAACGTTTCCGGAAATGATGACACATTTCAGGAAACGAAACGACGGAAATGACTAAAACATGGAAATGTTTTAGTTCCTGAATGCACCTAATTTTAAAAATAGCACGATTTTGAGGCAAAACGCAAAACGGAATCGCGTGTTTTTTTTTGTATGGAAACCTAGGCTGAGGTGTGTGTTTTTGGCGGAATGTTTTCTTACTTGACCGGTGAGCAGCTGATCTGGCAGCTTTGTAGGGCTTTGTGTGGTTTACTTAGCTGTCTCTCCAGTTGTTCTGCTTTTGACATCATTTCCTATATTTATTCTTGTTTTTATCTCATTTTTATAACTTATTGTTTTACTTAACTATTCAAAGTACCTATTAAAATTTTCAGGTGTAATACCACAAGCGCTAGTGTGATTGTCGAAATAAGCTTGTAATAATGAATTTTTTTACTCGGTAGAAATCACGAGTGCATCAAAAATTGCGACCTGTATAAATCACGAGTGCCCGCAGGGCACGAGTGGTTTATTCTGGTCGCGATTTTTAGATGCACGAGTGGTTTTACCAATGAGTAAAAAAATGAATGGTTGCAAGCTGTTTCGACAATCACTAGCGCGAGTGGTATTCGGGAAGAGAATCTAACGAGAAAAACTACAACAACAACAAATCTATATCTATATTTCTCAAAAGACTTCACAAGATTTCGCGAGATTCCACGGGATTTTATGGGATTCCACGAGATTTCATGAGATTCCACGAGATTTTGCGAGATTCCACGGGATTTCATAGAATTCCACAAGATTTTGCGAGATTCCACGGGATTTCATGGAATTCCACGAGATTTCATGGGATTCCACGAGATTCACGGGATTTTAACGAAATACCTTAGCAAATGTAAATCCTGTGGAATCCCGTAAAATCTCGCGAAATCTCGTAAAATCTCGTAAAATCTCGCGAAATCTCGTAAAATCTCACGAAATCTCGTAAAATCTCGCGAAATCTCGTAAAATCTCGCGAAATCTCGCGGAATCTCGTGAAATCTTGCGGAATCTCGTAGAATCCAGTGAAACATCGCGCCATTGCCATTTTGGAATTGGGGTGGAGTGGCTCGCTCTGACGGTTACTTGTTGCAGAAGTGGATAAAACATAAATTTATTTTCGGATATTTTGCATGGTGCTCAATAATCAAAACAATAGGCGCGCCAACCAATGAAATTCGACCAGCAATTCGAATTCAACCAATCCGCGCGTACGCTCTAGTCGATAGTTTTCACAAGTTAGATTCTCTAAGTTAAATACAAACAAATTAAACAATTTCTGTGATAAAACAGCTGATTATTTACTCAAATATGACCTTCTGTATGCTAACCTTTCATTTCCCGGATTTTAATAACTTTTTTAATCAAAGAATCTTGAACTTTACCAAGTGTGATTATAATACTTCTTCAACATAGAAATTAATCATCAGTTATTCAACAACTGTTACATTCTCAACATGAAATACCTTTGTGCTGTTTTATGTATTGGGCTTTTGGTAAGTACAAAACAGACTTAAATTTTTTTTAAGTTGCACAACATTATTACAACAATTACAGTCGGCCAATGCCAATGCAAAATCATGCAAAACATCTTTGGATTGTGGAATGTATGAATGTTGCAAACATCTGGGCCTAATAAATCAGTAATTATATTAAATTATAATAAAATTAACAATTTTAATGGAATATTTTCATATTTTGTTTCAGATGCTTGGAACTGAGAGATGAAGGTGAAACTTGCAATGGAAAATTCTTGTGTGGATGCAAACTTGGATCTTTGTGTGTAGAAAGAGAGGTAATAAACTAGAATATATTCACATTGCACAACAAAGTGTTAATAATAATAATAATAATACTTTTTATCTTCTTAGAAAAGTGTTTGGAATACATTTAAAGTTGGAGCTGGCATTTGCTCTGCTCTTGCAAATATTAATTGGGATAATTGATTTCAAATTTCAATTCCAAATAACTGTAGTCTCATTTGAATAAATATATTATCATGACTATCATTTCTTTACATTTTTTTAAATGTACAAGAACAAGTCTAAACAACATTCAGAAAATATTTTTTATAAATATCAGAAATGTTGATTTAATATAAGAATTTCTTTTTTATCAACATTATTATTTCAACATTCAAACATAACAAAATGTTGATTTAACATTAAACGGATTTTGCATATCAACAACCAATAATTCCGAACATCTATTGAATGTTGCATATCAACAACTGATATTTCCGAACATCTACTGAATGTTGCATAATGAAACCAATATGCGTTGTTAATATGCAACATTCAGTAGATGTTGTATCAACATTTTGTCAAACAGTGGAACAGTTGTTGATATGCAACATGCATCCATTTAATGTTAAATCAACATTTTGTTATATTTGAATGTTGAAATAATGTTGATAAAAAAAACATTCTTATATTGAATTAACATTTCGAGATAAAGTTGAAAATCAATGGCTTTAATGTTCTCATAACCACAGTACTTGGTGAAAAACTTTATTTTCCCATGTGTTCTCGTGTTGTTTTCTAATTTACATTTCGAGATGTTTACAAAAAAATGTTGTTTAGACATTTTCTTGTTTTCTGGGTGTTCACTAATTAATCTAGCTGTAATGAAATCCAATATCTCATCAGAAATCCTCAATTTTGAGTTAAATGATTTGTACAAATTATATATGATATCTTAGAAGATAACCTTTCATTTCCCGGATTTAACATATTTTTTTTATTACGCAAAAAACACATTTTGAACTTTATTCACAGTATGACTTTTGATTTATTTATTTAAAAAAAATCATCTATTAGTCATTTTTAGACTTAACACAATTTATCATTGTGCACATGCAACAACATGAAATACATTTACTACGTTGCATTTTTAGCAGTGTGTGTGAGTATTGTAGGTATATTACTGAAAACCTAATCATGATATCACTAAAAATTATTTCAGACTGTTTCTGTCAATGCAAACTCTTGCAACACACAAATGGACTGTAAACCCAATGAATGCTGTAAGAATTTTGGATTATTTAAACGGTAATAAACTTTTTTAAAAAAATTGTTCAATTTGTGGTAATATATTTAACATTTCCAGCTGTTTATATTTGCGTGGTGAAGGAGAAACATGTAGTGGTAAATTTCTCTGTGACTGCAAAATTGGACTGATGTGTCAATCCAGAGAAGTAATACTATAATCCATAAAATGGCTTTGTAATGTCGAAATAATGTTATTGTTAATTTTTTAAATTTCAGAAAAATTTTTGGAATACTTTTAAAATTGGAACTGGAATTTGCACTACTATAACTAACACAGCTGTCTATCGCGAGTGGTGATCATCAAATCGCAGCAATTTTCAGACTATTTGTTATCAATTAATGTTCCTGTTAATTATGTGATTTTGTGTGGGTATTCTTGCATGATAAATACTTACACGATTATTCTTAACATATTTTTGCCTGCTTGAAAATTATAAATTTTCTACAGTATTCTTAAACATACAATAGTATCATCCTTCACTTCCAGTTAAACTCCATCTAACAATTCGTGCACGAAACTCCCATTAGTTAATGGCCTATGCATTGTACTGTATCTTATTTTAATCCTCTAGTCGAGCTCAGTCGAAAAACCATTGCAGTGATAGCGTGCCATTGTTAACAAACAAAAATATTTAAAAAAAATTATTTACATTTGGGTTTTTGTATTGTTGCGCACATTTTTTGGCTACGAAACAATGATTTTTCGACTCAGATCAACTAGAGGATTGAAATAAGATACCACAATATATACTTTCAGTAGAATGCAAAAAAGCTCACTTCTCAGTTTCTGAAAGTTTTAAAAAAAAAAAAAAAAAAAAATAGCACATTGAAAAAATTAAGTTGCATTTTTTGAATTAATTTTTTTTTTAATTTGCTAAAACGTTTTTCAAAAAAAAAAAAATGGTCAAAGTTAGTTTATGAACTAAGAAACATTATTATTTCATCAAAAACCAGTGATTGATCAAAGTTCCTACCCCACGAGAAATAACTCTGATCATAATTTTTTTTTTTTAAAAGGGTTAAAAATTAGACCAGAAGCCTTGAAGTACAGATAGGGACGTAGGTTTTAAGACAAAATTCAAATTTTTTATATCTAAAACTCATAACGAGGCATCGTTTTGAAGTTGAAAATTGATCAAACTAACCCCGGTTTACAGTAGTTTTAATGTGCTTGAGGGAAGCAAACCGGTGATCATCAGGCTGGCGCCTCAGATTGAGATCATAGATAATGGGGGATAGACGTCTAAATGTAAAAATATTGACAATAAAGCACTTCGTTTACATCACTCGCATCAATTTTAGACGAATTTTATATTTTTTTATAATAAATTTTCTGGAAATTTAATTAAAATATCAAAAATCGTTAAATGTTTTAAAAAAAAAATTCTTAATTACTAGGTACGGTAATTGATTTTTTTTTAAATTAAATTAAATTAAAAAAGCTACTAACTAGCTTTGCTCTTTTCAATTTATAATTAAAAACTTTCCTTCTTAAAGTTAATATAAAACATCGACTGTAGCTAATTTACAAAATCTCTCTTTTTAATTTTAATAATTGCCAGTCTTGCAACATCAACTTTATAATTAAAAAACTCTACAAAGTTTTAATCATTTGTGAAAAAATATTTATTATAAAAACAAGCATAAACATATGTCTGCAATAAGTTAAAACTGTGAGTATAACTCAGCATATAATAAAATTAGTTAAAGTTAACGATTTGTGTGATTTAAAACCAGGATAAAAATTTTATAATTTTTTTAAATAATTGATTCTCTAGTCTAAACAGCATGATGACAATTAATCGACGCAGAAAACTTCGTCAAGCAGTAAAAGCTGTACTGAAATCGCAAGAAAAAATGGATATTCCACAAGTGTTGAAGCCCATAACTAATAAGAAGAACTCGGTCGCATTTCGCATTTTTTGGGCTTTTCTTGTGGTGATTTGCATTCTTATTTATTCGTATCAAATGACCGACCGCATATCTCACTATTTGAAATACCATAAATCCGTTGACGTCTACGAAGAAAAGTTTGAAACATTTAAATATCCCGATACACAACTATGCGTACCATTAAATGAATATATATTGAATCACCCCGTATCATCTGAATTGGCAAACGGCCTCAAGAGAAGTGTTTTGTTTCCCCAGGATATAATTATACGACGACCTGATATTGATTTGACTAAAGTGTGGAATTTAAACTACAGTTATCCTTGTATTCGCCACTTATTCTCAATTTATGAAAAACAAACTCAAAAAGTAAGTTATTAATTGTATTTTTTTCCTATACATACTGTACAACTTGTTTATACTGTTAAATGAATAGATACCTGTTGATTCAAATATGTCTATTACACGAGAAATTCATCCATGGGGCACTTGTTACAATCTGAAAAGTCAGTTTAATTGCCATTGGAAAAAAAATGCTATTTAAAAAAAATTAATTTCATTTTCATCAATTTCATTTACAGTTGGGAAAACATTATACGGCTCTGAAATGTACAGAACAACCGGTTATACTTTCAAATTACCAGAAATAAGACCAGGAATATCTATATCACTTGTAAAGAACTATATGACAGAAGTTCATAAATACTAGATGCGTTTTAATTCTCGGTGCATTCTCCGAGTTGTCGTCCTTTAAAATGCCTTACAGAGGACGGAAATAATTACGGAAATAATAAATTTCGTCCTGGTGGTTAGAGCACTGGTTTCACACAACTTTGGTACCAGGTCCGATTTCGGACTCTGGCTTCATTACCAAACTGAGCAGAGTTTTTTTTCGTAGTTTTTCTGTTTGTTATCGATGGGTTTTCTCCAGGTACGCTGGTTTTTTCCCGATCAACTAACAAAACTCGCTGTTGGTCTATGTTAAGGATTAATTATGGGTCCCTATAGTTTGTTCGCATATCTCCGCATGAACCATTTCGGATTGGCTGGGATCTTTTCATACATAATCTCATCAGCTATAGTGGCAAAACAAGTAACTCTGTTGTCTGTATATGACAACACTGAAAAATGCATTTTGGGCATCATAATAGTAGAACTTTTATGTCTGTTCTATCAAATTCCACTATTAGATGGGATCGATCACGACCGATCATGAACTTTTTCGTGTTGCGAATTTGCTGCCTGTGTAAAAAGGCCCCAGACAATCCGAGATGGTCTATAAAGCTGCGGACCGACTATAGAAGTGTAGATAGAATGGCTCACAACAAATACATGCAGTGTCGTTATTAACAACGTTTTAGCAATTTAAACTAGCACACTCATAGAAAAAATGTTTCTATTTTACTCCATTTTGTCCCATGGCCAACTCTCACATTTAAAAGAGTAATAATACTTCAATTTCAGAGTTTTGATATTCCATTTCAGAGTTTTGATATTCCATTTCAGAGTTTTGATATTCCATTTCAGAGTTTTGATATTCCATTTCAGAGTTTTGATATTCCATTTCAGAGTTTTGATATTCCATTTCAGAGTTTTGATATTCCATTTCAGAGTTTTGATATTCCATTTCAAAGTACTGTTACTTCAAAAATGTAGTTTTTCACACACCAAACTCTCGTTTTGGAGTACCATTACTCTGATTATAGAGTTGGCCACAGGACAATGCATAACTCCAGAAGTAGAGTAAAATGGCAACTTTTTTCTACGAGTGCAGAGCAAAGAATTGACACATGTGCTTGGTTGTGAGACAGTAACAAGATTGAATTTTTATTATCAGTAACAGGAAATTAGGAGATTAAGAGATTACGATAACAAACAATACTCAAAAGAATGTTTTGACCGATATGCAAAATAGGTATGATAATCACAAATACAACATGAAACGATGGAGTGCTCCAATTTCAAATTCCAGTTCACTTTTCCCATGTACTAGCTTAATGCCTGCAGCGTTTGACTTTACCTTACTGGGTAAAGTGGGCTCATAATTGGAGCACTTCATGGAGTGAAGCTCGCTCTATGTTTTGCCAGGAGCTGGAAAGATTATTAAATAAAATGTACGAAAAGTCTGAATGCAACAAGAATTTATTTACTTCTGTTTTTGGTCTTGTGAAGTTAATTCTTTATACTAATCAAATTTCACATTTCATATTAGTTAGGAGTAACATTCCCACTAAAATTTCAATACACGTTTCCAATACCGTCGACGACCGATGTCAAAATAGGATTACGTTTCAAAAAGGTAAAACTTCAATTACAGACATCGTAGTACTATACGCACCTAATAAATATATAGTCTGGCAATTGGGAGGTCCGGATTAACCTATTGTTTCAAGCTGCTAAAATAGTTTACAGCATCAAAAATAATTTTCACTTTTATTTTTATCCCTTAAAATAATTTTTATTTATTTATTAAAGTTTTCATTTTGTTAGAGATGATATTAGAGGATTTGCGCTGATCATAAAAACGTCTGTATGCATGAACGTACAAACGTATAAATAAAAAAGTTTACGTTTGTACGTTCAAGCGTTCATACGTTTACGTTGATACGTGATGAGTATTTGCGCAAACCAAAAAAATCACGTAACAACGTGGTGTCAATCGATCTAATGCTGGTGTCATTCGGACCTAATTCAAATATCCGTTGCAGACAATAATGGTGGTGTGTTGGGGCTGGTAAAAGGGATGGTTCGTTATTTTCACATCCTCGGCTTCTAATACTGCGTCCTAGGCCTCTATGTGACTACCGCGTGTTCGGCCTGTCATTTTTGCAAATGGCGGTTTGCAAAAGCGGAAGCAGGCCGATTTGTTATGCACATGCCCATAACAGTACGTTCATACGTTCAAGCGATGAACATATGGACCAACGTAAGAATTCAATTGTTACGTTGATCTGTACGTTTTAACAATCACGTATCAACGTATCTACGTATGAAACATACGTTCATACGTTGATATGTTGATACGTTTGTTCAAATTTCAAGTGCGCAAATCCTCGCACTGCTGGCAAGTCTTTCCATGACTAAATTTAAATTTATTTCAGCGACTATTCTTGAATACAAGAAATAAAGCTTGCGTTCAACAAAAGATTTACATAGAATGTGGTAAAAAATGTTCGACGACAAAATATGCGAATAACAAATGCTGGTAAGAGCTTACGTCACTTCCTTTTGTATGTGTTCCTTTTTCACACAGCATTTAGCATACAAGATTTAGTTTTTGAATGCAGTAGACTGCGGGTATATGAAATTTGTTCTTTTAAAGGTTACCCTACATGGCAGAATATACTAAAAGAAATCTTGAAATGTGCAACCATTCTTTATCTACACTCAATATGCTGAAAGAAAATATGGTGAGTATTGTAGCACAAACTCCCCAAATAGACTGTGGTTGCACAAGAAGTTGTGAAGACATTGAACTTGATGGCTTATATCAAATCGAACGAACCAGTGACAATGTATTTCAATCAGAAAATGATACGAATGGCATTGGCATAACTTCATATAAAATAATCGGCAATGACATTACCACGTTCAAAGAGTACTTGACCTATGAAATTGTCAGTCTCCTGTCTGACTTCGGAGGAAATCTTGGTCTATGGTTAGGACTCTCTTTACTGTCCTTCATTAACTTGGTTTTTATCGTTGGAAAGTTCTGTATGAGAAAACGTATTAATCATCAAAATCCTGTCAACAGAAGAATTGAAAATATTCTTAGAGAGAATACAACACTAAAAACGCTGAAGGATCTACAAAAATTGTATTTTCTATTATATATTTGTTTGTTTATATTCAGTGGGTTCTTAATCCAACAAAAAATCAAAGTATATTCGAGTGAACCTATTCAAAAAACCGTATCAATAGAAGACCCAATTAACATGACTTTTCCCAACATTATTGTGTGTGCAGGATCACACAATCCAAGATATGTATTTAATAAAGTAAAATATTTCAAAGAGCAGAAGATGAGCAATGCAGAATGTAATGTAGATATGCTAGATCTTGTCAACTGGAATGGATTTACAGTAAAGAAATTGTGGAAAATGGCTTTAGTAGAACCGATAAATGACAAAATAATTAGAGAATATGTAAGTATAAATTCTAAACCAAGAGATGAATATCATAATCTGTAATGTAATGATATTAAAAATGTTTTTAAAGGGAGGAGTTTGCAGAAGGGCCATTAAAAGTTATAATTATAAGTTATGAGCTCATAATTATGATTATAATTAGAATTTTTTATGTGAAAAAAATGTGGTTTGCAGCAAGGATTTAAAAAGTTATAATTATAAAATGCAAGTTATAATTATTGTGATTTAAATCATGTGACTACCACAGGACTCACGAATGAATAGAATAAATCCTACAATGATGTCTTTAAATTTTTTTTAGTATTTTGTGGAATTGCGTTGCCAACTCGCAAAAAATGCTGTTTATTTGAATAATTAGCATAAAATGAATGTTGCTAAATTTATTTAGTTATTCTGGATGTGGATGGTGTTGATTATTGAAGATTACAAATCGAGATGGAATCAGCAAAATGGCGCCATTTGCATTGTGGGCGGAGCTAGTTATATAATGTTCAGTTCACTTGGCTGCACTATTTTATAAAATAGCGTAAAAAATTATAGTTATGAGCTCATAACTCATAATTATAACTTTTAATGGCCCTTCCGCAAACTCCCTATTATATTATTAAAATCTTAGTTAAGCTTTAAAAAAAACATCACTTTGGTTTTTTTTAGAACACATTACAAGGAGAGTTATTTGAAGTCCGAAACATTACTCATCTCTCACTTCCAGAAGGAACTTGCATTAAACATTCATTTCGTAAATATTCATCCCAACAGTAAAATAAAATACACTTGGTGCGTTCAATTTCATTAAGATAACTTAACTTATTCACCGTAACCGTCTGAAAGTGAATTTTTTGACCACTTATGGGCAAAAACGTCACTTTCAGACAGTTAAGTCGAATAAGTTAAGATATCTAAACAAATTTGAACGCGGCTACTGTAAAACTATGATAGCTTTAGTTAACGCACTTTGAGAACCTATAACACTGGTTCCATTTAATAGTTGTTTAGGTAAAATCAAGCTGACTATTTATAAGTCACTGCAGTAGAAAATATCCATGTACCCTATGGATTATAGCAGTTTTCTATCTATTCATTAGCAGCCATTCGATCAATTCTTTGTCTTATATTTAGAACTGCCAATTTCGTACTCAAAAACAGCCACCTTGACTTTTAGGCTCACCCAAACAACTATTAAATGGAATCAGTAGCTGCGTTCAAGATATTTTAACTTATTCGACTTAACTGATGTTTTAAAGTGAAGTTTTTGCCCATGTGTGTCGGAAAAAGTAAGTCTTGAGCAGGAGCTCAAATCTGCTCAAGCTCACTTTATCCGACATAGCAGCTATTGCGAGGTACATATAACGGTATTGAACGTTGATCAATTGTTTGAATGTTGATGGTTCATAGACAACATCCATTAGTTGTTAAATCAACATTCTGAAACAACAATCAAACAGTTAAATATTTAGTTGTTGATATATGTAACATTTATTAGATGTTGTATCAACATCTAATGCTGAATATTAGATGACCGATGATACAACAAATGTTGGATTTAAATGTTGTGTCAATATTGTATAACGTTTAATATTAGACAGTTTGCAATTTCTCGTACGAAATTTTTATTATTAAGAGACTTGTCTTATTACGAAATTTTATTAAAAATCTCGTGATTTCATTTTTCGTTCCAATAACACTCTCGGACGAGATTTTTGAACAATCTCGTTTCAAATTGTCGTGAATACGACTTCACTTGCGCATACGCACTGCCTACAATCACAACAATTGTCGTAAAATTCTGCCGCCATTTTCCCTCTGCTTCGGCTGTAATTTTGGCAAAGTTGTGTCGATTACATTATCTCAGGTTAGTTTTTTAATCAGTCAAACACCTTGCACAAACCACAAGCCCAATATTTAGGCTTAATTTGTGTAAGGTGTCTTGTTTTCCTAAAAATTGCTGCTGCCAATTTAAATGTCGTATGTAATGTGTTTCGTGACCAACCGCAAACACCGATACGACATTTTATTAACGAAATTTTAAAAAACAAGATTTATTAAAAATTTCGTTTTTTTAAATCTCGTTTTCGGTCTCGTACGAGAAATCGCAAACTGTCTATTGAAAATGTTGATAAAAAATTACATTATTATATTGAATCAACATTTCTATCAACATTAAAAAATCTTTTCTGAATGTTGTTAGACATTTTCTTGTTTCATGAGTATTTCTTAGGTTCTATCAAGTTTAACATTTACACAATGTTTAGTGACGCAATCATAGAAGTAAAACTTGGTAATAATTGTATTACGGATTTTTCTTACGTAAGCCTAACCAGGAACTAAATTTACGTAAAATGTCTAATCGAACACTGTATATGTACATCAGGTTTATTTGACTCCAAATGATGATCCCAATTTCTCATACGATTCTACTCTGCTTTATGGAAGTTTTATGATCACAACTGTTTTGATGACAAGACGAGATGTATGTTTCCATCATATAAATATAAACCCAATTATAAAACTGCAATCGTCAGTTTAATTACTTATTTAATAATGTTGTATCCACTTTTCCAACTTCCCATACCAATTAGATCAAACGTTGCAACACCAAAAAAAACCCCTGCAATGCAAATATAACGGAATATTATCACTGTAAAAGCCAGTGCTATGACAATAAGATAAAAAGCAAGCAATTGTGCAGGTAAAAAAAAGTGAACAAGAATTACTAGAATATATTTCCCTCAAACAATTATTTTTTCTACCTTCGTAGTATGCCGTTTGCAATAAAGAAAGACGTTGCCATTTGCAACACTTCAGCAACAGCCAAAGCTGTGCGAACCTTGTACTACGAAGTATATACAAAAACAAACGTCAAAAAGGAATGTTTATGCCAATCTCCTTGCAAACAAACGACCTACAAAATCAATGAATTCAACCATCCGGCATTGATGTCCGAAGCATCGGTACTACTTGCCGTGTTCCAGACCAATAAAATAGAAACTTTTACTGAAGAATTTCAATATTTATTTGTATCATTAGTTTCTGACATTGCCAATGCGTTTGGTCTCACTATCGGCCTTTCTGTTCTAGCTGCAATAGATGTTGTAGTTACTCCAGTAGCTACATTTGTCAATAAAATACACGCCATTAAATATATTAAAAACTAAAGTATAGTATTGTGTATGGTTTTCAAACTGCAAAGAATTTTGAAATGTAATAATCACAATCAGCTTTTGGTAATTACACTTGTACATTGTAAAGTCTTGAGTACTTAAAAAATTTCAGTCATCAGTCTAAAATCTTTGAAACTTTCTGAAAAAAGACATAATTTAGCTTTCGATTAAGCAAAAATATACCCCTGTATGAGGTATAATTTTTAGTAATGTAGAGTTTTTTTTAGTAATCTGAATATGAATAAAAAGCAATTGTCTAAAATAGTTTGGAATAACATTGACTGCAACATCATCAGCTATATAAACAAACACGCCTTAATATATTAAAATAAGTATGTAAACAGACACTAAACATCTAAAACGTCACTATTGGGACGTTTTTTGAACACTAGGAATAATTCTCTTTGATCCCCTAGAGAGGACCTGGGTTGGGAGTTCATCATTTTGACCTATCAGTGCTTCCACCATCCACTCAGCACCTCTCAAACTCACATTCCCGTTCATACATGTAGGTCCCATTATTAGCACCAATAGCAATAAAGAATGCCTCTAATATTTCACGTATTAGTGTATCAGATTCTTCAACAATAATAGCAGCATTGTCCACAACAACAATAATTCAATTACAGTTGGTCAATGCCAATGCAAAATCATGCAAAACATCTTTGAACTTTGGACTGAATGAATTTTGCAAAGATATGGGCCTAAGCAATCAGTAATTATTGAATTATAATAAAATTACCAATTTTAATGGATTAATTGCATATTTTGTTTCAGCTGCTTGGAACTAAGAGATGAAGGTGAAACTTGCAATGGAAATTCTTGTGTGGATGCAAACTTGGATCTTTGGGTGTAGAAAAAGAGGTAATAAACTAAAATATATTCACATTGCACAACAAAGTGTGAAATGCCACTGCTTCATAGCTGCCTGAAACAGATGGCAGAACCACATCTGTGACCGCCATCGACTCAATGGCGTTTGCCGCTGCTTCGCAGGCCTAAAACAGGCGGCAGAACAGCGATGGTGACCGCCAGAAACTTGGCAGCAGAACAGCGATGGTGAAACTTGGCGGCGTCCGCTGCTGCTTCGCAGCTGTCTGAAACAGATGGCGGAACAGCAACAATAACCGCCATCGACTCGACGACAAACAGACAGCGGTCACCGCCACAACGACAATAGTGGTGGTGAACGCCGTCGAACTAATGGCGGTGACCGCCGCTATACCGCCATGGTAGCAATAGCAGTGAACGCCGTCGAATCGACGACTTCGGTCACCAGCCACCCGCCGCCTTTGTGCTACATGGGATTCTTACTTGACACTAACGCAACGTGTAGATAAGCCTAATCAGATCCCTTAACAAGTGCACAATTTTGACAAACTGAACTCGCAATTGACCTTTAAATGTGGCACAACCCCAAGTAACACCAAATGTTGCTGCAACGTTGCAATGTTGCAATGTTCCAAATACTACTTCTTCTAACATTGCTGCACTGTTTAGACCATTGCATGCAACATTGGTGTTACTTGGGACCGCACAAACATATGCAATAAACTATACTTGGCTCCATTAATATGATGCATATGTTATATGCCAGGTTAATGTTACATATAACTTCCAGAATTTGGTACAAAAATTAGATATACAATATAATAAAAAAAAATTTTTTGTGAATTTTTACTTTACATTAATTATTTTATACATCTATTAACTATGACAATATTGTCATGTTATAATATGCTTGTTCAAAAATACACTATAGATAGGTACATTCTTCAAGTTTGAAATAAAAACGAAGTTAAAACTTTTTTTATCAAAATATAACCAGAATTAAATAAAACGCTTAGTAACTCATATTGACTTAAATATAAAATGTACTCGATACGCCCATCTCAACTTTATACTGTCATTAAACATGACAAGCTATAAATTTAATGAAACGTTACAAAACTTTATCTTGTCAAGGGGTTGATCCAGAAAATGTTCAAAAAACATCATCAAAAATTTAAAAATTTAAAGTTGTAAATAAGTGCAACTGTCGGCAAACATTAGGTGCATTCAGGAACTAAAACTCGTCCAAAACGAGTTTTGAGAGTGGTTAGTTTTGTGTGTGTTTTGTGTATGTTTCGTGTATAATTCTGAGTGTGAAAATCTGAGGCACGTTTTAGCTAAGTTTTAGGGAAGTTTTAGCTTCGTTTACGTGACGCATGCAAACCATCTATTATTATTAATTATTTATTATTTATATTTTGCCACTCTGTGGGTTAAAGTTACTTTCTTAGAATCGATACCCCATTTCTCCTCAGAATTATCATCTTCGAGGGGCATTTCATGGTAAAATTGTCTAGATTGTCTGAATCTCCGTCTTGATCATGATCAAAATCATCGTCAGTGACGTGATCGCGAGAATAGGAATCTCATTTGTCGGGATAAAAATCATTATTGGGTTCCTCAACCCACCGACTTTCATAGGCATGTTATGTCCCAAACATTGGACAGATATTGTCCCTGTAAAACTGGTCTCGATTGTCAGCATATAAATCATTTCCGGGGTCCTCAACCCATCGACTGACCTGGGCCCGTTAGTCCCCAAACGTTGGACGGATATTGTCCCTGGAATGCCCATATTCATTCCCTGAGCGTATGCTCCAATCATCGACTGTGTCGATCTAAACAAGGTATTGAGTTAACCTGTTTATATTATGGGAAGGATAAAATACTTACATTACTAGATTGACCAGGCGTGTCACGCTCTGGTCATCTGCCTTGATTGGCAATTTCTAGGGCGTTTCGCCACAGATTTTTGAATGAGTTCATCCAGAACTGCTTTGTCAATCGTGAAATTGCCCGACTTGGGTGTGAAATTCCATTTATTGGTCAAAACTACCGTCTTCCCCCGAACATAACGCCATGAATAGAGCGCCAGGGTGGCGTTCTATTCGATTACAACGCCATGGCGTTATGGTGTAGGAAAAGAGTAGCAAGATATTTTTTTCTATTTTTTTTCGTTCTATTTTTTTTTCTATTTTTTT
>JH432019.1:34576-54176 GCA_000239455.1 Strigamia maritima
TTTTTTTAAAAAAAATTTTTATTTTTAGTTTTAAATTTTTTTTAAAAATTTTATTTCTTGTATTTTCCTTTTTTTGTTATTTTTCATTTTTTCATTTTATTTTCTTATTTTTCTTTTATTTTTTGTTATTTTTGTGGTAGTGTTAATGATTTTTTCATTCGAAAATTCGAATAGAACAGCATTTCGAATATTGCGCCATGGCGTCTTATTCGAATAATAAGCCATGGCGCATTATTCGAAATGCTGTACTATTCGAATTTTTGCTATAATGATTAAAAAAATCATTTTTTAAATTATTTTCGAATATAACGCCATGACGTTATGTTCGGGGGAAGACGGTAATGGTTTATCAATTTTGTTGGTCATCCAGGTCAACGCAGTCTCGTCGTCTACATCGCCATCTGATGTCAAACGGCTTCCTCATTTTTTTTTTTTTTGATTCGCTAACTTTGTGTCGAATTCGTGTCGACTTCGTGTCCAATGACGAGTTTTGATTACGAATTCGTCTGAAACGGGTAAATCCGGACGGGCCAAGCGTTTGGGTCTTCCCCCTCGTGGGCCTAATGCATGGGGATGGATTTGTCTCTACTTTTCAAACCAAGTCCTTTTCCATCCATTTTACTACCCAAACAAAAAAAGGATATGATTTAAAAAATAATTTCGAATTTTACTTACAAATTACAGAGTACGATATAGCCCTGATATAGGGGCAGCGCCACCTATACCTTTTACTTTAAAGTACTGTTATATAGGTTTGAGGTTTTGTACAAACCCTAGTTAACATCATTTATTGTGATGTTATACAATTAGATAAAGATAACGATTTGCATGGTTTAAAACCATGAAAAATGTTTTTTTTAGTTTTTTAAAAAATTGGTTTTCTAGCCAAACAGCATGATGACAATTAATCGACACAGAAAACATCGTCAAGCAGTAAAAGCTGTACTGAAATCGCAAGAAAAAATGGATATTCCACAAGCGTTGAAGCCCGTAAGTAATAAGAAGAACTCGCTCGCATTTCGCATTTTTTGGGCTTTTCTTGTGGTGATTTGCATTCTTATTTATTCGTATCAAATGACCGACCGCATATCTTACTATTTGAAATACCACAAATCCGTTGATGCCTTCGAAGAAAAGTTTGAAACATTTAAATATCCCGATACACAACTATGCGTACCATTAAATGAATATATATTGAATCATCCCGTATCATCTCAATTGGCAAACGGCATCACGAGAATTGTTTTGTTTCCACAAGAGACACTTGTACGACGACCTGATATTGATTTGACTAAAATGTGGAATTTAAACTACAGTTCTGATTGTATTCGCCACTTATTCTCAATTTATGAAAAACAAACTCAAAAAGTAAGTTGTTAATTCTATTTTTTCCTATACATACTGTACAACTTGTTTGTACTGTTAAATGAATAGATACCTGTTGATTCAAATATGTCTATTATACGAGAACTTAATCCATGGGGCACTTGTTACAATCTGAAAAGTCAGTTTAATTGCTAGTGGATCATATTGCTACACTAGGCGGGTTCGAAAATGATTTTGCACTGAACGACTAGTGCAACTGACAGTGTAAATGTCAAGTTGCACGACTGACTTTTTGAGTTAAAATGTTACATGCGCAATTTTCACTGGAAATTACACTGGAATTTACACATAATTCACACAAACGTGGCTGCCGTAATAAATAAACAAGCTGTATTTGAGCAATAGAGCAGATGTTTAGCAAGCCCATCATTCTTGCCTGCTTTCAATAAAAGTAACATTAGATAGTAACAATTCTAAGAATCATGCACATTGTTACTACTTACATTTGAAGCGAGGATTCAAGATGGCGGCAAATAGGACTCTTTAAACGTCAAATTCCGTTGCACATGCATTTGCACAAACGAAAATGGGTCGTTTCCGTTTAACACGGTCAAACAACATTTACACGAATTAATTCGTAAAAACAACGTGCAAATCTAAATTTAAATGAGTATAAACGTGGTTACACTTGTTTAAATGACTTTTCGAACCTGCTTACTTTTTTTTTAAAAATTAATTTCATTTTCATCAATTTCATTTACAGTTGGGAAAATATTACACGGCTCTGAAATGTACAGAACAGTCGGCTATACTTTAAAAATGCCAGAAATAACACCAGGAATATCTCTATCAGTTGTAAAGAGCTATATGACAGAAGTTCATAAATACTAGATGCATTCAATTCTCGGTGCAATCTCTGAGTTGCTGTCCTATAAAATGCCTTACAAAGGAAGGAAATACAGAAATAATAAATTTCGTCCTTGTGGTTAGAGCACTGGTCTCACACCACTTTGGTACCAGGTCTAATTCCGGACTCTGGCTTACTTACCAAACTGTGCAGAGTTTTTTCCGTAGTTCTTCTGTTTGTTGTCGATGGGTTTTCCCCCATCAACTAACAAAACTCGGTGTTGGTCTATGTTAAGGATTCACTGTGGGACCCTATAGTCTGTCCGCATATCTCCACACACCATTTCGGATTGGCTGGGATCTTTTCACAACAAAGTATTCCAAAGCAGGGTCACAAAATCTCATCAGCCAGTGGCAAAACAAATGACTGTTTCCTCTATACATATGACAACACCATTTTGTCTGTCATAATAGTAGAACTATTATGTGTCTGTTCTATCAAATTCCATTAACAGATGGGACTATAGAAGTAGGGATAGAATGGCTCATGACAAAACATAGAGCGATGACGTGCTCGAATTTCAAATTCCAGTTCACTTTTCCCATGTCCTAGCCTAACGCCCGCGACAAGCTGACTTCACCTTACTAGGTAAAGCGGACTGGTAATTGAAATTGGAGCACTCCATAGAATGGAGCTCGCTCCATATTTTGCCAAAAGCCGGAGAGGATCATATGTACGAAAAGTCTGAATGCAGCTGGAATTTATTTACTTCTGTTTTTGGTTTTATGAAGTTAATTCCTTATACTAATCTAATTTCACATTTAATATTAGTTAGGAGTTACATTCCCACTAAAATTTCAATACTTGTTTGTAATACCTTCGACAACCGATGTAAAAATAGGATTACGTTTCAGAAAGGTAACACTTCAATTACAGACACCATAGTACTATGCACCTAATAAATATATAATTGGGTAGTCCAAATTAACCTATTGCTTCAGGTTACTGAAATAGTTTACAGCACCAAACGTTTTATGGCTGAGAATAAAAACTATCGATGAGAGCGTACGCGCGGATTCGTTGAATTCGAATTTCTGGTCGAATCTCATTGGTCGGCGCGCCTATTGTTTTAATTATTTAGCACCATAAAAAATATCCGAAAATAAATTTATGTTTTATCCACTTCTGAAACAATTAGCCGTCAGAGCAAGCCACTCCACCCCAATCCCAAAATAGCGATGGCGCGATGTTTCATGGGATTTCACGAGATTCCACGAGATTTTACAAGATTACACGAGATTTCACAAGATTCCACAAGATTTTACAAGATTCCGTGAGATTTTACGTGATTTCGTGAGATTTCACGAGATTCTACAGAATTTACATTCGCTCGGGTATTTGGTTAAAATCCCATGAATCTCGTGGAATCGCGTGAAATCTCGCGGAATCTCGTAAAATCTCGTGAAATTTTGTGGAATCCTGTGAAATCTCGCGAAATCTCGTAGAATCCCATGAAATGCGGTGGAATCTCGCAAAATTTCGTGAAGTCCTTTGAGAAATATAGACATAGATTTGTTATTGTTGTAGTTTTTCTTGTTAGATTCTCTTACCACTCGCGCTAGTGATTGTCGAAACAGCCCGCAACCATTCATATTTTTACTCATTGGTAAAACCACTCGTGCATCTAAAAATTCATTGTTACAAGCTTATTTCGACAATCACACTAGCGCTTGTGGTATTACAACTGAATAATTTTCACTTTTATCTTTTAAAATGTCCAAAATGATTTTTACTTATTCATCAAACTTTTTGTTTTGTTAGAGATGACCTGGCAGAATGCTGGGTGATATTAGCATAAGCTAAGTCTTTCCATGACAAAATTTAAATTTATTTCAGCGACTATTCTTGAATACAAGAAATGAAGCTTGTGTTCAACAAAAGATTTACATGGAATGTGCTGAAAAATGCGTGACAAGGAAATCTGCCAATAACAAATGCTGGTAAGACTTATGTCACTTCCTTTTCACACAGCATTTAGCACACAAGATTTAGTTTTGAATGCAGTAGACTGCGGATATAATAAATTTGTTCTTTTAAAGGTTACCCTACATGTCAGAATATTCTAAAAGAAATCTTGAAATGTGCAACAATTCTTTATCTACAGTCAGTATGCTAAAAGCAAACATGATGAGTATTGTAGCAGCAACTCCCCAAATAGACTGTGGTTGCGCAAGAAGTTGTGAAGACATTGAATTTGATGGCTTATATCAAATCGGACGAATCAGTGATAGTATATTTCAATCAGAAAATGATACGAATGGCATTGGCATAACTTCTATGAAAATAATCGGCAATGACATTACCACGTTCAAAGAGTATTTGACCTATGAATTTATCAGTCTCCTGGCTGACTTCGGAGGAAATCTTGGTCTATGGTTAGGACTCTCTTTACTGTCCTTCATTGACTTGGTTTTTATCGTTGGACATTTGTGTATGAGCAAATGTATTAATAATCAAAATCCTGTCAAGAGAAGAATTGAAACTATTCTTAGAGAGAATACAACACAGAAAATACTGAAGGATAAACAAAAATTGTATTTTCTATTATATATTTGTTTGTTTGTATTCAGCGGGTTCTTAATGCAACAAAAAATCAAATTATATTCGAGTGAACCTACTCAAAAAACCGTATCGATAGAAGACCCAATTAACATGACTTTTCCTAACATTATTGTGTGTGCAGGATCACACAATCCAAGATATGTATTTAAAAAAGCGAAATATTTTAAAGAGCAGAAGAAGAACAATGCAGAATGTAATGCAGATATGCTAGATCTTGTCAACTGGAATGGATTAACAGTGAAGAAATTGTGGAGATTGGCTTTATTAGAACCTTTAAATGGCAAAGTACTTGATGCATATGTAAGTATAAATTCTAAGGCAAGAGATGAATATCGTAATCTAATGTAATGACATCAAAAATGTTTTTAAACATTATATTAAAAAACTTGGTTAAGCTTAAAAAAACATCACGTTGATTTTTTTTTAGAGCCCATTTCAAGGAAAATTATTTGATGTCCGAAAATTGACTTATCTCTCGCATCCAGAAGGAACTTGCATTAAACATTCATTTCGTAAATATTCATCCCAATAATAAAATACACTGTAAACTAGACAGCTTTTGTTAAGAACTTTAAGAACCTAACACTGGTTCCATTTAATAGTCGTTTGGGTGAGCCTAAAAATCGTGGTGACTATTTTTGAGTCACTGCAATACAAAATTTGGCAGTTCTAAATGTATGTATGGCTTTTAGCAGTTTTCTGTCTACTCATTAGCAGCAGTTTGATCAATTCTTTGTCTTATATACTGCCAATTTCGTCCGCAAAAATAGTTACCTTGATTTTTAAGCTCACCCAAACGACTATTAAATGGAATCAGTGTTTAGGTTCTAAAGCTATTACAAAGTACCTAAAACAAAATTTAAACACTTAAATGAGCAGTGTATGACTTTCCCATGAAAATCCCATGAATTACCGTATTACTCCGCAATGGCTTTGAGGTCGAGCTAGGTGTCGAATATTACGAATTTTCTGACAGTGTCGGAAAAAGCTAACAAAGAAAACACAAAATTTTCACTTTTACCGACACGTCGGAAAGAGTAAGACATGAGCAGCAACTCAAATCCGCTCCACCTCACTTTATCTAACATGTCGGCCATTGCGGGGTAATACGGTAACATTTTTTAACGTTGATCGATTGTTTGAATGTTGATGGTTCATAGACAACATCCATTAGATGTTAAATCAACATTCTGAAACAACAATCAAACAGTTAAATATTTAGTCGTTGACATGCAACATTTATTAGATGTTGTATCAACATCTAATGCTGAATATTAGATTACAACAAATGTTGCATTTAAATGTGTCAATGTTGTATAAATATTGTATAAAACGTTTAGAAAAAATGTTGATGACAAATGACATTATTATATAGAATCAACATTTCTATCAATATTAAAAAATATTTTCTGAATGTTGTTTCGACATTTTCTTGTTTCTTGGGTATTTCTTAGGTTCTATCAAGTTTAACATTTACACAGTATTTAGTGACGCAATCTTTGAAATAAATGGTAATTTTTGTATTACAGATTTTTCTAACGTAAGCCTAACCAGGAACTAAGATGAATACGTAAAATGTAAGTTGGAAAATTAATGGCTTAATGTTCTCATAACATCAGTACTTGGTGAAAAACAAACAGTCCAGACTCTATTGGAGCCCGGACCGGGACATGAACCCAGATCCCCCAATTGCCGGTTGGGTGCTTTACCATTAAGCTACCTGGAACTCCAACAGAATCTGAGACTGAATGTTACTTCACCACTTCTCCACCTCATTCACCACTTGATGTCATTTATTAGACGACAGACACACACCCGCTAGAGGGTACTGGCCAATGAGATTTTAAATGACCATGGCAACAAAGTGATTTCTGTCGTCTAATAAATGACATCAAGTGGTGAATGAGGAGGAGAAGTGGTGAAGTAACATTCAGTCTCAGATTCTGTTGGAGTTCCAGGTAGCTTAATGGTAAAGCACCCAACCGGCAATTGGGGGATCTGGGTTCATGTCCCGGTCCGGGCTCCAATAGAGTCTGGACTGTTTGTTTTTCACCAAGTTTTGATGTTATGAGAACATTAGGCCATTGATTTTCCACCTTATTTTCAATGTGTTCTCGTGTTATTTTCTTAATTATAGGTAAAATGTCTAATCAAATACTGTATATGTACAGGTTTATTTGACCCCAAATGATGATCCCAATTTCTCGTACGATTCTACTCTGCTTTATGGAAGTTTTATGTTCACAAATGTTATGATGACAAGACGAGATGTATGTTTCCATCATATAAACCCAATTATAAAACTGCAATCGTCAGTTTAATTACTTATTTCATAATTTTGTACCGACTTCCCATACTTTAGATCAAACGTTGCAACACCAAAAAAACCCCTGCAATGCAAATATAACGGAATATTATCACTGTAAAAGCCAGTGCTATGACAATAAGATAAAAAACAAGCAATTGTGCAGGTAAAAAAAGTAAACAAGAATTACGAGTATATCTCCCTCAAACAATTATTTTTTTACCGCATAGTATGCCGTTTGCAATGAAGAAAGACGTCGCCATTTGCAACACTTCAGCAACAGCCAAAGCAGTACGAACCTTGTACTACGAAGTATATTTAAAAACAAATGTCAAAAAGCAATGTTTATGTCAATCACCTTGCAAACAAACGACCTACAAAATCAATGAATTCAACTACCCGGCATTGATATCTGAGATATCGCTGCTAATGGTCGCGTTCCAGACCAATAAAATAGAAACTTTCACTGAAGAATTTCAATATTTATTTGTAGCATTAGTTTCTGATATTGCCAATGCATTTAGTCTCACTATCGGTCTTTCTGTTCTAGCTGCAATAGATTTTATAGTTACTCCAGTAGCTAAATTTATCAATAAAATACACGCCATTAAATATATTAAAAACTAAAGTATAGTATTGTGTATGGTATTCAAACTGGAAAAAATTTGGAAATGTAATAATCACAATCAGCCAATTACACATGTACATTGTAAAGTGTGTGTGTGTGTAAAAATTTCACAGTTAATACTAGCATACAGTCAGTCCAAAAACTTTGTAATAATCCGAATTGTTATAGCTCTCGATTAAGCAAAAATATACCCCTGTATAATGTGTAGTTTTTAGTAATTGTTATGTTTGAACATGCAAATAATATGTAAATATTAATAATTAGCATATAAACAATAAGAGCGATATGTACACGGTTGCTTGGCAACCGACAAACAGGTTTTTAGAATAAAGAGTCAGTCTTTTTCTGGGCCTGCATATCACACAGAGCTTGTGCACAGTTGCTCCGTAGGGAATGCAGTCTAAATTTCAAGTAGATTGATGTGTGTTTATTGAGAGTACTACAGAACACATCAAATGGCACAGTCGACTGGCACGGATGTGTGCATATTTTGATTTGGAGCAACCAGCTATTCATCACGGTATGGTCGACTCGTTTTTGCATCATTACTAGCCCTAACGTTCCATGATGGCTGCCGCTACTTCTTTGGGTTCCATTGGTCCTTTTATGGGGAAGACTCCAGCAGACTGGGACCGGTATGTCCAGCGGCTCAAGCAATTTGCCAAGCTGAATAAATTGGAGGATAACCTTAGAGCATCTTTACTACTCACGGCAATTGGGCAGATACAATATGATCGTTTGGAAAAAGTAAATCATCCGGCTTCCTTAGATGATATGACGTTTGACCAGTTGGTGGCCCTGATGAAGGCGCAGTTGGAACCGCTTGTGCAATCGCACATACAGCGTCAAAAGTTGGCCGTAAGATGCCAAAAGAAAGGCGAGACTATTGAACAGTTTCTGGTGGAATTAAAGGGTCTTGCTCAGACCGGCGGATATGATTCCACTGCAGAGACTAAGCGAGCAGTCCTTGACCGATTTCTTCGAGGGATGGCTGATCCGGCAATGAGGCGATACGTCCTGCTCGAGGAAAATCCATCGTTGGAAACTGCATTTAAGTCCGCAGTCGCATACGAGGTTTCAGCCAACGAGGTTACTTCTCAGCCTTCTTGTTCCACGGCCAAAGCTGTTATAGATGTTGGAGCCTTTCCAAAGTCCACTTCAGTTGCTGTCAAGCTGGAGCCGACTTCACCCACGGCAACCGGAGATGTGGATCCAAAGGTTTTTGAGATGACCCAAGTAGAGGCTTTTCGTGCAGGCCAACGGTGTGCGATGCGTGGCAGGGGACGAGATAATCGTCGTCCCACTCTGTGGTCGTATGACCAGGCTATTAGCCAAAACATTTGCATCCATTTAATTGTCCTTGTGTTTTTGTGTTCATAAATCTTATTTAGGAGGGTGATCATAATTTGTGTTGATTATGGTCTAATATGAGGAGTATTTGAGGTGTTTACAGTAATTGTTTGTATCCAATGTTCACGTGTGTTTTGGGATAGTCCTGATAGTTTTAAGCATGGATAACTATCAGAAATCCAGAAACACTTGTGGTGTTTGAATTTATACTTAAACATTTTCCTTCTTAAAGTTAACATAAAACATCGACTGTAGGTAATTTATCTTTTTAATATTTTGACAAACTGCACTCGCAATTGACCTTTAATTGTGGCACAACCGCACAAAAATATGCAATAAACTATACTTGGCCGCATTAATATGATGCTTATGTTAAATGCCAGGTTAATGTTACTTTTTTTATAATAACTTCCAGAATTTGGTACAAAAATCAGATATACAATATGATAAAAAAAAATTTTTTTGTGTATTTTTACTTTACATTAATTACCTTACATATATTAACTATGACAATATTGTCATGTTATAATATGCTTCTTCAAGTTTGAAACAATTAATTCAAAAACGAAATTAAAACGAGAATTAAGTAACTCATATTAACTTAAATATAAAATGTATTCAACTCTATGCTGCCATTAAACATGACAAGCTATAAATTTAATCAAACGTTACAAAACTTGTCACGGGCTGTATTTTGCATATGCGTTCCTTTGTGTTTATCCCATAATAAACCCAAATTCTGTTAACTAATTTGAATACCTTGGTTATCTTGTCCTGGTCTATCTATTTGTATGTCTGGTCAAGGCCATTTGTGATGACTGTGTTCTTTTTGTTATGTAATCCCCCCGTGTTATTTTTGTCTTTCAGTTGGAATGACCCGACTTTGTGCATATCAAGTGAGTGACTCATCCTACTCCTGCACTCTCGTTGGTTCCTCACTTTCTGAAGACCAATGAGATTGCAGTATGAGTTTTTGAGGATTTTCATCCAACTTTTGGAGCTCACTCTCTCTCCTGCTAGCGAACAGCACACAACTAGTAGGGGGCTGGTCCCTTCACCCTTGTTTGAAGGTCATTTTCAACTGTGTTTCTATGTGTTTTCATTCTGCATTCTTCTCTAAGTATTCACGCGTATTTTTAAGGCTTAAGTGACGCATAACCTGGCTGGACCTGGTCAGAATAATAGTAAATTGTATATGCGTGCATTTATTATTCTAAAAGACAGAAGGGCAAGAAGAACGTTCACTTTGCTTGAAATAGTTTAGTTTGGGATCCGCCATCTTGTTTTCCAGATTAGGCTTCCGCCTTTGAGTGATACTAGGTTTAGATTAGATTCTATTCTCTCACTTCTTAAATGATTAGGTGGTTTTAAACGGCGTTCTTTTTAGAGAGTAAGTTAATATCAACCTGAACTACATTTTTATTTGTATCAATCAACACGAATGCGGTGGTTACGAACGCCTATAGTTCTGTAACCATTCAGGGCCTCATTCAAACCAGGGCTCTCTCGTTTTCGAGGTATCAAGCGTCTTTCAAACGCATTGTGACATACCGGTCCGTGATAAACTTTATATCTTTATATAAGGGGTGGATCCAGAAAACGTTCAAAAAAACATAATCAAAAATTTTAAAATTAAAAGCTGCAAAAAAGCGCAACTGTCGACAAACATTCAATCGTTAATAACGTTTTACCTGTTAAGCACGAACTCTAATTTTTACATTTTTACGGCATGAAGTAGCACGAAGTGAGCACTAATAGAAAATATATAGTTTAATATGGTTTGCTGACCTTGCATTGCCAACTTAACACTAATTGATTTTTTTTTAAAGTAATTTATAAAATAAAAAAAAAATTAACTAGCTTTGCTCTTTTCAATTTAAAAATTTTCCTTCTTGAAGTTAATATAAAACATCGACTGTAGGTAATTTCTCTTTTTAATATAATATTTCTTTTTAATTTTAATAATTGCCAGTCTTGCAACAACAACTTTAAAAAAAATATTTATTATAAAAACAACCATCTGCAATAAGTTAAAATTGTGAGTATAACTCAACTTACCGTATTTTGTTTACTTGGTGCTTATTCCAAATTCTAGCCGGGAGAGCGCGGAAATTCGGCGGAAATTCGAGGGCCCGCTTAAATCGTTTTGATGTAACTTTTTAAGTTGCTTTTAACATAAAAACAACTTAAAAAGTTGTCTTTGCATGTACCGTACTTGTATATATAATCTGTATAGTAGAGAAGAAAACCAATTGTGAAATCACATTAATAAAGATGGCTTAAATGTTTAAGCCATTTTGATCAAAGAATTCCACAATTCTCTTCTATACAGAGTAAATGCAAACGTTTTTAATACGTTTGCACGTATTAAATACATCAAAATCGATTAAAATCGCATAAAAATCATATAATCGCCGCGGCCGTAATTCGAGTGCGGCGCTTATTCCCAACTACAGATCCCCAACCCAAATCGCAAGAAAATGGATATTCCACAAGCGTTGAAGCCCGTAACTAATAAGAAGAACTCGGTCGCATTCCGCATTCTTTGGGCTTTTCTTGTAGTGATTTGCATTCTTATTTATTCGTATCAAATGACCGACCGCATATCTTACTATTTGAAATACTACAAATCAGTTGACGCCTTCGAAGAAAGGTTTGAAACATTTAAATATCCCGATACACAACTATGCGTACCATTAAATGAATATATATTGAATCACCCCGTATCATCTGAATTGGCAAACAGCATCCATCAGATAAATGTTTTGTTTCCCCAGGAAAAAATTATACGACGACCTGATATTGATTTGACTAAAGTGTGGAATTTAAACTACAGTTCTGATTGCATTCGCCACTTATTCTCAACTTATAAAAAACAAACTCAAAAAGTAAGTTATTAATTGTCTTTTTTTCCTGTACAACTTGTTTATACTGTTAGATACCTGTTGATTTTTTTTAGGCCCCATTTCAAGGAAAGTTATTTGATGTCCGAAACATTACTCATCTCCCACTTCCAGAAGGAACTTGTATTAAACATTCATTTCGTAAATATTCATCCCAACAATAAAATAAAATACACCGTAAAACTAGATAGCTTACGTTAAGACACTTCAAGAACCTAACACTGGTTCCATTTAATAGTCGTTTGAGTGAGCCTAAAAATCAAGGTGACTATTTTTGAGTCACTGCAGTACGAAATTGGCAGTTCTAAATGTAAGACAAAGAATTGATCAAACTGCTGCTAATGAGTAGACAGAAAACTGCTAAAATCCATTTCTTTGTCTTGTATTTAGAACTCCAGTGACTCAAAAATAGTCACCTTGATTTTTTTCGTAGATGAGAAGTATATATGACGGACGTACCCATGAAAATGTTGAATTACCGTATTACCCCGCAATAGCCAACAGTGTCGGATAAAATTGAGGTCGAGCTAGGTGTTGAATATAACGAATTTTCTGACAGTGTCGGAAAAAGCAAACAAAAAGAAAACAAAATTTTCACTTTTTCAAACATGTCGGAAAGAGTATAACATGAGCAGCAACCTGCGCGACCTCACATTATCCGACATGTCGGCCATTGCAGGGTAAAGCCTAGTACACACACCAATTCAGACTAAAAATATTCAGCCAGTCTGAATTTTCCATGTGACAATTATCAACGGAATTTTAAATAATGGATAATGTCACATGTATTGGGCTTGCTTTTCGTATTTTCCTTTTCATTTCTTGGCAGGATAGAACATATATCCCGCCAACAGCAGCTAATATGGATTCGTCCGTACTTGACGCAACGTTCGAACATGCAGTTTAAGCAACCGGTTAAAAATAACGATAACCAGGTGTGATCTGGTTATCTTTATTTTTAACCAGTCGCTTAAACCACATGAATTATGGGTAGTTGAAAAGATTCCATGCACGGAAACAATAGGTCGTTTCCCGCGCACCAAGTGCGCGGAATGAATGATTTTTTCAGCTACGGAATATTTCCTCCCAAGGAAATTTTTTGATGTGTACCACAAAAAAAGGAATTTTCAGATTTCGATTCCCTGTGCCATTCCGTGTACGGAATGAGCTGACAACATCTATCAGATTAAATCAACATTCTGAAACAACAATCAAACAGTTAAATATTTAGTCGTTGACATGCAACATTTATTAGATGTTACAACATGTAATGCTGAATATTAGATGACCGATGTTACAACAAACGTTGCATTTATATGTGTCAATGTTGTATAAATATTGTATAACGTTTAATATCGAAAAAATGTTAATAAAAAATAACATTATTATATAGAATCAACATTTCTATCAACATTAAAAAATATTTTCTGAATGTTGTTTATACATTTTCTTGTTTCATGGGTATTTCTTAGGTTCTATCAAGTTTAACATTTACCGTATTTTGTCGATTAAAGGCCGCGGCCTTTATTACAAATTGCGGCCGAGGGGTGCGGCCGTAATTCGAGGGCGGTCGTAATTCGAGGGCGGCCGTAATTCGAGGGCGGCCGTAATTCGAGGGCGGCCGTAATTCGAGGGCAGCGTTTAATTCGTTTGATCATAAATTACCTTGCATGTACGCAACTTTTTAAATTCTAAAACGTGTTTAATCGATTTTAATGTATTTAATACGTTTGCACGTATTAAAAACATATTAAAATCTTTTGAACACATGTTTTACAACTTAATAAGTTGCGTACAAGCAACGCAATTTAGACAAAACGATTTAATTAAACGGTAAACATTTCGAATAATGGCCGCGGCCGTAATTCGAGTGCGGCGTTTATTTCAAATTACAGCCGAGGGGCGCGGCCATAATTCGAGGGCGGCCGTAATTCGACGGCGGCCTTTAATCGACAAAATACGGTACACAATATTTAGTGACGCAATCTATGAAGTAACTGGTAATTTTTGTATTTCGAATTTTTCTTACGTAAGCCTAACCACGAACTAAATTTAATACGTAAAATATCTAATCAAACACTTATATGAACATCAGGTTTATTTTACTCCAAATGATGATCCCAATTTCTCATATGATTCTACTCTGCTTTATGGAACGTTTATGATGACAACTGTTATGATGACAAGACGAGATGTATGTTTCCATCATATAAACCCAATTATAAAACTGCAATCGTCAGTTTAATTCATAATGTATCCACTTTTCCAACTTCCCATACTTTAGATCAAACGTTGCAACACGAAAAGAAACCCCTGCAATGCAAATATAACAGAATATTATCATTGTAAAAGCCAGTGCTATGACAATAAGACAAAAAGCAAGCAATTGTGCAGGTAAAAAAAATGAACAAGAATTGCGAGTATATTTCCCTCAAACAATTATATTTTTTTACCTCATATAGTATGCCCTTTGCAATGAAGAAAGACGTCGCCATTTGCAACACTTCAGCAACAGCCAAAGCAGTACGAACCTTGTACTATACGAAGTATATTCAAAAACAAACGTCAAAAAGGAATGTTTATGTCAATCACCTTGCAAACAAATGACCTACAAAATCAATGAATTCAACTTCCAGTCAATGATAGATTATACATCGGTGCTAATTATCGTGTTCCAGACCAATAAAATAGAAACTTTCACTGAAGAATTTCATTATTTATTTGTAGCATTAGTTTCTGATATTGCCAATGCATTTAGTCTCACTATCGGTCTTTCTGTTCTAGCTGCAATAGATTTTGTAGTTACTCCAGTAGCTAAATTTATCAATAGAATACACGCCATTAAATATATTAAAAACTAAAGTATAGTATTGTGTATGGTATTCAAACTGGAAAAAATTTGGAAATGTAATAATCACAATCAGCCAATGGTAATTACACTTGTACATTGTAAAGTGTTGAGTACTTAAAAATTTCACAGTTAATACTAGTATACAGTCAGTCCAAAAACTTTGTAATAATCCGAATCCGAACAATCCGAATTGTTGTTGTTGTTGTTGTTGTTATTGTTGTTGTTTAGCTCTCGATTAAGCAAAAATATACCCCTGTATAATGTGTAGTTTTTAGTAATGTAGAGTTTTTTTAGTAATCTGAATATATGAATAAAGAGTAATTGTCTATAAAAAGTTTGGAATAATGAAAATCATGTGGTTTAAGTCACAAATTCTTTTATATTTCTTAACATTTTCTCATTATAAATCACTTCTTAAGCCAATTTTTGCTATTTTTCTAAAGATATTTCTTGAATTTTTTTGGCAAGATGCATTTTCATCCATCTTTTCATCATATCATTGAATTAATTTGCAATTAAAGACCCTGACTTCTGCAACTCTTCAGCATCAGCTAAAGCAGTCCGGACGCTGTACTATATAAAATAAATAATAAATAGAAAAACTAATGTCGAAAAGGAATGTGTATGTCGATCACCTCGCAAACAACCATTCTATAACATAAATGAATTCAGATCTGCAGTTTTAATGACCGATACAGCAATGCTGAATGTTTGCTTTAAAAAATACAAATAAAATAGAAACCATTAAAGAAGAATTGAAATATTCTTTTGTTGCATTGATTTCTACAGTAACATTGGCGACATTTTTGGTTTTGCACTCGGTCATTCTGTGTTAACTACAGTATATTTTTCATGATTCCTCGTATTGCTAAACACAGGTACAAACACGACCGTGTCGTGTTGCAAAATGTCACGTGAGTTACACGCAGAACCAATCGCGTGTTCGTTTTAGCCCGTGTTTGTAGCACGACACGGTCGCGTTATTGACACGAGACTTTTGGAATGTACCTATAGTAGCTCTTGTTTCCTTGTGCATATTTATGAAATTCTTGTTCGTGTGACGTGTATAGATTCTTAAAGGGTTTACGACATTAAACATTTTATACCTAATAATTTTCGGCAACTCTTAAAATGACCTAAATAACTTTTATTTATTTTTAAATTTATCGGAACACATTTTTAAAAATCATTTTCTATCCCAAACAGCTCATATTTTAACCTGGTGAGGGACATTGTTGGCCATCTAATGTCACACTTGGTATTCCCCATGTTAAATGAATAGGATATAGTGTTGTCTGCTCGTTTTAACAACTTATAAACTCTGTTTTTAAAACAATGCAATGTACATGTGATGTCGTAAACCCTTTAATAAGTTTAATAAGTTAATAGAGAGTTTGCGCCACTGCATTAAACGTTATAGTTATGAGTTAAAACCTCATAACTATAATCATAAAAAAGAACAAAAAACAAGCGCTTGCGCTGACAAAAAGTTACAAAAAGTTACAGGAAAGTGGTTTAGAAAACCTGTACAGAAAGCCAGTTTTGTTTATAAAACCTGTGCAGGACAAATCTCAATCATCCACAAAATCATGGAACAAATCTCAATGCGATAACACAAAAAATTCATCAAAACATGACAAACACAAAAATATGTAATAAAACCTTAATGATTTTCTTGTTTCAGCCCCAGTAATCATATTTTGAAGTTTTTTGGAGTGGATGGCATCATTTAACCGTGATATCAATCCTAGAATCCATCGGTCTATACCACCATTTGGAGTTTTCCAAAATTCGTCGAACTAGCTTAAAATGATCAAACTTACACGGTATTCAATGTATTTTTCCGAAATAATGTAATTGGCAAAATAAATAAAGATTTCATGCTGAAGTCGTTAAAAATATATTTCACGAAGAATCAATCCAATATACCGTATTTTGTCGATTAAAGGCCGCGGCCTTTATTACAAATTGCGGCCGAGGGGTGCGGCCGTAATTCGAGGGCGGCCGTAATTCGAGGGCGGCGTTTAAATCGTTTGCCGTAAATTGCGTTTCATGTACACAACTTTTTAAAGTTAAAAACAACTTAAAAAGTTGCGTACATGAAACGAACGTACGTACGTTGCGTTTAGCTATGCAAACGTATTAAAAACGTTTGCATCTACTGTATATATACTCTGTATAGTAGAGAAAAAACCAATTGTGAAATCACTTTGATCTTTTCTACTACACAGAGTAAATATACAGTACTTGCAAACGTTAATACATTATTTCGAATGTAATAATGTAAGTTTATTTATCAGTTTTGAAGTAATGTATTAAATATACATTACTTCAAAACTGATAAATAAACTTCGAATAATGGCCGCGGGCGTAATTCGAGTGCGGCGTTTATTTTGAATTACAGCCGAGGGGCGCGGCCGTAATTCGAGGGGGACCTTTAATCGACAAAATACGGTAAAGCAATATTTATGTGTATATCAATGGTTCGGCAACGGTCGTAACGAGTTTATAAATACTGTTTGTTCCGCCAGAACCAAAACTTAAATTAACAAAAAACTACTGTATAAATACCTGAATAATAAATCGATGATAAACGGTGTGTTGACCCCATCTTCGTCGTCTTCATTTCAGAGTAAGAATCGTGTCAAACCCTTCAGCCACCATCGCCAAGGTGATAGCATTCACCGACAGATGGCAGTTCTGCTTCTTAATTTCCATTGATTGTTAATTTCAGCGGGAATGATTACCTGTTCGCAAAAATGTATAACTTTAATTTTCCTTCTCGCTCACTTCATCCGTTTCCATGGTGACATTACCTTAATTACTAATTATATTTTTTATCTCATTTTGAGTCTTTTTCAAAACATGTCACGAATTAATTTTTTTTTACTTTAAACGTTAATGAAAAATAATGAAATAAACTTTCTGGAAAAACATTTAACATTGAGATAATAAAGTTTATTTTTTTGATACTTGGCCAATAATTTCATGGCCATAAAGCAAATTAAAATTATAAGTGCATTTTTTTTCCAATTACACATTTAGAACTAAAATCAAAATAATTTTGTTTGTTTTCCATTTTCATAGCTTCAAATAACTCGTATGTATTGTAAACTTCTCAAAATGTGAGTTTTGTTTCGAATGAAAGTAAGGACCCGCGTGGTCCGCAACTTGCTCTTTTTCAATTTTCAACAAAGACTAGTTTTATTTCTATATGTTACAAAAATTACAAATATGCTTATTATCTTAATCCCTTAATCTCTAAAAGTTCTGATTGGTTGTTGTCTCCCCTTCCCCCTTCGTCCCCCTAGCGACTATCTTTCACACAAATATTCTACAGTATAATTACAATGTCTTAATTCGCTATAAACCTGCTTCCAAGCGTTCAATTAAAACCTAATTTGCTGGAATATTTAGAGAGTCAAAACCAATAAAAATTTTACTAGAATTTATGTATAACACGCAACCACTTTCAATAATACATGTCTCGTAAACAGCCAGTACAATCAACAATTGCAGTGAAAGAAAAAGCTGCTAATATAAACATTTAAAAGAAGCATCAACAAGAAGACAAAGTAAGTTAGACTTAATTTACGATTCAGCTGACATTAGGATATAAAATCTAACTTAGGATTGCTTTTTGGGCTGCCAACCCTACAGGTTCGAGACCTCGTCTCCGGGTTTAAGCCTAGTACACACAGCCCCATTCTATACACGAAATGGCACAAGAAATTGAAGTCTAATGATTCCTGTTTTTGTGGTACACACAAAAATTTTTCCTTATGAGGAAATGTTCCATAGCTGGAAAAATCATTCCTTCTGCACACAATATGCACAGAAAACCACCTATTGTTTCCAACTACCCACAATTCATGTGGTTAAAAATTCACTGGTTAAAAATAAAGATAGTCAAGTGTAACTTGGTTATCTTTATTTTTCTGGTCACCTAAATCACATGGTCGTTTGTTGGTAAAAATGGTTCCAAAAAGAAGAAATATAATATATAATTATATAAATATATAAAATATAAAATATATGATGTCTAATATATACCGTAAATATATAAATATTTCATCATCCTCATCCGTCATTTGCAAAGCAACATTTCTAAGTAGCCATTTGCAAAAAAAATTTCAGACAGCCACCATTTGAAATGTGACGTCATCAAAAAACCATGTGTACCACATTATTCCCAGTAAGAATTTTGCTTGTGGAATCGTCCATTATTTAAAATTTCCGTTCATGATTTTCACATGGAAAATTCAAACTAACTTAAATTTTGAGTCTGAATTGGTATGAGTACTACCGTCTTCCACTAAACATAACACCCTGTGTTGTATTAAAAAGCCCAAATTATCGAACTTTTATACAATACTCCTTAAAATGTAGCACCCGGAGTGTTATTTTCGAATAACACACCCGAGTGTTATATTTGAATAATAAATAAAAAATTAAAATTAAGTACCGATTAAGTACTGTTGCTCTGCAAATGTATTAAAAGTGTGCATCTACTGTATATATACCTATACTCTATTTTATCATTTCGTGCGCAAAACTCCCATTGGTTAATGATCTAAATTGTACCGAAAGTATATATTGTGGCATCTTATTTTAATCCTCTAGTTGAACCGAGTCGAAAAATCATTGTTTCGTAGCCAAAAAATGTTCATGCTATTGTTGACAAATGAAAATGCTTGTAAAATATTTCAATTCTTTACATTTGGGTTTTTGTATTGTTTGCGCACATTTTTTTGGCTTACGAAACAAT
>JH432019.1:55216-77355 GCA_000239455.1 Strigamia maritima
ATGATTTTTCGACTCGGTTCAACTAGAGGATTAAAATAAGATGCCACAATATACACTTTCGGTACAATTTAGATCATTAACCAATGGGAGTTTCACGCACGAAATGATAAATAGAGTATAGGTTACTTTATTTTATTCATTTTACTTTATTTTTTCAAAAAATTTTTGGTTTCTGATCATAACACCCCAGTGTTATAATCAAAAACCAAAGTATTTTTGAAAAAAATAAAGTTTTACGCCCGCACACTAATATAACACCCGTGTGATATAATCAATTTACAACACCCCCCCCCCCCCCGAGTGTTGTATTCGATTAACTCCACCGGGTGTTATGTTCGGTGGAAGACGGTAGGCTTCTGACTTATTTCTATTTTTTTCATTTTTTTCTTCTTTGATTTTTAATGGATTTTAATCACAAGTCATGATAGTCATGTCTTTTTTTACTGTATTTTAAGCATGATGAAAACTAATTATCCATTCCATAGAAGACGCAAAAAGTCTAGACGTCAAATAGTGAAAGCTGTACTCACTACACTGAACTTAGAAAATAATGTTCCACAAGAATTTAAGCCAATAATTGACAAATGCAACTCACTTGCATTTCGTATTTTTTGGGCTCTTCTTGTTGCAGTCAGCATTCTCATCTATTCGTACCAAATGTACGATCGCATTTCATATTATCTGAAAAGCCCAAAATCTGTTGATGTCAATGAAGAAAAAATCGAAAAGTTTGACTTTCCTAATATAGCTGCATGCCTACCAACTAATAAGTATGTGATGGAGTACTACAAATCATCTGGTATAAAAACAACCGATCTGGATTCGCTAAATCCACTGGATAGAATTATTCCTCTATCTGATGTCGATCTTACTAAAATGTGGAATTTAAACTACAGTTTTGATTCTATTCAGGATATATACATGATTAATGATAGACATCATTACAAAGTAAAAGTGTCATCAATTTCCCTCAAAATCTTGAATATATTTTAATAATCGTGCTTTGTTGTAGACAGGTGTAAAACGCGTTTCTTTAAATTTAACTGCCTCAAAGCATCTTGCTCCAAGAGGTACTTGTTTCGAAATGAAAGGTCCATAAAAAAAATCAATTTTTTTTGTGCAACTGTTGAGTCTAATTTAATTTAACTCTCAATTATAGTTAGAAGAACTTTGCGAGGATCGGAACTCTATTTAGCAATCGGTTTTGAGATGAGGGTGCCTGAAATAATACCAGATAAATCCCTAACAATTGTAATACAATAGAATTTTTTAGCGAAAAAAAAAATGCTTTTCCAGAAATACTGCAATATTACCCATAATCCACATCCACATATATATGATTACCTAGCGAGCTATATTTTGTGTAATGTAAAGCGTGCGCAGTAACTATGTGCAGCAACAGTTGCTTCAACACCGGAACAACACATCCGAACCTCATTGCAATAATGGATCTTTGCAATGTGTGGTGGTGAAGTCTTTTTACGATGGGGTTTGACTGTCACCAGGCAACAACGGCATACTGACATGACAAAACAATGATCTAATCCTCATTGTACCTAAGTCTTGCGAAGCGCAGCGAGCGAGATTAGTGACACTGACACGGGATGGTTCACAAGGGCGATTGAAAAAAAACTGTCATGACAACACCCAAACCTCAGGCGCGAGCAGTCCAATGATGTGTCTGTTTGAGCGCATATTTAAACCGGTTAAGGTTAGGTTAGCCCACCGCAGGTGTTAGGACTAATCTTGCAAAGCGCAGGAGCAAGATTAGTTTTCAGGTTTTCAGTGATCGCTGATCGCATTTGATGGCACACAAGGGCGAAATAAGTGTTTTTATTATTTGTCATCCACAGAAAAATTCACACATGAAATTCAGTTTTTTGACTCAAAACGCAGTTTGCAGACTAATAAATGCAGTTTTTAGACTAAACATGCAGTTTTTAGACTAATAAATGCAAGTATTTGGACTAAAAATTCAAGTTTTTGAACTAAAAATTCAAGTTTTTGGACTAAAAATGCAAGTTTTTGGACTAAAAATGCAAGTTTTTGGACTAAAAATGCAAGTTTTTGGACTAAAAATGCAAGTTTTTGGACTAAAAATGCAAGTTTTTGGACTAAAAATGCAAGTTTTTGGACTAAAAATGCAAGTTTTTGGACTAAAAATGCAAGTTTTTGGACTAAAAATGCAAGTTTTTGGACCAAAAATGCAAGTTTTTAGACCAAAAATGCAAGTTTTTAGACCAAAAATGCAAGTTTTTAGACCAAAAATGCAGTTATTAGACTGAAAATGCAGTTGCCTGAATGCGTTTAGCTGTTGCTATGCCACATGCCACTGTCCATTTGTCGATCTCTCAAAGTTAAAATAATAATACCAGTATTTTGTACTTCTGGATGAGCATTAAATTAATTCCTACGCAATTAACCTACTTCTTCTTTTACTTTCCCAATTTCATTATTATACACAAACTTTCCCTTTTATACTGACTACACTCTACTCCATTCTAGCAAAATTATAGAATTTATAATCAATTTATAATCCATTAAACAAATGTCTTCAGCAATTCAATTAGTGACTAAAATTTTATCCAATAAAACTTCTACAACTCTCTTCAATCTCAATTCAAGGTATCAATAACATTCCCATTAGATTATCAATATGCATTTGCCCCACCATCAAAACACCAAGTAGCAATCAGACTGGGGATAAGAACGGTAATACTAAATTGAAGAATTATATTGAATAAGCAACCTGAATATGTAAATGTATTATTCCAGAATCGTTTTATAAACACAAAAAATCAGCCTTGTGTAGATATAAAGAAGTACATAGAATGCGGCACAAAATGCAGTCAAAGTATTTTAGACAAAAACACATGCTGGTAAGTATTCAAGTAAATTCTCTAATTGGGGACCGGCGCTTATTTATTCTAGCAGTTTTTGACCCAGACGGAAATACACCTTCCATTTCATTTCCCATAGTATATTAGGGGCTTTGTGGCTATGTGCTTGACTTATAATAGAGGGTTTGCGCAGATTACAATTACAATGCCGGTTCATAAACGTACAAAACGTACATAAACGTACAAACGTATAAATTGTACATTCATGCAGTTTACGTTGATACGTGATGAGTGTTTGCGCAAACAAAAATATCACATAACAACACAGTGTCAAACGATTCGAATCGGACCTGATTCAAATACCCATTGCTGCAATCAATGGTGGTGGTGTGTTGGTGGTGGTAGTGTGTTGTTGGTCGTGGTAGTGTGTTGTTGGTGGTGGCAGCGATGGTTTGTTATTTTCATGTCCTAGGCCTCTACAGTATCGTTGCCCCATCGTTTTTGCAAATGGCGGCTTACAAAAACGAAAGCAGGACAATTGCTTTGTTATGCGCATAACAATATGTTCTTACGTTAATATGTTCATCGCCTAAACTTATCGACCAACATATAAATTCAATTCTTACGTCGATCTGTACGTTTTAACAATCACGTATCAACATATCTACGAATGAAACATATGTTCATACGTTGATACGTTCATACGTTTGTGCAAATTTCAGTTGTGCAAACCCTCTATTATAGTAAAGAAGATGAGAAAAGGGAAAATTAAGGGAGAGCTGCAAAGAGAACACGCAAAAGGGCAGCACCTTAAAAAGAAAGAATGCAGAGTTCAATTAAGATAAAGGGATTAAGATTAGAAGATTAATGCTAGGTTCCCACTTGGCAGAAAATCAAGCAGAAAATTTTCTGCTGCAGAAAATTTTGAGAGAAAAGTATGTTTTTCTGTCGTTGGTTCCCACCGGTGGACTGAAAAGTAGGCAAAAAAGTGCAGAAAAGTAGAATTTAAAAATGGATGCCAGCTAAGGAAGGCAATTTGTAAACACTACTGCTTTCTACACTCCAAATTTTCTGCAGTAGAAAATTTTCTGTCAGAATTTCTGTCAAGTGAGAATCAAGCATTATGCTTGATTCCCACTTGACAGAAATTCTGACAGAAAATTTTTTGCAGTAGTGTTTACAAATTGCCTTCCTTAGCTGGCATCCATTTTTAAATTCTACTTTTCTGCACTTTTTTGCCCACTTTTCAGTCCACAGGTGGGAATTAACGACAGAAAAACATACTTTTCTGCACTGCAGAAAATTTTCTGTCTGAGTTTCTGCCAAGTGGGAACCTAGCAGTAGAATTTATTTTTTCTGCTGCATAAAATTTTCTGTTGTGTTTTTGCTGATTATTTTTCTCTTTATCAATGTAATAATTCAGTAAAACTGTGCATAAAGCAGCAGTGTTTACAAATTCCCTTTCTTAACTGGCATCCATTTTTAAATTCTACTTTTCTTCACTTTTCTGCCCATTTTTCTGTCACAGGTGGGAACCAACGACAGAAAAACATACTTTTCTGCACTCAAAATTTTCTGTCTGTGTTTCTAACACGTGGGAACCAAGCATAATAACATTTTTAACAGGCTTCCATACCAGCCAAGATATTCTAACGGACATTACCTCGAACTGTGCAACAATTCACCTTCCACATACAAAATGCAAAAAGATAACATACTTAATATTATGGGACCAATCCCTCAAGTTGACTGTGGTTGCATACGAAGTTGCGAGGCACTAGAAATTGACCCCATATTTGAAATTGAAGAAAACTCGAATAACTTGACGTCAGCCAATTTGCGTCTACGCGATGATCACACGACAGTTTTGAATGAACGTCTGATTTATGATTTCATCAGTCTATTATCTGATTTTGGTGGCAATCTTGGTTTGTGGTTGGGACTCTCTGTCCCTTCTATCATCAATTCTGTTTCAATAATTGGCAAATTGGCAAAAAAAAACCTGGATATCTAAAAAATAAAATGACAAGACGAATCGAGAAATACTTAAGAATCACACTTTTAGTCAAAAGGCAAACGTCTCGTGTACAAATGTTGGTTTATTTCATTTATCTTTCTTTATTGGGATTGAGTGTGTTTGTAGTTGAACAAAAAATTCGATTGTATGTGAGTGAACCAATCCAAAGAACTGTATCAATTGAATATCCAGCTAATGTGACTTTTCCAAATATTATTGTCTGTGGTGCAAACCACAACGCAAGAATTCTTTTCTATAAAAGTAAATATTTCAAAAAGCAAAAAGTAAAGAATTCAAAATGCAATGTAGACATTTTGGATCTTGTCGATGGGAAGAAATTAACAGTAGAGAAACTGTGGAATTATACTTATATGGAACCACTACCTCGTACATTTATCAAGTTATTTGTAAGTAAATTCAATTTCAGCCTAAGCGGTCTTGAACAATAGTTATATTTTCTTAGAATCCATTTCCAGATAAACTATTTGACGTTAGAACCTACTCTCCCCTGGCAAATACCCATGGAATTTGTGTTAAGCATTCCTTTAGTAAGTATCCGAGTTTCTGGAACTAATAAAAAAGATGATAAATCTTATTTGTAATTATAGAGCCAATAAAATATCGATTATTCACAATGTTTATTGATGTTGTTCCAGAAAATTGTGACAGCATTTGCCATCCAGATTTCACAGATGTATGTGTACATATTTAATGTAAAATTGTATTTCAGAAACTATGCAAGTCTCTAATAATCCAACCAAACCTTTAATTTTAGGTTCACTTCACACCAAATGAAAACCCCTATTTTATGGACACTATAAATGCAGCTTATCCATCATTAAAGACTACTTCAGCTTTGATTACTAGACAAAATGTATACAAATTCAGATTCACGTTCACGCAATTCTTTCAACAGTAAAAAAATATCTATTTTTCTTAAAATTTAGTTGCAACGTCTCAACACCAAACATCGACCGTGCAATAGTAATTTAACCGATTATTACAACTGTAAAAACGATTGTTTCAGCAATAAGATTAAGACTGAACAAAAATGCAGGTACTATCAGCAAAAATACCAAAACAATAAGGTGATTGTGTGATCGTCGGTCACTGACACATACCACACCAGATGTCCCCACTGTAGATGGACAATGGTCAATGGCCAATCACGGTTGGCCAAAGACCAACGACCACCTGAGGAACAAAGTATATATTTGAGAAACTGAAACGAGAGTGACTAGTCGGTACGGTAGTTCGATAGCCAGGATACTGAACCATCATTTTCAGTCCTGACTCGAATACTACCCACTGTTTCAACCAATGAAACACTCCTTGACGGGAAACGATCACTTGTCCAAATGGTCGTTTGTACGAAATTCCAAAAATCCGATCGACACGTTTGTCCGAATAATTATTCAGAATAATTTCGGACAAACGTACCGTCGGACAAACGTTTTCGGACAAACATACATTCTGACAAACAGTGATTTTGTCCGGAAAACGTATTTGTCTTACTTTTGTATCCTTCTCAAGCCAATTTTCTACTTCAAAATGAACCAGCTCACATTAAATTCACCCGCTTAACCCCAACTAAAGAACCCCGGATCAAACAAAACCCTGCAATGTCCATTCCGCGCCAACAAAAGATTAATTCCAATCGCTGCGTCTATTTTTCAAAATACTTTTTCTTCCAATGAAAACAACCAAGAAACTTCTTAACCTTCCAAAAGCCAATAATGTATACAAATGTATACTATCACCATTGGTTTAACATTGTTCATTGGAATCATTGGTTCTTGGAAGGTTAAGGTTATGTCGATTGAGGCGTCTAAATCCACACAAACAAGCTCCAGGTCAATGCACGTGTGGATTAAATAGATTAACGTCATCAACACCCAATTTTTTATTTTTTTAAAGTGGAAAAAATCAATAGACAATCTTAGAAAATGTTTTTTCACATGAAGATCTAAAAAAAGAACTAATATATAAAAAAAAATGTCGGATAATTTTAATTTCATTTTTTAAACTTTTTCGCCGCCGTTTGTCCGAAAACCGTTTGTCCAAATGGTCGTTTGTATGAAATTTTCGGACAAACGACCATTCGGACAAACGGTTTTTTCGAACAAACAGCGTCGAACAAACGTTTTTCGGACAAACGGCGTCGGACAAGTGTACCACACTCTTATTGACAGGAACATGCATGGTCGTACATAAACTTATGGCATGGTAATTAGAAAAGTCCGTCCTCACTGAAGTAGTATCCTGGTCAGCAAGTCAGTCTTAGTTGAGCGCACTTGGTAGTACCATTATGTTGAATAGAGGAAAGCGTCGCCAACCCCTAAACAACACTATAGGGCTCTTGCATTACGCGTCATACAATGACGTCATTTCAAGGTTGCACTATTGGCAGCCATGTTGGATAGCATGTTGGATAGCAAATAACATAAACTTTACCAGTTAGAAATTCATATAAAATCATAGGAACGACCTTCAGGTTTGATTTTTTTTTGTGAAATGTAACCAAGGTATTGCTACATTTGGGCAAATTTATTTCAAACCTCTATCTCTATTCGTTTTTTAGTAAACACACCAAAACCAGAACCATACAACACTAAAACCGGAACCTTTGAACACTAAAACATTCATAGAAAATCACTGGAACGAGCTACAGGTTTGAATTTTTTTTTAAATGTACCTAAGGTATTGCTACATTTAGGCAAATTTATTTCAAACCTCTATATCTCCATTGGTTTTTTAGTAAAAACTCCAAAACCGGAACCTTAGAACACAAAAACAAGTTTGAAAATTCATAGAATATCACTATTTTAGAATTCCAAAAGTGCAATCACATTTAGGCACAGATATAAAAGAACTTACAACCAGAAGGAGGAAGCTTGGCTAGCAAACATAAATAGAAAGACACGGCATTTTTTGGCGGGTCTGTTCAGAATTCAGATCACTTTGTAACTGTTAATTGTTAATATGACGTAATATTTCTGTCAAATAGGGATAAAAGCAAAGTCGGAGGATGAAAAACAATGTTGACTCGGTTCCGATTTTGGTGTTTTTACTAAAAAACTAATCGAGATAGAGGCTTGAAATAAATTTGCTCAGATGTAGCAATACCTTGGCTACATTTAAAAAAAAATCAAACTTGTAGCTCGTTCCAGTGATTTTCTATGAATGTTTTAGTGTTCGAAGGTTCCGGTTTTAGTGTTGTATGATTCCGGTTTTGGTGTGTTTACTAAAAAACTAATGGAGATAGAGGTTTGAAATAAATTTGCCCAAGTGTAGAAATACTTTGGCTACATTTAAAAAAAAATCAAACCTGTAGCTCATTCCAGTGATTTTATATGAATTTTTAAGGATAAGATTTTGTGTTATTTGAATTACACTTGTTATCCAAGATGGCTGACAAAATATGTTTTTCTTAGTTGCCTAGCAACCCTATCCCAGCATGCTTTGCACAATCACGTGCTGCAAGAGCCCTATTAAAAAGCCAAAACCCAATAATACTGACTGTTTTTTGTTTATTTTATTTAATAGTATGCCATTTGCTATTAAAAAAGAAGTCGATTACTGCAACTCTTCGGCAACAGCAAAAGCAGTGCGAATATTATACTACAAAATATACGCAAGAACTGATGATGAAAAGGAATGTCAGTGTCAACCACCTTGTGAAATGCCATTCTTCAAAATGACTGACTTCAGTTATCCAACTTTAAATGCAAATACAACAATAATAAATGTTGTTTTCCCTACAAATAAAATTGAAACTGTTAGAGAACAATTTCAATATTCATTTGTCACATTAGTTTCCGAAATTGGCAATTTTTTTAGTCTTACACTCGGGCTTTCTGTATTAGCTGCAATTTATTTCGTGTATAACTGTGCATTGTTATTAGTCAAAAAAAATTGAAAATTTATCAAACAGTTAATAATTTATATACAATTAAAACTTGGATTAACCCTGGACAAATTCCATCTGTCCGGCCTAGAGAGCGGTGGCAGCCATATTGTCCGGACCTCGGGACGTATTTAGACTGAACGGGACTCGGGAAATGTGTCCAGTATCTGGTTGGCAAAGCTGTCCGGACTGCAGAGCATTTTCAGTATTGCTGGAGATTGAATGGGTCTGGGTCCAGCAGATGTTTCCAGGCAATACAGCTTTGCACAGCATATACTGTAGACTGTTGGAAAAATCACTTTGCAATACCTTTGTTATCTTGTTTCAACTTATTAGACAGTTTGCGATTTTTCGAACGCGATTTTTATTATTACAAAACTTGTATTATTACGAGATTTTATTAAAACGTGATTTCATTTTTCGTTCCAACACTCTAAGACGAGATTTTTAAAGAATCTCGTTTCAAATTGTTGTCGTGTATACAACTTCACTTGCGCATGCGCACTGCCTTCAATCACAACAATTGTCGTGAAATCACAGATTATACAGATAGGCAGGTCGACGCCATTGATGACATTTGCGCATGCGTCATGTTTCCCTGGCAGCTGGATACGTATAACTATACGGTTTAATACGATTATAACATATATTATATAATCGAATACTATACGTCATGTTTTAAACACTATAAACAGTAAATAAACATCACAAAACTTTTATTTGATATTTAATTGTGTAGTACTTTAACATTTAACATAAACATAATCACACTTCAACGATGAGAATTTCAAAAGGAGTTCAATGTTCTGCGATCAATTGTTCAAATAATTATGGAACTTGTAATCTTTCAATTTTTCGATTTCCAAAGGAGCCGACAAGATGCAAGAGGTGGGTTATAAATTCAAGAAGAGATGATCTCGGAGACAAAACATCAACTTATTTATATATCAACTTCAAAATGTAAAGAGCACAGCTCTTTACATTTTGAAGATAAAATGTTTATGAACGAACGGCAGAATTCATTGGTTCATGATGCGGTTCCAACTATTTTTCTTATTAAAAATCCTCCTAAACTAATCAATACCAATTCGGAAAGATCTAAACGAGCAGTCAAAAGGCAACAACTTCGTATTACGCGTCTGAAACACCCTCGTCTGTTGAATCTTCAATTGACTTAGAAATGAACAGCAATTTAGAAAACATTCCAAATTTAAATTTAGATATTGCACATGAAAATATCCTACATTACATTGCAGGATTTCTTTTACGTCGTTTATTTTCTTGGCATGAATGTGATGTTTGTTGCGATAATTTAATGCTAAAAACCGATGTTCTCACATCTAACACTCAGATTTTCATGTGTTTTAAAGCGTATAAGGCAGAAACGGATTTTCACAATTTAATAGTTGCAACAGAACCCTTTTTAGAATATGTAAATTTGGCAAAGTTGTGTCGATTACATTATCTCAGGTTAGTTTTTTAATCAGTCAAATACCTTGCACAAACCACAAGCCCAATACTTAGGCTTAATTTGTGTAAGGTGTCTTGTTTTGCTAAAAATGTCGTATGTAATATGTTTCGTGACCAAATGCAAACACCGATACGACATTTTATTAACGAGATTTAAAAAAACGAGATTTTTTTGAAAATTTTGTTTTTTTAAATCTTGTTTTCGGTCTCGTACGAGAAATCGCAAACTGTCTATTGTAAAAGTACTAAGTTTTCTGACTATGTTTATTTTTTTAAATTGTGAAGCACATGAAGGAGTCCATAAGCCTTTAATCTCCATCCAGGAGATTGAAGGCTTATGGACTTTCGATAAAAAAACCATGAAAAACTAATAAATTTCGAGATAAAAACGTGAAAAAGGTCAATAGACTATCTATCCTATAAGCCAATTTCTTCCAAAGAACATCTTTTGAAGCCGTATAACAACGTTGAAGAAACACTAAAAATTTATCAAGAAAATTTGACCAGTATTTTGGGACCAACTCCTGAAGTTGACTGTGGTTGTACAAGAAGTTGTCGTGTTCTGCTTGTTGATCCAATATTTCAACTAGATCAAAACACCAATAAAAGAAACCAAAGATCAAACTCTTTTGAAAGAACGCTTGACCTATGATTTAATCAGTCGTTTTGGTGGACTTTAGTGGAAATCTTGAACTTTGATTAGAATTTTCTTTACTATCCTTATACTCAACTTGGTTTTTTTAATTGCAAAATGGAATGAGAAGGAAAAAAAATATGTAAATACTGCGCAGGCGCACTAATTGGGCTTTTACAATATGCTAAGAGGTTAAAAACTTGTGGGTCAATTAATTTAACTAATTTTTTTGACCAGCAAACTAAACAATTAAATAATGTTTTTATAATAACAAATTACTATATATTTATGATATATAAAATTGCAATTTTCAAATTGCCTAGTTTAATGTTGACACGAAAACCATAAAATTAAATTACTGTCCACATTCTGCAGCAACAGTTTGCAATAAAAAAATTATTTTAATAAAAGTAATAACAATTTTATGACCATTAATGTACTGCAAGTTTAGCAATTACTACCTTCATGAAGTTTTCTAATGATAAAAACAAATATCAATGAATCGTGTTTATTAATTCGCATATAATTACACACGCAAATAACTACTTAAAATTTGGAACGGAAAAAGCGAAAAAGTCCAGCAGAACTTTTCTAAACGGAAAATTTTTGCTGGAATTATTTTTAACAATCCAGGAGAGTCAAAGGCAAGTTCTTAAAAAATAGGAAAAGTGATTTTAAGAAAATAAGGAAAACTAAACCAAAAAACCTTGGAAAAAAGAAGATTTATTTCGACTTATATCCGTGGGAGTATAGGACAGAAATAAACATATTTCATATTTTATTATATCTTCATATTTTATATCTTTTTTTCTTAAGAAAAACCCTCATCTCCAATTTTTTTTCACAGCATGAGGAACCGTAAAAGACTTCGCGAAATCGTGAAGTATTTAATTAAAGCAGAGGAAAGAAAAAACATACTTCCACAAGAATTTTACCCAGTGCTTGATAAAAATAACACCCTTGCATTTCGTATTTTCTGGGCTTTGCTTGTAGTTGTCTGCATTCTCATCTATTCCTACCAAATGTACGAAAGCATTACTTATTTTCTGGACAGCCCGAAAGCTCTCGATGTCACCGAAACAAAAATTGAAGAATTTAATGCTCCTGATGTACACGTTTGTGTACCACTAAATAAGTATGTGAAAAACTACTACGATGCAACTGGAATATCAATATCACACACCGATAATCTGAATCCATTTGATAAACTAATAATGGAACCTGATGTTGATCTTACTAAATTGTGGAATCTCAACTACAGTTATTCTGTAGTTCAGCATGTATTTGCAAAAAATGACAAAAGACTTTATAGTAAAGTAAGTTTTACTATTTTATACAGTATGGTATATACATTTACTTGCTGTAATAATAAACACCTTTTACAATTGAAGGTTCATGTCAAATTTAATCCCTTTGTAACACAAGAACTTAATCCAAGGGGTACTTGTACCAGAGTGAAAGGTTAGTTTACAAATTGTTTTAAAATAAGTTGATTTAAATTTAAAATTATAGCTGTTAGACCATTGCATGGCTCTGAATTGAATGTAAAATTAGGTTTTGAAATAATAACCCCAGAATTGACACCAGGGATATCCCTGACACTGGTAAGTTCAACACAATTTACTTTTTTTTCTGATCTCGTTAGCTACGCTGATAATGTTTTTATTGTTTCAGGTAACATTCACATTTCCATTTGATTTTCAAATAGCGTATGGTTTAGGTTCAACAACTAATGCACAAGTTGAAGTACGCATTAAACAGGTTAATAAAGCGTAGAACTAATCTACAATTTGCGAAAAACTGTATTCAAATGATACAAAAAAGATTGTTTGTGCGTACATTTGAATCTTTCGTATATTGAAACTGTTTTTTTTGTACTAGCATCATTTAATAAATACAAAAAAAGAACCATGTGTGCCCTTAGAAGAATACATGAAGTGCGGGGAAAAATGCATCGAAGATATATTGGACAAAAACCCATGCTGGTAGGAAATTTAATTACAAAGCGTATATTTTAACCCCATCACAATGTTATCATTTCTTTGACCATGGTAGTGTAAATTCCTCTACACTGTAAAACTAGATGGCTAAATTCTACCTTGTAGAATTAAAGAGACAATTCAACCAAAAATAAAAATGAAATATGTTATTTGTTCATGGGCCCTTTTGGACCACCAATTGAAAAATATCAAAAAATTTCAAAGAGGATGAACAGCATTGAGAGAACAGCATACCGTAATAAATTTAAAATTCAAACATGGCGACCAATCTTTTGTACCATTTCTATTTGCCACATTTAAATTTCCTAAACCATGAATTAAACCTTCAACATTATTCTCCTCCAAATCGTTGTGTTCTGCCTTATTTCTCCATTGTTGGCAGCCATTTTTGTATTTCTGTTGTTGTTAGAAGCTTGCCTTCTCTTTTGTGATGCTGTGTAACCGCACACAAAACCTTACGTGGCAGTAAATAGTTCCAATTGCTTTTGTTTCGTTTTATTTAACAAATGGATAAAAGTTAGCGTTTTGCTAATGATTTGTATATTACTTCCATTTTATAATACATGAACCCTGACTAAACTGTCCCTTTAATGCTTTAAACAGTCACATTGTTTTTAGGTTATCCTATAGACCAATTTATTCCAAAGGACATCTTTTGAAGCTGTGTAACAATTCTAAAGAAACACTAAAAATGTATCAGGAAAACTTCCACAGTATTTTGGGACAAACACCTGAAATTGACTGTGGCTGTATAAGAAGTTGTCATGTTCTGCTTAGTGATCCAATATTTCAACTAGATCAAAGCACCAACAGAAAATCTTCGACTTCTATGAAACTAATTGAAGATCAAACAATTTTGAAAGAACGCTTGACCTATGATTTAATGAGTCTTTTTAGTGACTTTGGTGGAAATCTTGGACTTTGGTTGGGATTTTCTCTACTGTCCTTACTCAACTTAGTTTTTGTTATTGCAAATTGGAATTTGAAGAAACCTCGCAGCCATAGAAACTACACGAGTCGAATAATTCCGATTTATATAAAATACAATCAAACAATACTGAAAAGCCAAACAATAAAATCCAACAAGTATTGCCAGCACCTATTGTTTTCCTTGATTTACATCTGTTTGTTTGGCTGCAGTGTGTTCATTGTTCAACAAAAAATTCAATTGTTTTTGAGCGAACCTATTCAGAATACTATATTAATGAAAGACTCAGCTAATATTACGTATCCCAACATTATCATATGTGCAGGACCGCATAATCCAAAACTTATAAGAAAAAACAAAAGTACTTAAAAGAGAAAAATCAAAACAATACAAAATGCAATGTCGACATGTTGGATCTTGTCAGCTGGAAGGGATTAACAGTAGACAAGTTATGGAACCTGACTTATGTAGAACCAATTAACTACTTATTCATCCAATTGTATGTAAGTAAATTAAATTTGAAAAAAATCAAAATATGGCCCACGTTTGGAACAAAAATACAATACAAACCTCACATGTCAGGCATTAAAAATCCTTTCCTCGTGCATAGAGATATCAAAAATCTGCTCATGGAAGTAAATACTGATCTCAAATTTGACCTTCAAAGTCATCCTCAAGGTCAATTATTAAATCATGCTCAAAATAACTCATGTTTTATTTTTTCCCAATTAAGGTGCGTTTCAAATTTATCCGGACACTGGAAAAAGTCACATTTCAGCTGATGTTCACTACTGAAAACAAGTCTAAATTACAAATTATAATGTCTATTGTGGGTCTAACTCCAACCCATAACCCCCATGACTATATCTTGCAGACTACATTAATCAAAATATAAACAAAAATTCCGTTTCATATTTATACGGACAGGTAGGTAAAATCATTACTTAGCAGTAAATTAGCGACCAATATAACTGCAATTCAGTTTTATGATATCATACACTCTGTCAGGCATTGATGTGATTAATTTTTGAAGCAATTCTGGCTTTAATTTCATCCAAGAATCCAAAATTGCTTGTTTTAAATTCTGGACTGAGGTAAATTGCTTTCAATTTGCATATGACTAATTGTGCCAAGAGCCCCCTTAAGTTTTCTATGTGATTAAGGTCTGGACTTCTTGCTGGCCACTTCATAACCTTGATATTTTTGCTTTCAAACCAGTCTTTGGTTGATTTTGACCTATGCACAGAAGCATTATCCTGCTGAAAAGTCCAGTTTGGACCACAAATTTTTGGTCCAGTGTCCACTAAATATGTTTCTTACATTTCCTGGTACTTCTGGGAATTCATCCTTGTAGTTATAAAATGCTAGATCTGTTATTCCATTGAAGCCAAATGCCCTTCAAACTATCACAGATCCACCTCTCATTTATCTCTTTGAAAAAACCTCTGGTTCTTTTCTTAGATCATGTCAATAGTGGGTCCATCAATCAGGATCATCCAAATTTAACTTTTTCTTATCACTGAACAACCCATCCATCCACTCATCCTTCCAGCTCATATAATTTCAAGCCCATGCTAATCTGTCAGTTTTATGATGTTGTGTTAGACATGGTTTACATGATTTTTTTCATGAATTTTAACTTTTTTGATTGCTTTAAACCCCTCCAAACTGTTGTATGGCTACATGGCAAGTTCAATTCTTGTTGAATCTTCCTTGTGGAAGTGTTATTAGTTGAACAGGACTTCACAATCTGTCTGCAGTCACAAGATGTTATCTTTGGTTTGGGTCCTGTCTTCAGTTTTTTAAGTTTTTTCCTATTTCTTTTGGCTAAATATTCACCTACAGTTGATTTGGGTCTGTTGATACTGTATATCCTGCAATCACTCTAATTGACTTTCCTTGGCATATCAATTTGCCCTTATTCATACTCTGACAAATTGGTTGATCTGTCCATTTAAATTTTGCAAATAAAATATTGAAATTAGTGTATAAGTGCATGCTAATTTGCATATTTGTTCAAAATTAAGATAACACATTTTACAGAATTGTGGCAAATGACACCTGTCTGTATAAATATGAAATTGTTGTTTATATTTTGATAATTAATGTAGTCTGTATAAAGATACAGTCATGAATTAATTTTAATTTTTTGTTATGGGTTGGAGTTAGACCCACAATAAGAAACACACCTTAAGAAATGAAACCCCGTCGGCGCATCATTCTTTTACGTAGATACAAGTACATGTATTTTGCAGAATCCATTTCCAGGAAATCTATTTGACGTTCGGACATATACTAGGCTCCCATATCCACATGGTACTTGTGTTAGACATTCCTTTGGTATGTGTAATCAATAACTTTTTAGCGAGAACTAAACAAAATTCTTCTACTATTAGGTCCAATAAAATATCGATTTTTCACAATGTTTGTTGACGCTATTTACGAAGTGACAGACACTCAGTGCAAACCAAATGTTACATATGTGAGTTTTAAACATTATTGATAATGTTATTGTAATTATTGAGGATGTATACAGCATGCTGTTTTTGAAACATATTTTTAAAATAATTTATTAAAAATAGGCTTTTATCACTCCAGTTGAAGAGCCCAATTTCTCATACAATTTTAATTCTGTTCTCCCATCTTCAATGCAAACTTCATCATTGCTTACCACACTAAATGTAAGTATATAAGTAATGTTATCACAAGTTGCGATGGATAATAACTTTTTTTTACTTTAGGCAAAGTACCTCAACACCAAAAGAAAACAGTGCAATAAAAATGTAACTGATTATTACGTTTGTAAAGGCCAGTGTTTAGACAACAAAATAAAGAGCAAACAATTGTGCAGGTAAAACATAAACAACAACGTTGCCAGATTTTTATTTATCGTCTTTAATAGCATGCCATTTGCAATGAAGAAAGACATCGTATTCTGCAAATCTTCAGCAACCGCCAAAGCAGTACGAAAATTGTACTACGAAATACACACAAATACCAATGTTGAAAAAGAATGTTTGTGCAAGTCACCTTGCAAACAAACGTTCTACAAGATCAATGAATTCAGTTACGCTCCTTACCGATCTCATATATCGAGTGTCAATTTTGTTTTCCCGTCAAACAAGATAGAAACAATTGCTGAAGAATTTAAATATTCAATTGCTGCTTTAATTTCTGACATTGGCAACACTTTCAGTCTCACTCTTGGTCTCTCAGTGTTAGCTTCAATACATTTTTTATGCAAATCTGCAATTTCAATTGTTAAAAAACCACAAGTGCAAAAAATTACAAAATAATATTTACTTGTAACACTTAACGTATGTACTCACGTATAAGTCGACTCTGACTTAAAACGGGTCAAAAACCATACAATTCGACCCCCTAGATTTTATTTTTTATAATTTTATTTTTAAAACTTAAAATGGCTATTGACCCGCGTATAAATCGAACCAAATAAAAGAAAAAAATAAAATAAAAAATTAAAAGAAATAAAATAAAAGATTTAGTCCAAAAATCCTCGACTTATACGCTAGTATATACGGTACTCAATAAATATTTACAAATCTAATTTAAAAATCAACATCTGCGCTGTAGCAGAATTTTACTGCAGTTCACATTAGACGTAACGCAACGCAACGCAAGAATAGAAGTAGCTTGTGATTGGTTGGATGAAAACATTTTCCTTGCGTTACTGCACTAAATCAAACGTAAACCTACCTTAAGGAAGACTTGGACTAGTTGTTACAAAGGAAAAAATGAGTCAGCTAACTCATAAAAGTAATTAGGTATTACGTTTGATAGTTTTTTTAAATTAATAATTATAGTCTAGTAAAACACAAACACCCTAAATAAACAACATTTGTGTTTGATGTTGTCCTCTACTTTTTGGGCAAAGCTTTTGTTCAAGCTTCGCGGCAATGAAATGAAACAATGATACAATGCCCAAACCTCGTTGTAATGGCTCAACCATTGAAATATGTAGTTTGGTAATGTTATCGTAACATGATTTGGTTTCTGTGTTTGTTTGTGTACGTATTGAGACTGGTTACAGTAAGGTTAACCCACCGCAAGCGTTAGGACTAATCTCGCAACACGCAGCGAGGTTTAGGTTATGTGGTGATGCTGGTGAAACGAGCAAATGTTTGCAAGAGAGACTGTTCAGTAGTCCCGTGGCGTAGAATTTCCATGGGTACTTCTTGCATATAAGGGATTCACATGAAAACTCTGTTTTTGGAGGGTTGGCATTATTATTATTATTGTGGAATTTTGGAAAGGGAAAACACGATAGGTGGCGGTCACACAGACATGCCCACTTAATTAGCGAATAAGAAGTCAGTTAGGATCTTATCTTTTATCTTATCTTTATTTTCTGTATATAAGTCTTATTTTTAGTTAATAAAATCACTCTAATAAGTTTTAATCTTGACTTGGTTTCAAATGCAGTTGAAAGATTAGTTTACATCAGAAATGGGATGAACAGCGTGAAATTGCGACAAAAACAGTAAGAATTGTACAGAAAATTTTTTTTTAATCTATGCATAGATGCAACAATGCATAGGCCGTTAACCAATGGGAGTTTCGTGCTGCACGAATTGTTAAATAGAGTTTAGACGTGTTCAAATTCATCACCATAACTGTCTTAAAGTGACGTTTTTGAGCCACTTTCAGACACTTAAGTCGAATACTAAGTTAAGATATCTAAACAAATTTGAATGCAGCTACTCAGTTTGAAAAAATGGATGAAGATGGGTCTCCATCTGCTTTTTGGATTGCCTGAGTTTAAAATTACCACAGAACTTGATATTTGTTTTAAAATAGTAACTCATTAATAAATACCAAATCATAATTTTTCCTATCTTGAATGAATTGAAGTATTTGACACTCGATTAAGTCCATTTAAAAAGTGATAAAAACTCAGTTAAATGACTAAATGAATGCAATCTGTTTATAATAAATTGACTTACCCTTTTTTTCCATTTCGTTGCGGTTTCCACATCGTGCTGCTTGCATCATATTCTGTAAATGCACCACATGCACCAAAAATATACGATTTAATACTTTTCCAGGTGTTTTATATTAATCTTACCTTGGCATAATTTGTTTTCTTGTGGTTTATGTGTGACTATTCATCAATTACGATCGTCGTTTTCAATTTAAACGGTAGCTGTTGCAACAAGTCATGCAGCCATTTTTCGCGGGTTCGTTACCACAATATTTCGCCACGAGATGTCGCGTCGGCATTGATGAGTTATGACATTTCAAAAGACATGTATAAAATTTATGATAAATAAAAATAACTTTAACATGTTTTTGATAGCTTTAATTATTCATAAATTGAAATTGTTCAAACAAAAGAATAATTTACATTAATTAAAAACGAATTATTCCTTTTATTAAATAATTAAATAAAGATTAGAAAAAAATTCTTCAGTTGCTACGGCCTACGGCTTTCCTAAACGTTGCAATCGATTAATGTGAAGTTCAAATAGTAGTCGATTAATTTGATAATAGTGAGGATTTTCTTCCACAGTTAATTCAGGACTATAGTGCGAAATATCTTGAAGAGTGGGCGAAGAGCAGGCATGGGTTGATGGTAGACAATTATTCATTGATAAAAATCCGTTGTTGTGAACTTCGACCTGTGGATTTTGTTGGTCCAGCAGACAGTGATTAACGTTTGCGTGGAATGCTTGGACAAACTGCAAAATAAACAAACAAAAAAGAAGTCATTAGTCGAATATTTTATGACAAATGTAATTTGCAATGAGTATAAATCATGAATATGCGTTTTTGTGTACGACATCGGCCATAAAGTTTACACAAATCTGTAATAATTCAATACAATCTACACAATTTACAATTTTGTAATAATTTTCTGTAAATATACAAAAAGTCAGTAATAATTCATTATTACTATACATAATGAAGAAATTTGCTATTATTTTACTGAAAATATGTATAAATCATGCAGAAATTTAATAATATATACTTTTAACATGTTAAATCTAAAATTACTAACAACAAACATGCAAAAATCTGCAATTTTTGAGAATATACATCAGATTTAACGTTCTATAACGAATAGCACATGATTCTCTATTCCCCCGTTCATTTTCTTAGCAAATTGTATAATTTACTTCAGAAAAAAAAACTTTAAACTGAAAAAAAAAACAATTTATTATGTAAACAAATCATTTATACCTGCGTGGAATCTGTTTCTTGCGCTGCTTCATTATTTGTACAGCCAAATCCTGAGCTGCAAACACAAATCAAAACAAAATAAGCATTTATTCGAACTTATTTCAATATTTTTTACCGGATGTGCAAGTTATTAATTCGCTTGGAAATTGGTGTGAAATCGCAAGCGTCATCATCGCATGGACGGCTTCGTTTTCGACTAAAAAAAAAAATCAAAATTGTAAATCAAAACATAAACTACGCATTATCTTTCATTTATACAAATATTTTCTATCAAATCGAATGTTATTTCATTATTATTCGAGGTTTTCCGTGTACCTCGAACGGCAATTGAGCATTTTGTTTTCGAGTTATTGGATTAAGTTAATGATTTTTAAGCACAAAATCAAATACAAAACGTTGTTGCTTGTCAATAGCATTCAGGGAAGAAGTTAAGAAATGAAAAATAGAAATTCTTTGTTGATTTTATACCCTGTATGCGTCATTTAAATTGTCTAGCATCTGAAATTTTGTTGTTCTATTACCCAAACAACTTCTGGCCACAGGACGATGCGCAATGCCGTTATATAAATGTACTTTTTTGAAATTTTTTAGTTTCATTTTTAAATTATTGAAATATAATCAAAATAGTTTTTAAAAGTTTTTAAATTGCTTTAAAAATCAAGAATTACTTGGCATCGTGTTCATTTTGGCTGGGTTCCATCCTGGATTTAGTATGGTAAGTAACAAGCGCCACCGTGGGAGTAGCTCTGAAGCTTAATAATATGGCGCTTATAAACAAATCGTTTACAAGTGTCTATTTCTAATGATACGCGAGATATAAAACAAATAAGTACACAATCGACTAAATATCAAAGCGAATTTATTTCACTAACATAAAAAAAAATCACAAATTTATTCAAAACATACAAAATTTAAAAAATAAAATAATAAGTTTTCTCATTCCATAACATGAACTTGTGCACAAACTTTTCCTTCCCATAATGGAAGAATAGCATTGTCATCGGTAATTTCGACGTTCACAACCCCGATCTCCAATTCATTGTTGGCAGTTTTGAAAAAATACCTAAAAAAAAATAAAAAAAATTAAAAACTCAATTTTCTATCAAAAATCATCAATTTTCTTACCTAAACCTTCCTTTCTTTGACAAAAGCGTCTTAAATTGGCCCAACGTCACATTTTTACCGGCGATTTTAGTTAAATACGGCACAGATTCGCCTTGTAGACAATACAAAATGGCAGTTACATCGTTATTTTCATTCGCATTAAACAACGATGACGGATTAGCAGCCGTCGAACCGGTTTTTCTGTTCATCTTTTTATTAAATCCCGTATCGCCACCAGCTGTAACGTCGCACATTATACTGGATCTTGTAGGCAGTGTTCGTGCCTTTTGAACTTCCGGGTGCATTTTTTCCTTGAGTGGAAAACCAGACCTGGAAAAATCGAATAAAAAAAGAAAAATCAAAAAAAATTCAAATTTTCATAATAAATTATTAATAAAAATCGGCCTAGAGTCAACCTACTTGCTACGAGTTAATCGAGCCTGGGTATCGTCTTCAAGACGACGCCTGGCCTCCTCCAACTGCGCAGTCGTGTTTGGAGGTGGCAACATTGGCATATTTGGATCCTGAGCTAGTGGCTGACATGGCAACGAATGTTCAAGCCAATTCGGCTTTTTCATCTTCCTAAAAATGGAAAAATAAATACATTAGGAAATGTCACGTTTCAAAAGTGATGAAATAAATCGGACTGACCCTTGACTGTTTTGTAGAGATGAAGAACTGGAGGATTTTCGATGCCTTATTGACGAATCCTTATCCGACACCGTGTGATTATTCATCCACGAACGAACCCTTAAAAATTACACACAAAATAAGGGAAATTTTAGTTTTTCATTCCGAAAAATAAAAATGTGAAAATTTTAATTGAAAAACGTCAAAAAATGTGAAAAAAATATGAAAAAATATGAAAATTTCATTAAAAACCATCAAAAAATGTGAAAATTTCATCAAAAACCATCAAAAATGTGAAAATTTCATCAAAAAACGTCAAAAATAGATTAATTCAAAAATATTGTTAATTTCATCAAAAACTTCAAAAAATCCATCAAAAAACGTCAAAAAATGTGAAAACTTCTTTCA
>JH432019.1:86785-100308 GCA_000239455.1 Strigamia maritima
TATAAACTAATTTTTTTTTTTTTTTATATTTGCTAAAAAGAATTTGTAGAGAGCAAGCGAGTAAATCCAAAACCCAAAATAATCGTCTTCACAAAGCCAAGAAAACTGTTGATAAAAACCGTCTTTGAAGATCCGACAAACTCTCTCGTTAGGCCTAAAATAACATTGAATTCCCCTTACAAACGATCAAAGTCAAACTTGGCCCGTTTCGACGCTCGCTCGTCTCACAATCGAACGGCGAATGTGAAAATATTTACTTACTGCGGTATCCGATTAATAAACGCACTCGAAATCCGTGGGTTTCATAACGTTTGTACTCCACACAATCACCGTTTCGGAGATCCTACTTTGAATGAGTGTTCGTTTCTTTCGGCCATAACCTCATGCCGCTTTGTAAAGTGACGTCACTTCGATTCACTAAACGAAAACGAGTACTCATTATCGGGGTGACAACTGGCGGCAGCGTAACGCACTATACTCCCATTTATAAAAATATTTTGTAGTTATTTGTTAATATAAATAAATAAATTTTGTAATGTTTAAAACGAAAAAAAATATGAAAAGCTGTTTCAATTCGTTGATAAATTACTAAAAATCGTTAAAATGGCGGATTATAATTTAATAACTATTATAAACTGGATTGAAATAAAAAACAATATGAAGACACTTTTATTTTATTTTTTAATCATTTTTGAATTTTTACTCGTATAAGTAATTCATAAAATGAAATTTCAAATTTCTTATCTAAACGATTATTATTGCAGTAAAAATTTCGCTTACCACGCCATCTTTTGATTGAAATATGAATTAATGCGGATAACAATAGAATAACTTGACTAAAATCACATTTATTGGCACAAACAGTAAACAATTTTTACAAAGAAGCATTAAAAATTGTAATTTAACCGATAGTAAAAGCATATTTGTTTGTATTTTTAAAATTTTAGCACAAATTTTCTTTGTATACAAAAATAACTCTTGAATTTCTCTCTTTTCTAATGTCTAACCCTAATTGTATGTTAATGCTATCACAATTTTCATAAACTTTGGATTAACTTGAGTCTGTAATACTGTCAACTGTATATGTTAAGAGCTAATCTAAATCGATTATATTTTTAAAATACTCGATAAAATCGTTCAGTATCAAATATCATTCAACAATCTCCGTCTAAACTTTGTATAAAAGTATGATATAAAACAAATGTTGTAACAAGCAGCACTAAACAAAAAAAAAAGTGCCGAGAAATGTTGTAAGCTGCACATAGTTATCAAAATTAATGAGAATCAATAGTTTTAAAAAAAAAACTAAATGGCAGTGAATGAATTCTTTAAGCAAAAATTATTCAATAAAGTTTCATTCGGGAACAATCCTGGTCGCAGTGAGAGTTGCGTTCGTATTCCTAGAAATATAGATAATTAGTAAATCATTAATAAATATTTCATTCTTTATTTTTTTTTTTTTAGTGTTTATTTTATATACCTTAAAGTAAAATATCCTGCAATTGAGCTGCAATCAGCTCGGAAGACTTTATATAAATAAAATAAATTTAAAATGTCAATTTTTCCATTTTTTTCCATATGGGAATGGTAAAATACAACGTTTTTCTGTGTTTCATAAACGAAAAACATTAATTTTGCATCAAAAAATGCAAAAATTAACATTTTCTATGCATTTTTAGACAATTTTTTAAAGAAAAACATCAATTTTACCTCAAAACTGTGATTTTCAATCATATAATCAACACTCATAAAACTATTTTTTCTCCCCCCCCCCGCTATTATCTTCAACTCACAGCTGGCGGATGTCTCCGCAACACCGAGTGCGCAGGATTCCCGCCAGGGGCTCGTTGACCTATGACACCGTCGCAATGCAACTGTTGCAGTTGACCTTCCAAATCTCCAATTTTCTATCAAATAAAGACATAAAAAGTCCACAAAATCCACAAAATCCACAAAATCCACAAAATCCACAAAATAAATATAATACTCACTTTAAGATACTTCTGTTCCTGATCCCACGCCTTATCCTCCGCCTGAGTCAAAAGTTTTGTGAATTTATCCTCCAAACATCGCACATAATTCTGCGGATCTCGTTTCATCGACTCCATTTCCTTTTGCTGGCGCCTGCACAACTCCTGCTGATCCAGCTCGCTTTGACACCTCATCTGAGACATTTGTTCTTGATGGAAATGCCGTTCGTCCTCTAACTGCTTCGAGTAATCGTGAGACTGCTTCTCGCACATCGAGCGAAACTGCTCCACTTGTTTACTCAATTCTTGAATCTTATTTTTTTTTTAATTATTACAATTTTTAAATATATATATACATTTATTTATTTATTTCAACCTGTTTTCTAAACTGTTTTTTCTCTTCCTCGACCTGACACATGTATTCGTCCGATTGCTGCTGCAAAATTCTCTTCATTTGCTGAACTTGGTCCGTTAAATCCTTCACTTGGTCGCATCGATAACTTCGTTCATCTTCCAATTGCTTGCCAAGTTCGTTCGCTTCTTTCTCGTATAAACAAATCGATTGCTTCAATTGTTCGCTCACTTTGTTCACCTTTGAATTATATTTTAAATACTGTAAAAAAGATTACAAAAACCGAAATTTTTGTTCCACCTTTTCGTCACACCGACGTTTCTCCTCTTCCAACATCCGAACGGAATCTTCGGTCTGGAGATCGGCGACCCTTTGCAGATGTTGGATATTCCCGTTTAGGTTTCTTATCTGTAATAAATAATTGTTTTTGTTTTATTTTTAGTTGTTAATTTTAAAGTTAGAGGAAATTATTTTCACTTCTTCGCTGTATTGTCGTTTCTGGTCTTCCGAGCACCTGCACGCATCTTCGATTTGTTTATCGCGCTGAGATGTTATTTCGGCGAGTTGTTCACGTAGTGCGTGAATCTGAAACGAAATAAATAATTAAATTGATTTTGTATTTTGGTTTTAATACTTTTTAATTGGCTACTTTCATGTCTCGATCTTTGATTTCGATTTCCATACGACCGTAACAATCTTTTTCCCTTCGGATTTTATCTTCAAAATCTTTTGATAATATTTGCATTTGGTTTTTCAATTGGCAAATTAGTTTTTCTTTGTCACTAAATAAATAAATAAATAAATAAATTATTATAAAAAAATATATATATTTATTTCCTCGATGAAATACCTGTTACTTATTTCTAAGGCATTAACTCTGGTGCTGTAATCACGAACTAAATTATCAATTTCCCTTTGCATTTCTTGAATTTCTTTTTTATGATTGAATTCAATCGCTTGTACGTGTTGTTGATGTTGACATTTACATTCCTGATATTTCAAAAATAATCCATTATTTGTTTTATTTGTATGTTTACAATTTTTCTTACCTTAAGTTGAACTTCGTGGCATTCTTCAGTTTGTTTGAGATCATCTTTTAGTGATACCAGGTGTTGTTCTAATGACTTTCTTTTAGCATCAAACTGAAATATTAAATGTTAAATATTATTAACCAAAATAATAAAAACAGTTTGAATACAGTTTGAAAAAGGTTTTTAGAAAGTGGAAATTGTAGAAAATAGGCGACCACATCCAGAAAAAGATGCTGTAACCACTTACATGAATCGAAGTTACCAAATCCTTCCCATTGCATGCTTGCTATGAAAATAAAATGGAGAAAACAAGCACAAATCCATATTTCTACAATTAAAATTAACAAAATAATCAAAATCAAACAGAAACAATTGTAAAAAAAAAACGAAAAAAAAAACGAGTATTTGGAATATTTTTCCTATTTCTAGCACAGTTTTGAATTCATAACTTAACTGGAAACCAAGCAAATATCAACCTAGTTTATATTTGAATTCATAACTCGACTATAAAACAATACATTTCAACCCTATTTGCTAAAAAAAATTAAATAAGTCATAATTCTTACTTGATGTTCATCCTGAGCTGATTTATCTTTTAATCTTTGCATTTCACACTCCATTTGAGAACGAAACTCATCAATAGCTTTATCAGACGCTGCTTGAATGCAACTTTTCTCCATTTCCACTTCACATAACCTTAAAATATTATAAATTAACGATGGAAATTAAAGGAAATACTCAATTCTATACCTTTCCCTGGCTGTTTCGTAATCGGCGCTCAATTCCTTCAATCGTTGCTCGTAGTTGATGTTTTGGTCTTGAAGCAAATTCATATCGCAGTCCAACCGGTCTCGTTCCTCCTTCAAATGTTTCTTCATCATTAAACTTTGCTCCATATCTTTGCTCAACGACATCAATTTGCTTTCCAGTTCGTCCACCATTTGCGATAGAAAGGAAATTCGGTCCCCGTAACTTTCCTCCATTTTTTGCAGTCTTCGATTGGTCGTTTCGAGTAATTCTTGTACTCGTCTCGTGTGTTCTCGATGCATTAACATTTTCTGTTTATCTGCTTCGGCTATAGTGTCGTTTAACTATAAAAACAATTGAATTTAAATGTTTTTAAGAAAATGTAAAGTTTTTTTTAAAAGGCGTAACTCGTTTTTCAAATTCGCATTCAACCATTCTCGAACTGGATTCGGCCGCTTGTCGTAACATATCAATTTCCTTGTCTTTAGCTTGTCGGACACTCGTGAGTTCACGATGTAAATGATCAACTGAAAAAAATTCAAAAATTAAATAAAATACAAACATTTTCAATATTCTAGTACAGTTGTGAATGTCACTATCGTATTTAAAAAACCTAACTCGCATTCAGAACTGTACTGGAATTCGATTTACATCAAAAATGTCGATATTTTTTAATAATAAAACCTTTTTTCTCCATTTTCTTAATAATATCATCTTTTCCACACAATAAATTCTCGTAAAAACTCTTCAAATCTTCTTTTAAGTCTTCATCGCGACACCTCTGCTGAAAAACGTTAAACTTTCAATAAAATTCAACAATTTTTGATGTTTTTTGATATTTACATCCAATGGGTCGCCGTCACTATACATATGCATCCGTATTCTGGAATCACGATCATCTCCAGCACGAATCGCAAAGTCGTTCGTGCAAGTAGCAACTCGATTTCTTCGTTCTTTAGTCGTTAAGTAAGATGCATACGCGGGTGAATTATGAGTTTGTGGTACTGATCGAATGGGCGATGCGTTTGGGGTTCGTGAAACCCCGGGTTTCATTACTGGACTTGCTTTTCTTGAATTCGGAGCTGATTGTGACGGTCGGCCGTAACTTGAGCCGTTCCATGAGTTCATCTAAATTGAATTAAAATTCAATATTTATATCATTTTCTTGATTTAATTTTTTTTTAATGTACATACATTTACCTTGGTTTTAGTGTTAAATTAATAAATGATCAGTAGTTTATGGATTAATTGATTATTAGAAGTCTCTTTGGAGGAAATCAATAGCTATTCGAAAAAAAAATATTCCAGCTGAGTCGCCGCCATAACGTAAATAAAATAGTTGGTAACGCTGACTGGTGACAAATGTTGGAGGTTTTGTTTACTAAAGCGTTGCGAATTGACAATTTTAAAATCACATTTATTGTCAAGAATAATATATACTCAGAAATATCATCTTTAATTTCTTAAAAAATCATAAAATTAAGTAACATTTATTACATTTGTTCATAATTAAGTTGGATGACATGTTTAATGATTTCCATTGATGAGTCAACAAAATCAAACATGACCACATTCAATCCTGAAAATCCTGCCCGTTTGTCTTTCAACCAAGATAATAAAGTCTGATTAGCTTTCTTAGCTAAAGTTGATTTTAAGTTACAAAAAAAATGTATTAAACAATAAAACTTTGTTGTAGACAAAATACCCTGAGTAACATAAAATCTATCCTTTGGTCTCCCATTTCCATAATTTTCATCTAGAAAAAAAACCAATTTTTTAGGATCAGTTGTTTGAGGCCAAGGATTTGGAATGTAATGGTTAGACCAAAAATCAAGAGGACATTTATCCGAGCTATAAAAGATAAAAACTTGATATTTCTCTTCCCACAACTCTTGCAAAGTTAACATATTAGCACTAACTGGACATATTTTAGAACCAAATACTTGGCGTACCATTTCAATAACAAAATTGTGATTTTCATTAGTGAATTGATACACATGTTGAAAATGCAACAATATTATCTCCCTCATATGAGAATTTAGAAACAATAATATCTCTTCTAAAGCTTCTATTAAAGGCATTGCATATAAACCATGGAGTAAATGAATGTGTTGGGTGTCTGGATTAGGCGCTAAACGCATGTCAAAGTAGCGAATACCAAGATTCAGCTGTTGAGTGAATGTTGCATCTTGTGTGACCCACCACTGATAAATCAAACGCTTCATAATTGATCCAAAAACTGGTATGTAATTGAACTAATTAAGAGATGGCTCATCTGGACCAATTTTGGTTTTCCATGAAATGGCATAACTGAAAGAATCGTGGGAACCTGTTTAAATAAAAAACATTATTACCGTATATAAATGCGTAAGTCAACCCGCGTATAAGTCAACCCACATATAAGTCGACCCCGACTTAAAACGGGTCAAAAACCATTGACCCGCGTATAAGTCGAATTGGAAGAAAAACACCAGGATTGGGTCCAAAAATTCTCGAGTTTATACGCGAGCATATACGATATTCACAAATCACGTCCGTTCAACGGTCAGGCCACCCTATAGGTAGCCTATGGGGTGGCCTGTATGTTGAACAGACGTGATTTGTAAAATTCTAAAAAAAAAATGTTTGTTTCTTTGACCCGCCTATAAGTCGAATTTGGAAAAATAGGCCTAGATTTGGTCCAAAAATCCTCGACTTATACGCGAGCATATATGGTAATTAAAAATGTTCAATTCATTAAATATTTACCTGGCATAGCTATTGTGTGTATTGGTTTTGTTGTTAATAATTTTGGTAAATTTGTCATCCAGTTGGGAAAATCAATTTCCACCTGTTCCATTTTCTTGTTGGTTTTTTTCTATTATAAATTGAAGATTACTTATAGTCTTATAGAATATTAATAATATTTTAGCAGAAATCAATAATATTCAATATTATTTTGGTACTTGCCAGTTATTTATTAAGTTATCAGATTATCAGTATGCAGCAGACAGGTGGTATAATTAAGTACTAAAAAAAATTATAAACCAAAATTAAAAACTGGAATCCAAGCTTAGATTAGAATAAATATCACTATTATGTATGCAAGAATACTTACTAATCTCAGTAAAATGCAAGTCATCATATGGCAGCTTGATCCAGAGCAGTGCAGTGCAGCATTTCAGCTATATGCATTGCATTCTGGGTAGATTTGGGAAAATCGATTCAAACTCAATACTTTTTTATAATATTTTAATTATTAGCTAATAATTTATGCAACAAACTATAATTAGTTTTTGTTGTAACTGCAATTACATAATCCTTGTCCTAGAACATTGAATTCGTAATGTCCTGTATTTGTTGTAAATGCCTTGTCTTTCATTACAAACAAAATTTAAATTTATTTGTAATTTAATTCAATTATAAGTGTAGCTAAGTGAGTATCAATAAAATCACTTAACACCACATTCAAGCCCTTCTCACCCGCGACTTTGTCTTGCAACCATTCAAGAAGCAATTTATTAGCCATTTGGCTCAAACTGGCTAATTTTTGAAAAATATGCTCCACAACATATGTTTTATCTGGAGTTAAGATCCCTTGAGTAACATAAAACTTGTTTTGAGGCCTCCTTTTGTCATAATTGTCTTGCAAAAAACTCCGAAGACTATTCACATCATCGGTATTTGGCCACGGATTTGGAATGCAATCGCTTGACCAAAACTTCGATGGATAACCATCACATCTATAAAACACAAAAACTTGATAATTATGGCGCCATAAATACTCCAAAGTGAGTTCATCCAAATTTTTCACAACAGGACACAAGCTGGAATTAAATATGGATTCAATTCTCTCTATTAACCAAATATGATTTTCTGTTGAAAGTTGATAAAAATGTTGGAAATCTAGTAAAACAATTTCCTTAGGATGTGTTTTTAAGAAATCCATGAGTTCTTTCAAAGAGTCTTCAACTGCCATTCCAAATAGACCATGCACAAGACTGATTATGTTGGTTTTCGGATATGGCGCCAGGCGAAAGTCGAAATAACGGATTCCAAGTTTCAGTTGTTCGATACAAGTTCTGTCTTGCGTAAGTGACCAATTGTATATCACACGTTTTGCAATTGGTCCTACACAAGGAATTTGATTGAAGCATTGGATTTCTGGTTCATCCGGTGAAATTTCCTTGCTTGTCGAAATGGAATACGTAAAAGAATTGTGTGAACCTATGTAACAGAATTAATAAAATTTTAGTATCTATTTTCGTCAAATTTCCATTATTTTATCAATTTTCTCTATTTTCACTCTTTCAAGATTAAAAATTCTAGTATCGTGAAGTTGCTTCGATTTTTATGAATGTTTTTGTACACTCATTAGACATCCCTGAGTACGAATATGAAATATTTTTTTTCCGGATTTGGAAAATAAAATTTGGAAAAATTTCATGATACTAGAATTAGTAGTGTCATACTACTGTCATGTATCTTATCAAACTTTACCTGGGATTGCTATTGTGTGAATTGGTCTATTTTTAAATATTGCTGGTAAATTAGTCATCCAATTAGAATTATCCATAATGTCTAAAGGTTTTGCCATATTAAAACAATCGGTTAAAGTGCTGTAAAGTGAAATTTTGTCTCAATCAAAACATATTTTCATGATTAGAGTGATTACAGCGCCAGCAGTGGCATAAAACTGAAACTTTCAGTTCGGATCTTATTCCGATTAACCCAGAACTAAAATTAATTATATTACATTTAAAAAAAAAAAATTAATCAAAAAAATAAATAAATAAATAAAAAGATTAAATTTTTATTTGTATATATTTTCATTTTTTGGGGGGTTTTTTTATCTAATTATTACTTTTTTTCATAAAGTTAAATGTTTCTTTTAGACTACCGTACATACCATCACGGATGATTAGCTACTACACATGTTACTAACTAGCGCAGCAAGGCGTGATATTTCTAGATAACAGTTGTACTGCGTAAACAGCGCAGTTTTTAAACACGACTCAATCAAATCTGTTTTAAAACGACATTTGCAAAATCGTTTGACAACAATAGTGCAGTAAGTTGATTACTTTGAACAACATCTGGTTGTTGCGGATTGCGCAATCAAACATGAGTTCTTCGCCAATGAATGCGCCCCAACAGAAAACAGCAACAACATCGACACACAGCTCGTCGCCAATTAGGTCACCCACGAGCTCATCTGGCCGATTATTTTATATTCCAAGTCCGATCATAACTAAACGTACAAGAACGTACTCGGCGTAAGGTTTATAAGTTGGGAAATGAGTGATAATGATGGAAATTGATGAGTTTTTGTCATTTTTTTAGGTGTGAAAGGGCAATTCGGAATCCAACTGAGACTGGGAAAGTGAAATATTTTTGCAGACAGAAGGGACATGGGTTTATAACGCCTTCTGCAGGAGGAAATGATATTTTCGTGCACATTTCAGAGTAGGTTTGGTTTTTGGCGGCCATTTTGGTGAGTTTAGTGAATAGAAACTCAGCAAAATGGCGTCGATGATGTAAGAACATTTTTATTTATTTGCTGTATAATTAAATTTGGTGGTTTTAGTTCGTTTTTGGTGTTTTTAGGTTGTTTTGATTTATCTGTTTGTGATTTTTGTTTATTTTTTTATGTTTTGTCAATTTTTTTAGTGTTTTGTTGTATTTTTTTGTGTTGTGTGTGTTGTTTTTGTCTAATTTTTTATGTCTTTGTCATGTTTTTAATGTTTTTTGGCTATTTTACACATTTTTATTGTGTACACTATAAATGGTGGTGCTTGGTATTTTTTATGTAATTATTTTTTGTTTCAGCATCGATGGTGAAGTTGTTCCATTAGAAGGCGACGAAGTTCGATATAAATTGTGTCCTATGCCACCTAAAAATGAGGGATTTCAAGCAATACATGTGGAAATCATGCAATTAAGTCCTGCCAAACACCAAAAATGGGACGATTCTGCCAATTTACAGTGATCATTTTGAACTTTTGAAGTTTTAATTAACATTCCACAGAATTGTATTTTTTTTTCTGTTTTTTTTTGTTTTTTTCCAAGTTGCCATATTTCTAATATTAAAAAAAGATCGAATGTATTGGGAAAATTGGATTGTAAATCAGATTGACAATCACTTATTAAAAATTGATTTATTATTAATATATTAACTGGTATATATATATATAATATAAAGATGAAATAGAATATAATTGTTCATTTGCATTAATCTGTATTTAGGTTTTTTTTTAATAAATAATTTTTTTTTAATATTAAATCATGATCTAAAATGGATTTATTATGTAAAATAGAAACACGTAATTTGATTGTGATTAATTTATAGCTCAAAAAATACATTTACTCATCTTATCTTGATTGAGTTGAAATGTTATCTTTTCATTATTAGAGATTATATTAGTAACAAAAAAATTTGTTATATATAGGGCTATATAAATAATTTTGTGAGATTGTCAATTTTTGCATTATAAATAGAAATGCGCATGTTAATTGCTTGGCAAAACTAATACATACTACAATAATTCAAATTTTAGCAGGAAACATAGAGTGAAACATAGAAAAATCCAAAATAATTGGATAAAAACACTAGAATACCCAAAAAAATTGGATGAAAACACTAGAATACCCAAAATATTTGGATGAAAACACTAAAATACCAAAAATAATCGGATGAAAACACTAAAATATCAAAAATAATTGTATGAAAACACTAGAATCCCCAAAATAATTGGATAAAAAAAATACTAAAGTACCCAAAATAATGGGATGAAAACACTAAAAATAAGGAAGTCTACGACAAACTTCACTGCATTGCATCACCAAAATTATAGTGATTCATGCGCCACATTCGTTGTAAAACAGAAACTACTCTCTATCAACAGCTGTTATACATTGCAGAGTAGTGTGATTATCAATATAAAACAAAATCAAAAATTTTAAAAATTTTAAAAATGCGGTCCTCGCTTTTGATTTACTGGACATTATCTCTTAGTTGCTGGGCTGTCATGAGCGCTCCAACACCAACACCGCAAACAGTGTAAATATTTACCAAAAAAAATAATATACTGTGTATATATATATATATATAAAATCACAAATTATTAATTTTTTTTTTTTTTTTTAAAATATGAAACAACATCTAGATATTCAACAGAATCTCCTAAACTGAAATATTTCATTAAACCGTACGGGTTTGGTTACATCTTACCAGGAGGAAAAGAAGTTTTCCTTCACCAAATGAAGTAAAAAAAATAAATAAATAAATAAAAATTTATGTAACTTATGCTAATTTGAGGTCTCTCTCAATTCTTTCATTTTAGTATAACTAGTCCAATTGTTGCCAATGAAATTCGATTCGAAGTATGTACAGAAAATAAGACTTTTGTCGCCTGTCACGTGGAAGTCATCAAAGATGAACATAAAAATGCTATACTTCCAATTTCGACTCCACGGAATCCACAATTTGTTCAAAAAAAAAAAAAATAATGAAAATTTAATTTAAAATTTTTAAAAAAATAAATAAATTATAGCTGCAATAAAATATCAATTAAATAAAACAACATCCTGGTTATTAATATCAAGCAATAAACTATAAATAAAATTAATAAACTAACGAATTTACTGAATTTATAATAAAATTTAAGCAAATTTAATTTTTATGATGTTATTTTGTGACATAATCGCATTCCAACAAACACCCCCCTTTGAGCTTCACTGCAGATCAATTCATAAAATCGCGGACAAAAATTTATAAATTAACGATATACGTCATAACACATATCGATCATCTGTAACCATTAAAATATTTAGTAGTATAACGAGAGTTTACATTACTAAGATCATTATGAAGGAAGTTGAGGTAGTCATTGTCCCGTCTTTCGGTTGCGACACGTCTGGAAAGCCGAAGGAAACTGGGAAAGTGAAATGGTTTAATCATTCGAAAGGATTCGGTTTCATTACGCCTGATGCGGGAGGAAAGGAAGTTTTTTTCCACTTTTCTGCGTAAATATTGACGCCATTTTTGAAATTTTAAATATTTTAAATATTTTAAATACTGTAATAACTGTTTATTTATTTATTTTAGGGTTCAGGGAATAAATACGGCAAAAGAAGGTGATAAAGTTCAGTACGATTTATGTATTAATGAAAAGGGAACAAGTGCCGGAATTGTGCATATCATCAAATAAAAATTTGAAAAATTGATTTCCTGTAAATTCAATAAATAAATTTCATTCAATCATTTAATGTATATTTATTTTATTAACATTTTTGTGAGGTCTCCGTGACGGTTGTGGGAGCGTGAGAGACATGTCCATCGATGTCAATCGATGTCGATACACATGTTTTTGCTAAGCTTCAAAATTTGTCCACCATTGGGCGCAAAAACTCGTTGATTTTTTGTGACGTAATTTTATATTGAAGAAAACCAGGCAAATGTAATCGATCAACCATTTGTAGATTTGTCAGTTTGTCTGTATTACAGATCGCTTTTAGTGGTTGTTCGATTGCTCGTGCCTAGTTTTTTTAAAATTTTAATGACGTCACAAAAAATCAACAAGCTTTTGTGCCCCCTCGAGTGGATAAAATTGAAAACTTATGAAAATTCATAATAATTTTTGAATCGTCCTGACTTCTGACAAATGGTCAGCAGATGTTTATCAATTTGTCCATAAAAATAAAAACCGCTAAACTGGAATTATTAAATAAAGATTCTCGATCACGATGAAAGTTGAGTTGTTTTTTTTTTTTTTTTTTGTCTTTTATTTGTGTAATCATGAATACCGATACTCAAAATACAACGAGCACAAAAAAACATCAAAAAAGGAAGAAATTGATTTTTAAATTATAGATGCGACACATCGAAAACTCGAAGATCAACTGGAACAGTGAAATGGTTTAGTGACGAGAAAAGATTCGGGTGAACAAGGTGAAGATGTAATTTTTCATCTTGTTTTAACACATTGATTTACCGGTGACTGATGATCTTTTTTAAATTTTTATTGGATGACAAAAATTGTATTCTATTGGAAGGTGATTTTTTACCATGTCTAATTCCACCTAAAAATGAGCATTTCTATGGAGCAAATATGACAATCGTCAAAAAAAACAAAAATAGCTAAAAAAAAATTATTTGTATTTGCATATTATTATACACGACATAACTAGTAGTAAGCAAAGTAAATACCTATAAAACGGTAATCAACTAAACATCCTGATCATTAAATAACAAGCACCATTCGAGCTTCACTGCAGCGCAGATTTTTATTTCTGATATTTGATTGATTAAATGCACAATTTAATTTAATTATTCAATAATTTTTCGAACTGAAAACTTTATAAAAAATTTAAAAATAACAAATTTTTGCAAAAACATCAAAGACAATAAATTGAAAATAAAATATTCTAAATTTTTTTTTTTTT
>JH432019.1:100328-110405 GCA_000239455.1 Strigamia maritima
ACACCAATAAAAACGTTTATTATATTATTATCGTTATTGTATTTTATATTTTTATTGTTGGATTAAATACAATAACATCCGTTTAATATTATGATTGAATATTTTTGTCTAATTTTTTTCTTTTTTTTTTAAACAAAATTATGCTAATTTATTCAGAGTGAATTGATAAAATAAATGTCATTTTTTTTTTTTTAGTTATTCATTAGTTTCTCTATCGATTAGTTTCACATTGATGGCAGCAAGTCCCTTTCTAGATGGCCATGAATTGAATTCAACTTTGTCACCTACTGATAGCACTGTAGTATTGTGCAATCTGAAATCAAAATACAATTGAGGCATTTTTTTGTCGTTAAATAGAGTTAAATTTTAAATAAGTGTCAATAATTACTCGGAATAGTGAAGAAAAATATCTTTTCCACCTGAATCTGGTGTTATAAAACCCCATCCCTTCGATATATCAAACATTTTTATTTTACCAGTTAATTTTGGCAGTCCACACGCGTAACTCATGACTACACAAACGAGGAAAAAACCGAGAAAAAAAAATTAATTCAATTTACCGCATCACAATCTGATAAATCTCGTTTGTTCGAGCGAAACTCTACTGTATATGACGTATTATGTTTTATAGGCTGTTAATAAATTAAACCACACTAATGAAAAATTTAATATCAAGTAATAAATTGTATTTGAATAAATATTAAAAAATCACTCTTGTAATCGTGACATTTTAATTATTAAAATTTTGGGTCATTTTGTGGTAAAAAATTTACATTTTTTTCGAAAACAAAACTCAATTTAGTCATCCATGACGTCAGAAATTCTCATCCACGTTCCTTTATTTGTCGTTTCCTAGTGGACATTTTGTGCATTAAAAGCCACACGTTACCAAATTGTTAACCAGTGTGTACCGAACTTTATTTCTTCATCCAACTGATATTCCCGTCCAGTTAGTGACATAAACTTTAGCTGTATTTCAATAGCTAAAGTCAGACTCAACAAATAAGTAGTAAGTATAAGTGAAATAAGAATTTTTAAATCCTAATGAAAGAACTTGGATTTTTTTTTTTTTTTTTGTTGACCGTGTACAGCTTTTGTCGATTGTGGCGTCATGGACGATTCTTTTGAAACTGGGACAGTGAAGTTCTTTAATACAACGAAGGGATTTGGTTTTATTACACCAGATTCAGGAGCAAAAGATTGTTTTTGTTCATTTTTCTGGGTAAATTATTTATAGACGCCATTTTGTGATGAATTTCGTAGTAGTAATAATGTCCTCCTATTTTTTTTTGTTTTAGCATTTCCAATCTTGGTTTTAAGAGTTTGAACGAAGGCGATAAAGTTAAATACGAGATTGAACAAGGAGCAAAAGGACCAAGTGCCGCGAATGTGCAAGTCATCAAATAAAAAAAATGATTGAAAAATTTCTATCAAATTTGTGTTTCTGCTCAATTGTTAAATTTTGTTGAAGATAAATTGGATAAAATGAATAAATAAAAATTAATCAAGTGTTCTTGTAATATCAATTTCATTGTTTTATTTAGTAGATGTTGAGATTAAATTCAAGTTTCTGACAGTTTCGCGGACGTGAGGTTAGATTAGGGTTGAATTCACGTGTGTGGAGTGTGACAAAAATGAGGAGCTTGCGTAAAACGAGTTTTTATCAACTAAAATTTATATTTATTTTCAATATTATTTTTAATATTATTTTACTCATTTTAGATGTGTTATGGCAACGAGTCTCCTTTCGGTTTGCTATGAATCATGAATTGAATTCAACCTTATCACCTTCAGATTGCACTGTGGTATCGTGCAATCTATATTAATAAAAAAAAATTTCAAAATGGGACAGTATATACAATCAATACGCAGAAGAAATATGGTTCTATTACGCCAGGATGTTAAATTTTCGACTAAGTATTGACGCTATTTTTATTTAAATTTTAATAATGAGTTGTTTTTTTTATTATTCAGAACTCTAAGTTAAATTATGTATGAAAGTATACTAGGTCGACCATATGTCGTATGTCAAGTCATCAAATGAAAAAAAAAAATATTTATTTGATTCGATGTAATTTCGACAAGCACTCCATTGAGATTCACTACGGATCGGAGTATTTAATCATCAAATCATTTAAAATGAAACTTTTAGGAAATTTTATTAGTAAAAAAAATTAAAATTTTCAGACAAAATACGTCTGAATATTCATTAAAATTTAGCTATTATATTTAGTAGCATTTCGTAGGTGTTCATTAAGAATGAACAGTTATTGAGTTAGACCCAAGCGAATGAATACATGTATCTGAAAACGATAATTCTAAGATTATATGATGAGGGCAATTGATATGATTTTTTTGACAGTTTTTCTCGTTTGTGGGGTTATGATCCCTTTTACATCACCGGAAACTGGGACTGTTGGTTGGTTTAACGAATCCAGAGGATTTGATTTTCTTGCGGTAGATTCAGGAGGACCGGATGTTTTTCTTTTCTTTTCGCAGTAATTACTATTTTGACACAAATTTTATTATTTTTTATTTTTTTTATTTCAGAATTCTTGGTTCCGGTTTTAAAACTTTGTCGCCGAACGGTAGAGTTACATTCGACATTGAAGACGGTGCAAAAGGACGAATTGCCATAAATGTGCAAAAAATCGCAAAAAAATCGCAAAAAAATGATTGAATAATACTTTTCGATAGTTTTTTTGTTTAGTACAATATTAATTTAATGATTTAATTTTTTAGGCATCAACGCCCTGGGAAAACGAATATCGAAGTTATCAAATAAAACAAAATTGATACAGTGAATTGTGCTCCAATTTCAATTTCCAGTCCAAGATGAGGTCAGCCCGCCGGTGGGAAAAGTGAACTGGAAATTGAAATTGGAGCATTCTATACCATGTTTTGTCGATGAATAAAAATAAAGTAATACAAATTACTTGTTTGCAATATATTTTCTTTTAGTAAAAAATGTAAAAGCAAAAATATCGAGAATTAAGTAACCAAATACGACACAACACTCATTAATGTTTAGCGGAGGTGTTAATTAAGAAGCTTTTCTTGTTTGTGGGGTCTTCCGCCACATAAAAAAGGAATTTGGACAGTGAAGGTCGAGAAAGGATTTGGTTTAGAAGGAAAAAGTGTTTTTGTCAACTTTTCCGCGTAATTATAGACGTCATTGTGACGTGAATTTAATGATAAGGTAACTCTTTCTTTAGTATCCCCACTAAAAGTTAAAAAAGGTGCTAAAGTTATACGAGGTACAAGAAGGTTCAAAGGGATCAAGTGCCTCATATGTGGAAGAAACAAAGAACCAAGAAACAAACAGGGTGCCCACGTGCCCACACAATCTCACAAAAACAAAACGAATCCAACCACACGAAAAATGACAGGAAACGCTGCTTTTGTAACGATACAAATGTACAATACGGAGAGGAAATCTGGTTCTGTTACGCCAGATTCAGGAGAAGAGGATGTTCAACGTATTGACGCTATTTTTATGTAAATTTAATAATGAGTTTTTCCTTCAATTTTTTTTTATTTTTTATTCAGAACTCTCACGAGGTATATGAAAATACACTAACAGTAAGTCGACGGCTTGGTTCAAAACATGGAGCTTCATGTCATCCATGAAGTGCTCCAATTTCAATTTCCAGTTCACTTTTTCCATGTCCTAACCTAACCTAGCCTAGGTGAAATGGACTGGAAATTGAAATTTGAGCACTCCATGGATCACATGGGGGCTCCATGTTTTGGACTAAGCCTAAGTGGACCATATGTCGTATGTCAAAGTCATCAAATGAAATAAAAAATGTATACTTAGTGGATTTGATGTAATTTCGACAAACACCCCATTGAGATTCACTACGGATCGGAGTATTTAATCATCAAATCATTTAAAATGAAACTTTTAGGAAATTTTATTAGTAAAAAAAATTAAAATGTTCAGACAAAATACGTCTGAACATTCATTAAAATTTAGCCATTATATTTAATAGCAAGAATGAACATTAGTATTAATTTAATACGGTAGTTATTGAGTTTTAGACTCAAGCGAATGAATACGTGTATGATTATGATAAGGGCAATTGATGTGATTTTTTTGACAGTTTTCCTCGTTTGTGGAGTCATGATCCCTTTTGTGTCAACGGAAACTGGGAAAGTGAATTGGTTTAACGAATCCAGAGGATTTGGTTTTCTTACGGTAGATTCAGGAGGACCGGATGTTTTTGTCCACTTTTCGCAGTAATTAGAATATATAGACTTCATTTTGACACAAATTTCATAATAATTTATTTTTTGCTATTTTTTTATTTTTTTATTTTTTATTTCAGAATTGTTGGTTCCGATTATAAAACTTTGTCGAAAGGCCATAAAGTTATATTTGACATTGAAGATGGTGCAAAAGGACGAATTGCTGTAAATGTGCAACGAGTCTAAAAAAATTATTGAATAATACTTTTCGATAGAAATAAAAAATAATTATTCTGTTTATTACAATATCAATTTAATGATTTGATTTTTTAGACATCATACGATGAATATCGAAGTTATCAAATAAATAAAAATTTGATACAGTAGCATAGTCAGTAAATATTTACTGACTATGACAGTAGTGAATTGGCTCATGGAGTGCTCCAATTTCAATTTCCAATACACTTTATCTAGTAGGGTGAGGTCAACTAGGACATGGGAAAAGTGAACTGGAAATTGAAATTGGAGCCGTCGAGTTATGAATAAAGTAATGAGGGTAAGTAAGCATTCTGAACTAGGTTTTTTTTAAACATTGACAATGTTATGTAGGACACAGTTAACACTAAAACCAAACCTGATGACAGTTTTTCGGTTTTTTTTTTTTTCGTTTTACAGTTCACTTCGCAACCCAAATTATGAAATTAAAAAAACGAAATAATTAAAAACATTTCGTTTTTTTTATTTCGTAATATTTCATACGAAAATTCGCAAAGTGTCTATTGTGACATATTGTGAATTGGGAGTTCCTGTAATGTTGAAATGATATTGATTTTAATTTTGTGTCGTACTTGTTCAGCTCTGAAGTGGTGACGCGAGCAGACGTCTTTACCATTTGACATTACTCTTCCTAACGTCAATTAATTATTAAAAAACATAATGCTATTGGAACTATTTTGAAACTATAATTAAAATTGAATGTTATTTGAGTTTATGAGAGTAAACATCCGGTACAGTGTTTAATAGGGAAGTTGAGTTGATTTTTTAGACAGTTTTTCTTGTTTGAGGGGTTATGATATCTTGTGTCATATACCATGCAAACTGGGGCAGTCAAGTGGTCTAAAGCGGACAAGGGATATGGTTTTATTACGCCAGATTTAAGAGGACCAGATATTTTCGTCCATGATGGAGCGTAATTATAGACATCATTTTGTCGTAGATTTCACAATATTCCATCTTTTTTTTATTTTAGAATTTCCAATAAAAGTGCTGAAACTTTGTTGGACGGCGTTAAAGTTAGCTTCACAGTTGGTAAAGGTGTTAAAGGACCAACTGCTCTAGATGTGAAAGTCATGAAATAAAAATAATTGTTTTAGAGTGACCACTTAATGGTCACTTCAGCTATTCAAGCGCCACTAATGTATTTTTAATAGAATAAATAAGTTAGCGTTCTTTCAATTTGTATTTTTTTATCAAATTTACTCATCATATTCCCTCGGAAAGAACGGCATGCCGGAAAAACCGAGTTTGACCAGATTTCGAAACTCGGGCATCTAGTCATTTTTACGGCATGCCGTAAAAATCGAATCAGTGCCGTAAAAATCGAATCAGTGCCGTAAAAATCGAATCAGTGCCGTAAAAATCGAATCAGTGCCGTAAAAATCGAATCAGTGCCGTAAAAATCGAATCAGTGCCGTAAAAATCGAATCAGTGCCGTAAAAATCGAATCAGTGCCGTAAAAATCGAATCAGTGCCAAAACATACATTTTGTGAAATCATTTTTTCGTAGTAACACAAAATATCTGTATAAATGTATTTCTATTTTAATGAATTTATTTATATTACGGACACATTGCAGAACTTACCAGTTAGGTTTTTTTTCCCCCTTAAGAATGGCGCCAGTAAAAATTTATAAATTTATTTATGTACGGTATTATTTATGTATGTATGTACAGTATATGCGACTATTTTGTGACTATTTTTGACTCGAATTTTCCGGCACCCTGGTCGGATTCGCCATTATACGGCATGCCGTTCTTTCCGAAGGAATAGGTAAAGTAATAATATTTCATCATTTATTTTTTTATTAATGCCAATGTCAGTTTCAGTATTGTTAAAACGATTATTGGTTTTGAAATCCAAACATCTCATTTGGTTTGATTACGCCAGATTCAGGAGGAAACGATGTTTATTTTTACACTTCGGCGTAATTATAGACTTTATTTTGACAAATTTCATATTAATAATTGTTTGTCTTCTAATTTTTTATTTTTTTTTATTTTTATTTTTTTTTATTTCAGAATTTCTAAACCCGGTTTTAAAACTTTGTTGCGAGGCAGTAGAGTTAAATTTGACATAGAAGAAGATCCAATAGGACCAAAGGCCGCAAGTATACATGAAATATAAATATTAATAGAAATAAAAAAAATTATTATTCTGTTTATTGCAATATTAATTTAATAATTTTGACTTTTTTGACGTCATACGCTTTTAATATGAAATGTGATTTCACACGTTTTCACGAAATTGTGATCAAGGGGGTCATGCAATCCTAGCATGGGGATGCTAGTGGTGCACTGGACATCCAAGTCACGATAGAAACACAAGGAAGACACCATATTATTGGGTTTTGGCCTTTTAATCAGTTGTCTAGGGGTCGATGTTGCTTCTCTGCGTCCAAGTACTCTTAACTCAAGGTCGACCCGCTGGGCAGCGAGGCCAATCATAACTATTTTACCTGCCATAAGTTAACTTATGGCTACCGCATGTTCTATTTAACTAGGTTTCATGGGATGAAACAGTCAGCAGAAAGAGACTGTGTTGGACATTGTGTCCTAGCTGGTCTGCTAACTACTGACTGACCACTGGCTCCTCAACCTCTTTTATATTTTCCTCCTGGTGGTCGCAGGTCACAGGTCAATCGTGATTGATCCTTGACCACTGTCCATTCAACAGTGGGGACATCTGGTGCCGAGTGTGAGTAGTATACATATCGATATAGAACACTTAATTTATTCAAAATGGCCACCATTCGAGACCCACCCCTAACCCACTTTTGACTAGTTGGCCTTGACTATCAACATCATACACTTGTTTTCTCATCCTCCCTACAATTCTAGGTCAACTTATATTTTTTAATACTGATCTGTAACAATTTTTTAATTGTTACAATAATTAAATAAAAAATATCATTTTTAAAAAAACATAACTTCTATTAGAAAACAACAAGAGAACACATTGAAAATAAAGTTGAAAATCAATGGCTTTAATGTTCTCATAACTACTGTACTTGGTGAAAAACAAACAGCCCAGACTCCATTGGAGCCTAGACCGGGACTTGAACCCAGATCCCCCAATTGCCGGTTGGGTGCTTTACCATTAAGCTACCTGGGACTCCAACAGAATCAGAGACTGAATGTTACTTCACCACTCCACTTCCTTCACCAGTTGATGTCATTTATTAGACGACAGACATCACTTCGTTGCCATGGACAATAAATCACAATGGCAAGTAACCCCTAGTGGGGAAACTTAGAACTACCGCATATTACCTCAGCCTCAGGTGATGTATACATGTATTTATACATGTAAAATGATGTATACATGTATTTATACATCACCTGAGGCTGAGGTAATATGCGGTAGTTCTAAGTTTCCCCACTAGGGGTTACTTGCCATTGTGATTTATTGTCCATGGCAACGAAGTGATGTCTGTCGTCTAATAAATGACATCAACTGGTGAAGGAAGTGGAGTGGTGAAGTAACATTCAGTCTCTGATTCTGTTGGAGTCCCAGGTAGCTTAATGGTAAAGCACCCAACCGGCAATTGGGGGATCTGGGTTCAAGTCCCGGTCTAGGCTCCAATGGAGTCTGGGCTGTTTGTTTTTCACCAAGTACAGTAGTTATGAGAACATTAAAGCCATTGATTTTCAACTTTATAACTTCTATTAACACTGATTTCATAAATGCTCTCAAGATAGATAGATAGAATTGAGTTTATAGATGCAAGCGGCGACTTAGGCCATACACGTCTTTTAATCTGACATAGTAGTCGGGTTCGAAAATTCATTTAAACGAGTGTAAACATGTAGTAGTATACATATCGATATGGACCACTTAATTTATTCAAAATGGCCGCCATTCGAGACTCACCCCTAACCCACTTTTCCCACTCATTGACTAGTTGGCCTTGACTACCAACATCATATACTTGTTTTCTCATCTCTCTACAATTCTAGGTCAAGTTAAAATTTTTAATTCTGATTTGTAAAAAATTTTTAATTGTTACAATAATTAAATAAAAATATCATTTTTAAAAAGACATAACTTCTATTAACACTAATTTCATAAATGATCTCAAAAGGAAAAAATATTCTTTTTTTCCTCAAATGCTCTAATAAAGATTGAATTTTTCGACGAAAAAATTGAATTTTACCGTGGGTGTTGGGTATCCAATCAAAAGAAAGCAGAGAATGAATTCTCTATCCGCCTCTTAAGGCAAGGGATGGTCTGGGCAGAGGGATGAGATGTTGACATAATAACATTGCATTTATCACTATGTGACAACATTTGGAGGGATGTAATAAAAATAAGAATGAAATTTAAAAAAAGATTTAATGTGATGATTGTCTTATCTAGCTAACTTTTTCTGTTTTAAAATTAATTCTTTTCTATAATTATTTTCTTTGCAACTTTTGTTTTTAATTTGTTTATTTTGTAAATTTTGAAACAAAAGACAAACAATGCAATTGGATTCATTTAAAAAACATTGAATTATTTTAGAATTTTTATTTTTACTATACACAATGTTGTCTAATTCTTGCCACAGTAGCCGCGTATGCCAGTAAACCCTATTCTCTCTTTCTCTGTCCACTTCTAATGTGTTATCAGTCAAACCATAGACACCATTTTTAAAAGATTTAAGATAGCTGATGGGAACTAGTCAATTGGAGAATATCATAATAATGAATCGAGCTCAAAATAGTGGTGTACATTATCAATTTTGTGGTGTACATTCTCAATTTTGTGGTGTACATTCTCAATTTTGTAGTGCACATTTTCAATTTAGTGGTGTACACGTACAATTTAGTGGTGTACACTATCCATTTGGTGGTGTAATAATACAATAATAGCGTTACACAATGTAGTTTTATTCATTAAATTTATATACTTCAACATCACTGATTGTGTTATCAAGAATGCTTAAGAAATCCGCTTTGGTTATTGTAAAACACCTAATTTAGCAGCTTTTAATACAGATTGTAGAAAATCAATTGTTTCATATCCAAGATGCTGATGTTCATTATCTCCTCCTTTATCCTCATCACTATCTTCCTCTTCACCCTCATTACTATCCTCTTCACTTATATCTGCCTCATTATCATCTATTAATCCAGGATCACAAGTTTCTACCATTCTTCGTACAGTGCTTAATGTAACCTCTTGTTCCATGAACTCTGCATTCCGCAAAAGATGCAATAGTAGTCCAATCGACTCTTGTGATATGGGTTCCTCACATTCATTTTCTGACTAGCTCGTCTCTTCATCTGAATTTTCTGACTCGCTCATTTCCTTATCTGAATTTTCTGAGTCCCTCATTCTTTTTGTCTGATTTTTGTGCATGAACAGTTTTCTCATGTCTTTGTAAAGAATCAAGACGTGCAAAACCACGACCGCATACATTACAACCGAACACCATCGTGCAATTGATGCTGAATCGAGTAGTTTTATCAGTTTTATAATTACCACCACCACCACCGCCACACCAACAAATGACGTCATAGGACGAAATTAACTACTGCTCTGGACTATACTCATAAATGACGTAATTACATACAATATGCGAATTGCTTTTAACAGAGAATTCTAATCATCTCTCTCCTCTCTCCA
>JH432022.1:22871-34412 GCA_000239455.1 Strigamia maritima
AAATGCAAATTAATTGCCTTTTTTCAAATTCCACTTCAGTTTTGTCAAAACTGACAAAACTGAAGTTGTGACAAAACTGAAATGGAATTTGAAATCAGGCAATTAATTTGCATTTTTACAAAATAAAACAAATTAATTGCAACATTTGGGACACTTATAGCACTTATTATCATTGTTATGACAAATATTGAAGTATTTATATAAAAATTTAAACTCTTAAAGTCCAAACTGTGTGATAATCAATTGGCGCAATGTAAATCCCGCGTTCTGTAACATTATCAATCCCATAATCCTTTGCGCGGATTTGCCAATAGATGGCACAACCATAGTTGTGCAACTCCTGTATTGGATTGCCCCCTCAACTTCCTTTTTTAACAGATTGATAATATCTTGCGTCAATAGGAAGTTATTTCTGTAGAAAGTTCAAATTTGCAATTTATTTACTACAGGTTAAATTAAATGATAATTTATTGGTGAGTACTAAGTGGGTCGAAAATAAAATTTTCATTTTCGACCCACTTCTTGTTTTAGTGATGCCGTGGGTCGAATTGCCGTGGGTCGAAATATAAATTTTTTAATTTTTTTTATGCCTAAGGAAAAATGAAACATGAATGGTCGACATGCAAAGGGTTGGTTGGCCACATTTGATTGGTAACCACATCCGATGAGGATGTATATAAATCAGGCGCCGCAGGCGCAAAGCAGATTTTCTGATACATTCCGGTAGTAGTGAGTTTTTATTTCAAGTTTTAAAATTTCACAAATAAAATATGCCTAAGGTTGAAAATTAATTTTTTGTAAATTCAAAAAAATAAGTGGGTCGAATTAGAAGTGGGTCGAAATGCCGTGGGTCGAAAATGAAATTCAACCCACGGCAATTCGACCTACTTACCCCGCGCCAATTTATTCATAGTTTAATAAAATAAAAAGAAAAAATCATTTTAAATCCAACATGTTCGTTTCATAAAACGAACATGCGTTCTGGTTTTTCCGGTTTTTTGGGTTGTTTGGGGAAATAGACAGCCAATAATACACTGTCTATTTCCCCGTACGTTCGGGAAAATAGACAGTGCCTTCTTTTTATTCAACATTCTTATGGTAATGTGATAAAAATCGGGCCTAATTACGAGTTTCGATGCCTAAACGAGAGCGGTTTGTGTTTGTCTTCAACCCAGTGGAGACAAAACAAGGTAATTATTATATTATCGTGTATTTGGCATTTTACTGCCGTTTTTGTGGTTTTTCTAGTTTTGAATGCCATTTTCGTCACATGCCAATAAACGAGGACGTTATTGGATTCAATTGGATTATTTTTGTCATATTTTCAAGCTTTCCAACTGATCTTGTGGTTTATCCTGCGGATTTTGAGGCACAACAGCGATTCGAGCGATATTTTTGGATGTTTTCATTGTTTATCAACCACGAGAACAAGCCGGGAACAAGTTGCCGAGGACAAAAACTTAACTTTGCTACAGAAAATTTTCTGCTGCAGAAAATTTTGAGTGTAGAAATCAGCTCAGACTCACCTTCAGCACAGCAGTGTTTACAAATTGCCTTCCTTAGCTGGCATCCATTTTTAAATTCTACTTTTCTGCACTTTTTTGCCCAATTTTCAGTCCGCAGGTGGGAAACAACGACAAAAAAACATACTTTTCTGCAGAGCAGAAAATTTTCTGTCGGAATTTCTGCCAAGTGGGAACTAAGCATAAGCGATCTTTTTATGGCAAAAAGATATGACTTGTCTTTGGGAATACAGGAGGAAAATTAGTTTTAACAAAAGTTATCATTTATGATGGGACCTTTTATTAAACATTCAAAATTTGACCTTAGGTGATTGCTTTTATTATGGTATACTAAAATATATTAAAGTTAAAGAAAATATTATAGTAGGTGCATTCAATTACTTATTTGATTTCAATAATCGGATTTTCTTGATTTTGGAAATTCACGAATGAGTCAGATTTTGCCAATTATGAAAATAGTTTCTGACTGGCGTGAGAATGTGCAGTGCACTAATTCCTGATCATATTCCGTGATTAAACAAATTTTTAAAGCATCATCACCACGGGGCGTTGATCTAGCTGAAATCCAAAATGTCAGCATGGGCGGCATGCGAAATCGACTATCAGCTGTCGAAAACAACGATTTCAGTAATCCTATTTCAGTAAATCGGATTTCAACATTATGACGCAAAATGCGTCTACATCCGGTCACAGAAAACGGGGAAATCAACAATAGTGGGGCAATCGAATGGTCATTACTAAAAATTTGCTTCAATAATCAATGTGCTATCACAAATAACTGAGAATATTATATTATTCATGTTTTTTTAGTGTATCATGTCTCATGAAGCGTTCTCTCTCAGTTTAAAAATGACTTGATAGCTAATTGGATGTGTGTGTGTTGCTTCTTTATGTTGCCCAGTCTGCACAGCAACCCCAATTCACGGGCAAGTGGTAATTTTTCAAACTACAGCAACTCTTGGCAGGGAAGAACCATACAATACACAAATATCATCAATGTGCGATCGAAATGTTGATTTTCAATGTGTCTTGCAATTCACATTAATTTATGCAGTTAGCTGCGTTCTTCATCAACCATCGAACTGAGTGATCCACTGCTTGGTGCACGGCATGGAGAGAAAATTTTGATAATTTGCGACATTTTGAAGGGAGGATGCAGGAAGGGAAAAATCACAGAGTAAAAAATAGTTTACGGGAATAGCTGTGCATCTCAAAGATTACTCTTTGGTAATTGGTATGCACCGATGAGGGGTCACATTTCCATTTTACTTTATTGTGACCTAAACGTGCCTAGCAGTTAAATTGTAAACAATAATCATTTTGCAAAAAAAAAAAAATTTATTTATAATGCAATACTTATATTTGTATAATGTGCTGGTATGACAACAAACATAAAATATTTGAACACACAATTATATTTAAATGGCTGGGTCTCTGGCTTTCTTCATAAGGGTTGCAATGGCTTTAACCTTCCTTCTAAATGCAGGTGATGTCCATTTAGTGTTCTTGCTGACTTTTGGTTGTTGATGGGGAGAGTGTTGATCCCCTTCATCCCAATCATTGTATTCAGCCTGAATTTCCATTTTTTGAACAATCAATCTAACCAAATTGTGGACACTGTCTAATGAATTGGTCATCTGCTTCATTCTAGAGATTTCATTTTTTTATTTTATTTTTTTTAAAATAAAAATATTTTTTCTTTATTTTTAAAATTTAAAGTGTACTAACTTTTGTCGTTGTTTATACATTTCTTCATACACAAAATCATCCTGTTGACCAACTTCTGAATATTCCAGTAATTTTTCTGATGAATTTGTATAAACACTTCCAAACCATTTTTGAAGTAATGGCATGAACTGGAATTATTACAGATAATTAAGAATTTCATTTGCATTATACACAAGTCCAACCTCGTTATAGCGAATCAAAATAGTAAAAAATAATATTCACATTTTTTTATCCCATTTGTTATGACTTATAAATGGTTATTCGCTGTAAGAGTGTTCGTTATAACGAGGTTTGATGTGTATTTTACTTACAAAAGACGTAAATTTTGTATTTTTATCCGTGTTCGGATACTCGATGACCTCAGTTATGTCAACTCTATCAAGCAAAGCCAATGGAAGCTTTCTTTCCAATTCAGTGTGCAATTCAACCTGCATTGCTAATCTCTTCAAGTAAGCGTTTCTTCTTATACTTTCTATGTCGCCAACTGCTAGACCAATCTGCAATAATACACAATGCATTATTATAAACTCTATTATAAATAAAGAGATTTATTAGCAAATTCACTTACAAGGAGATTAACCAGTAGAATAGGCATTGATATCATGAAAAGAAAGAGAAATCCAAAAGAAAAATATGGATAAGGTAGGCTAGTGACAACTGAGGTGTGGTTGCTCAAGAAATATGGTTGGACAAATGTTCCCAAAATATCGAATTCGCCCAACATCATAGAAAAAACACGCAGTAATGAAATTGGAATGTTGGAAAAACCAAGATGATGTCCCTAAAATAAAATAAAATTTTTTACTTATAACAAACCAACATAATCTCGTTTTAACAGGTTTTTTGCTATAAGCGATCAGTTTAGCATGTAAAATCTACCATTGGGGATTTTTAAATGGTTCGTTAAGTGGTCTTTCAAAGAGCGTTAAGCGGGTTTACGGTAAAAGAGAGTTCGTTAAAAGTGGTTTTTCGTTATAGGAGAGTTTGTTATAAGCGGGTTTTCGGTATAGGAGAGTTTGTTATAAGCGGGTTTTCGTTATAGGAGAGTTTGTTATAAGCGGTTTTTCGTTATAAGAGTTATAAGTGTGTTTGTTAACTCTTGGATGGGCAACCTATGACACGATTGTGTTCAGCTCTTTTCTTGAATAGGAAAATTTTTTTTTGGCTTAATTTTATTAAGCTGAAATTTTCTGACTGTTCAAATACTAATAAACTTTATATAAAAAAGTATTTGCTTTGATATTTATTGGAATAATTGATCGGCAAATTTTAGCCCCTTAAAACTCTAGCAGAAAAAAAAAGCTGGCTTCACTGCATATTGGCTAAAGCGCTTCTGTTTACGGTTACTAGCAGACGATCATATTGAAAAAAAGATTGTGAAGCAGGAAAATCAAGTAAAGATGTTTTCCTTTTTTAAAAATAAAATTCAAACTTTAAAATTACCAATAAAAGATTAAAGAACAATTTACAACAAAACAATTCACAACAAAATTACGAATTAAGTTTTATTTTATTTGTGCATGTTTTAAAAAAATATGGTAATAAATTTCTAACCCGTGATAAAAGTATGTAGAATGCCAACGCAAAAGCGATGAATAATATTGAGAAGATGAGGAGTGCTTTGATCAACGTTTTTAGTATTTCCAGAAACATTACTACGTAAATCCCAATTTTGTCAAATCTAGAAATCAAAATGAAAAATAATTAAACAAAAAAATTATAAAAAGTGAAATTTTATTACCTTTGTAAGTAGAGAAGAAAATTGAACCAAGCGAGAAAAACTGCAACTGCCGAAAAAGCCAGTTCGTTCTGATGCAATACTCCACTGAATACTGGGTAAACCATAATCGAAGAGGAAACGTACAAGAACCATTCGAATAAGTTGATTGGATTAGTCAAGTATTTCATCTTTTGTTGGTAAAACTGAATTATTTCTTTGATCCCATTTATAAAGACAAAAGCCATAATTGTTATTGCAATTAGGTAGAATGTAGCTGAAGATGGCATCTGCAATATGAGAAATTAGTCATATCTGTGGTGGACTAATCTTCAGCTGTAAATGTCAACTTACTGTTTTGGGAAAATAGTCGATTTCTCTGACTATGGGATTGTCATTGGACATTTTGTAATACATTTGTGGTGATATTTCATTAACAACATCCATCAATAAAGTGGCAAAGAGTGTAAGAAGACTCATAAAAACAATATAAAGTACAAGATTTGCCATGTGAAAATGCATTCCATAGGCTTTCCTATTGTTGAAATAAAAATAATTTTTTTTTATTTTTTATTTAATTTTATTTTTGTCATAATTTTTACCATTTCATTTGAATGTATTTCTGACATACTGGATGGCAAAGTAGTTCTAGACGTTTGTATTGAACCATTGTCTAATAAATGAAACCAATTGATAAATTATTATTGGAAAATATTCTATTTTTCATATGAGAAATTTTAAATATTAACTTAAATATACAAAATTGATATTTAGGATTTTAAGGTATAATATCACAATAGTATTGCGAATTTTTCTGCGTGATAAAATCGGGCAAGAGTGAGCTTATCTTTCAGGAATATGAGTGCGTAAACTTCTACAACAACCGTCCGATCTCGAGTAGTATTCGATATTAAAATTTTTAAAATCAATAAATTAGAGCAAAATAGCGATTTTAACAATGGTCAAGGTGATAATACACCAACATGTTATACTATCAGTTGTAATACTACAAGCGCTACTGTGATTGTCGAAATAAGCTTGTAACAATGATTTTTTTTTACTGGTAAAAATCACGAGTGCATCAAAAATTGTGACCTGAATTGCGACTCGCAGGGCACGAGTGGTTTATTCTGGTCGCAATTTTTAGATGCACGAGTGGTATTCGGGAAGAGAATTAAATGAGAAAAACTAAAAAAAATCGAGAAAAAATAAAAAAATAAATAAACAAATAAATAAACAAACAAACAAATAAACAAATAAACAAATAAACAAATAAACAAATAAACAAATAAACAAATAAACAAATAAACAAATAAACAAATAAACAAATAAACAAATAAACAAATAAACAAATAAACAAATACAAAAACAACAACAATAAATATAACAAAATGTAAATCCCCATTGCGCCATCGCCATTTTTGAATTGGGGTAGAGGGGCTCGCTTTGACGGCTAATTGTTACAGAGGTGGATAAAACATAAAAATAATTTTAGATATTTTTTATGGTGCTAAATAATCATAACAACAGGCGTGCCGACCAATGAGATTCGACCAGAAATTCAAATTCAACGAATCAGTGCGTGCGCTCTTGTCGATAGTTTTTACGAGTTACATTCTCAGTGTAATAAGACTCCCATTGGTCAAAATTTGCCAATGAAACCATTGTTAAAATTTCTTTACTTCCTATAATTTATTGATTTTAAAAATTCTTATATGTAATATTCCAAAAGCTAGAGAGATTATCGAATAATCATACGAGTACACAAGTTTTCTTGCTTGCAGGGCACGAGTGGTCATATCTATGCAAGAAAACGGTATTTATATGATTATTCGATATTAATCTCCTATGATCGAGGAGTATTCGCAAAAAGAATTTTTTGAGTCTTAAATTGGTGGTGTTTTGCCACCTTTGAGAAATAAACAGATCATGCTTAGTTCCCACTTGGCAGAAACTACGGCAGAAAATTTTCTGCTGCAGAAAATTTTGAGTGTAGAAAGCAGCAGTGTTTATAAATTGCCTTCCTTAGCTGGCATCCATTTTTAAATTCTACTTTTCTGCATTTTTTTGCCCACTTTTCAGTCCACAGACTTTTCTGCACTCAAAATTTTCTGCAGCAGAAAATTTTGAGTGTAGAAAGCAGCAGTGTTTATAAATTGCCTTCCTTAGCTGGCATCCATTTTTAAATTCTACTTTTTTGCATTTTTTTGCCCACTTTTCAGTCCACATACTTTTCTGCACTTAAAATTTTCTGCTGGAATTTGTGCCAAGTGGGAACTAAGCATCAATGGAGATTCTCAAGTGAGAAACTCTTAGTGAGAACTTTTCACTATAAGCAAACATGATTGGCCAATAGTGTGTCTCGTCATGTGCGAGGCTTTGGACTCAAAAAATTCTCTTACACAATTTGCAAGTATAATTTCACATGAAAAAAATTCTGAATTTAAAAACACTTTTTTTCTTTTGTTCTTACATTCATTGCAGGCAGAGGTGTGGATTTAAAATTTTTTAGTTTTGATTCCATCTGCTTGGACATTTGTCTCGAGAACTGAAGAAACTTAAAACTGTACTTAATCTGCAAAAAAAAAATAATAAAAAAAAATACAACAAACCCATAAATACCTAAACTGATGAAAAACAACAGCAACATTGCCAATTGGCGATTTTAGAATATAAAAAGCATATTTACGCAATAGTCTTCACGATCTTGATTTACGTCCGATCTCGTAATGCAACGATCCAAAACTGCCTGTAAAAACAAAACCATGCGTTCAGTCAAGGTTTTTTGTATGGGCTGTTATAATATATGAATTTATATAATTTTAGTTTTTGATTATTTTTATTAAATCTTACCACATAAACTTCAGGCATCAATGCTATTAGCGCTTGGATCACACCTTCAGCTTTCTGACAGTTCATCCTCAATATTTCATAACCTCTAAATACCCCAAAAAAATATAAATATAATTAAAATTTATGAATTCATTATTTTAGTATAGGCCTACCTTTCTTCATGAGTCGCCATTGCCATAGCTGCTTCGCAATGCTTATAAATGAGTATCAAATCCATCGCTGTCTGATGTCTGTTATTATGCAGGATTTTGCATTTCATATTCAATAACAAAGTTATGGCCCCCACATGGTTCTCCAACGCAGCCATATGCAGAGCTGTATTCTAAATTTTGTTTAAAAGAAAGTTAACATACGGCGTCATCTTACTGCTAGTCGACCATATTTGCCCCATCTTTGTCCTCTTGATCAAGAAGCAGCACGTAAACTGTCAAAATTAGCTGCATCGTCTGTGTGTAGCCATTAAAACTGGCCAAATGAAGTGGTGTTCGGCCTTTATGATCTCTAATATAAGGTTAGGTTAGGTTAAAATACAAAAATGAATAAGTGAGCATAAATGACTCATTGCTTTGTTAATGTTGGGGTTGGCACTGCACCGACAATTACAACTTTTAATGGCTTTTCCGCAAATCTCTAATACTCCACAAACACCTGGAGTTGCTTTATCCGCCTAGATAACCGGAGCACTATGTTTTATAAGAAGAACAAGGAGGTTGCAGGGTCAGTATTCTTAGAGATGGTTCTCAGAGCAGTGCCAAACACCAAGTCAGCTATCCATAATTTCCAAATTCCCAAATTCCCATAATGGACACAGTCCACAGACCATCCAACCTATCGCTACCTGATGGTGGTTGGATATGGAGCAATTGACTAGTGTGTGTCTGTGTCTGTGGGAATGGCTTTCGAAAGCGTACAGAGACCAAACAGTAAAACTAACTTTTGTAATAAGGCTCCTTTGGATAGCAACAGTCTGACCACTTTTTTGTGCCCATTCTCCGCTGCGATGTGTAATGACGTTCTGCCTTTGCTATCTACCTCGTTGATAATAGCTGGACCCATTGTACCGTTTATTAATTCATTTACCGTATTATATCTTCCATACCTTAAAATATTTGAAAAAATCAGTCAAAAGTGCATCAATATTAATTAAGAATTCACTTAAGTGTGTTAATCCTTCAGTGAACAAACAATAAATAAATCAAAATGATCTTAACTTTGCTGCAAAATGCAGCGGTGACTCATTTTGGTTATTTTTTGGATTAACAATTGCTCCCATGCGAAGCAAAGATTCAGTGCTTCTCAGTTTCCCTTCTCTAGATGCGTAATGTAAGGGAGTACAACCAAGTGTATCTTTTTCATTCAGCAATTGATGCAAGCAACTCTGAAAACAAATGAAAAAAAATTTAATGGTTTTATAATTACAAGTTGTGACTAAGTTGTAATTTGTTATTCTAAACAAACAAGAATGGTCACTTTTGCGATGGGTTAATGAAATTTTTAAGGAAAAAAAAAGGGGGTGTCTAAACTCCGTTTCCAAAACATTGCGAGAAACTCCTATTGGCTGGACCCTGTTTGTTTGCACATTAATTCAAAAAAACCACCTAAAACTACCATATATGGTCATTTTTATGGTAGTTTTTTGTTCGTTTATTGTTCGTTTATGCCCTTTTATGGTCATTTTTCGAATTATTTTTTTAAGTGCATTAAACAATTGCTGGGAAAAGGCTCTAGCCAAAGGGAGTTTCTTGCAATGTGTTGGAAACGGAGTTTAGGAAAGGAAAGAATTTAGAAGGGACACCAAGTTTAGTTAATTAAAGTGGATTTCTTTGGGCAATTTTTGGGTGTATAGTTAATTTTAGACAGTTTTGGTCAAGAATAGTTAATTTTGGTTATTTTTGATCAGTTTTAGCCAATTTTAGTCAACCTTGGTCGTTTTTTGTCATTTTTTGTCAATCTTGGTCAGTTTTGGTCAGTTTTAGTCAATTTTGGTCAATTTTAGTCAATTTTAGTCGATTTTGATGGTGAATTATGTTCAATTATGGTCTATTAAGGTGGTCAATTTTGGTTAGTTTTAGTGAATTTTGGTCAATTTTAGTCAATTTTAGTCGATTTTAGTCAGTTTTAGTCGGTTTTGGTCGATTTAGTTTGATTTTGGTCCATTTTGGTCGGTTTTGATCAATTTTAGTCAATTTTATTCAATTGTAGTCAATTATAGTCAATTATGATGATCAATTATGTTCAATTTTAGTCGATTTTGATGGTGAATTATGTTCAATTATGGTCTATTAAGGTGGTCAATTTTGGTTAGTTTTAGTGAATTTTGGTCAAATCTGGTCAGTTTTAGTTTCGATTTCAGTCCAATTTCGTCAATTTTAGACAATTTTAAACAGTCTTAGAAATTTTTTAGTTAATTTACTGAAAAAAGTAATGGGTTGGATAATCCCCCAAAGCAATCAATCTATCTACCTTTTCAAATTTTGAGGAGAATGCTTCCAAACTGCCACCATTCATCACTACATAATGCAGAATGTTGCGACCGGATGAGTCACGAACATTAACATCAGCTCCCGCATTTAGAAACAAGTATACAGTGCTCCAAGCACTTCTTGATGCAGCAAGAAGCATTGCAGATCTTTGTTCACTGTCCACTGCATCCACATTAGCACCCTTAAACATTAATTCAAAATTAATTCACCAATCAAAAAAATTAAAATTACTTTTCTTATTACCTCTTTAATGAGAAATTCCACCACACGTGTATGGTCAAACATGGCAGCATAGTGCAACGGCATCATTTTCTGAGCATCACACATGGTCAAGCATTGCTCTTTATCTTCTGGCTGCATGGTAAACATCAGAGAAATGATGTCCAATTGACCCATTGAACAAGCGAGATGAAGTGCAGTCGACAGATCTGATTGCTGCGCTATCATTCGTGCTCCGCTTTCCAAACAGAAAAGCACACACTGCAAATAACAATTTATGCAAATGATACAGTAATTATTAATTAAAGAGTGTGGGAGAACTCGTCCAGCTTGGAAAAGGATTTTGACCTGCGTTGGTGTAGGCATCAACTATAATTATAAGGATGAATGTACCCCAAGTCATTCATCCTTATAATTATTAAAAATACACAAATAAATTAGTTTGAATGTGCATATTAATTTTAAAAGTTATAAACAAGAAAGTTGAAAACAAATTAAAATTCTCATTTATTCAACATTGCAATGAAAATGAGAATTTTAAAACAACTTTTATATCCAGATGGAAATTTTGTGCAAGGGTCTGTGTGTAATTGGTGAATACTCATGGGGCAGCTGTGTGCTGCAGTGCAGCAACTAATCTGTATGTGATTCCTCAAAAGCATTTTATTTAGTATAGTACTATATTCTGCATACCTATTTTATGCTGTTTTTAGGAATGCTATACAGCTTTCAGGAGTTTTCATATGTATAGCTTTATGCTTGGTTCCCACTTGGCAGAAACTCAAACAAAAAATTTTCTACTGCAGAAAACTTTGAGCGCAGAAAAGTATGTTTTTCTGTCGTTGGTTTCCATCTGTGGACAGAAAAGTGGGCAGAAAAGTGCAGAAAAGTAGAATTTAAAAATGGATGCAGCTAAGGAAGGCAATGTAAACATTGCTGCTTTATGCACGGGTTTACTGATTTATTACATCCATAATGCTTGATTCCCACTTGGCAGAAATTCCAACAGAAAATTTCT
>JH432022.1:34432-60817 GCA_000239455.1 Strigamia maritima
AGGCGGTAGTTCTGGGATCGGTGCAGGAATTGTTGTTGAATTTGCAAAACTGGGCTGCGCCGTAGCCATAGTTGGCCGGAATGAAAAAAATACTCGAAGGAACCGCAGATAAATGCAAATCGTGTGGCCTTCCCAACGAAAAGGTAAAATAAAAACCAGTGAGATAGGTTGTTTATTTTTGCTTTCGAGTCGAATGTGCATTATGCTTGATTCCCACTTGACAGAAATTCCGACAGAAAATTTTCTGCTGCAGAAAATTTTGAGGGTAGAAAGCAGCAGTGTTTACAAATTGCCTTCCTTAGCTGGCATCCATTTTTAAATTCTACTTTTCTGCACTTTTTTTGCCCACTTTTCAGTCCACAGGTGGGAACCAACGACAGAAAAACATACTTTTCTGCACGGCAGAAAATTTTCTGTTGAGTTTCTGCCAAGTGGGAACTAAGCATAAAAAGAAAAATGATTAGCAAAAATGCTGCAGAAAATTTTATGCAGCAGAAAAAATAGAAATAGAATTTATTTTTTCTGAATCCATTATTTTCTGCCTATTAAGGGGATTAGAGTGATCCTAAACTGAAAATTGGAGTGCTGCACACAGCTTTATGCAGTTTTTTGGAATGCTACACACAGTTTTCAACCACACATCACCAATTATATTTTGTACTTTCTGAAGTTATTTTGCAGGTTTCTGCACTTTCAGTGCAATAAACACATCTTCAATACATTCTTACTGCATAAATTCGTGTGCAGTTAATCAGTTATCTAATCAATCTGGCAGTTTTTCAAAATTAAAAAGACATTAAATAAAACTTACTTTAAGATTTCCTCCATGAATTGCTGAATGCAAGCAAATGTTGCCTTCTCTGTCAATGTAAGCCATCATCTCGTTCCGCGAGTGTCCCATCCTCTCACCTGTTGCCAGCATGAAACAAAAATGTATAATGAACATTCGATCAACAGGTTATAAGAACGACTGTGCCAATCAAAATCTTGGATCATCAAGAGTTGGTCACTTGATTTTTAATCCCAAAGGTTCCAATGTTGACATGATCTGTGGTCAATTAAGCTTAATGTTGTTTTTCTTTATAACCGGTTGAATGGTTTTTAATGTTTAAGATGAATTTGAAGAAATTTTTTTTTTCATCAATTCTAGTCAGTGAAGCTGAAATTTTTGTAATGATGAAAGAGTTACACCATGGTTATTACACACCCCAATTAATCATCAACTCCAGGGTCTCGGTCGCAGCTCCTCGTGCTGCCTCATGGAGCGGTGTGTAGCCATTATCACATGGTTTATCAAAACTGTAATTTTTTGTAACGTTCAACTGAAATATAAGAAATAATATTAATTAAGGATATTGTAGTGAGGATCTCTTATGAAAATGAACCTGCAGCTTTTTGCAGCATTTGTGGACAATTTGCTGCAAACATTTCATAATTTTACTGCAAAAATCTGCACAAAGGTGCAGTTGTAGTAAATTATTTGCAAATAAATAGTTGCATAGAAAGACTTCAAAATTTGTCTGTGCAATATACTTGCTGCAAATTTCTGCTAATGTATGCAGAAAATCATTTGCAGGTAAATTATGAAATTGCTGCAAACATATTTTTCCACTTTTAGTTGGTAGAACCGATTGTTGCAGAAAACTGCACACCATTTTCATAAGGGATATTATTTGGTGTTAGTCACATTACAAGTCTATCCTTGTTATAACGAAAAATAAAAAAAATCTGAAAAACTGTTTGTTATAACAAGGGTTTGCTATATAAGCGACCAGTTTAGCATGTGAAATCTAGCATCAGGGAATTTCAGAGAGTTTGTTATAACGAGGTTGTACTTTAATTTCAACTTTTTTAACCAACAAACTGAATTACCAACAGTTTGGCACATTCATGATGGTTGTGAATAGCAGCGATGTGAAGACATGTTCGCCCGTTTTCACCAGGCAAAGTTACATCTAAATGGTTACTATTTTCAAGCAGCAACTGAAAAAAAAATTAATAGAAAGATTTGAAAGAATGCAAATATTAACCCTCAGACGCCTAACAATTTGGGACAACACAAAGACCTATTAGTGGTGCCAATTGACCCAGTTTTGTATACTCTGTGTAGAAGAGCTTTAGTGCTGTTACCATGGTTATCATGGTTATCATGGTTTTACCAACTGACACAAGGTGTCATCGGCTGTAAAAATCGGTCAAAATGTAATCATTTGAACAGCATGCAAGGTGTGTTTAATCATTTATTTATGATAATTGTGTATATTAACTTAATTTTAATTCTAATTAGTGCAATTAATTGCAGTTGATATGAAATGTGAACTGAACATGTGTTGACTGCTTTGTTTATTCTTTACTTTGCACATAGGTGGCATTGTATTTTAAAAGTGTTCTCAATAACCGGAAAGAATGCAGTGAAAACAGCAAATGTTTTAAGCTGGGATTTTAAGGGACTCATATTTTCTTTTTACAATAACTCTAAAAATTACCAAATAAAGTAAGTGTATTGTCACGGGCCAAATTAACGTAGATGCATAATAAACCTGTTTGAATTCATGGTAGTCATTCGAAAAAATAGGGGACGAGATTTGTAAATCCGCAAAATGTGATGTAGATTTGCTGGATTTGTTGAATCTGTAGTGGATTAGTGGCAGAAAGTTATTTGGGGGGTCCCAACAGAATTTTTTGCCGGAAGTGGGGTACAGAAGCAAAAAAAAAACAGGTCTAAAACTGTTTTCTTTAATATTTATTCCAATCTGAAGTGGATTTGTTGGATTCAGCGTGTATTGCTTGATTTCATGAATTTTGGTTGATTTCATGAATTTTGGTTGATTTCATGAATTTTGGTTGATTTCATGAATTTTGGTTGATTTCATGAATTTTGGTTGATTTCATGAATTTTGGTTGATTTCATGAATTTTGGTTGATTTCATGAATTTTGGTTGATTTCATGAATTTTGGTTGATTTCATGAATTTTGGTTGATTTCATGAATTTTGGTTGATTTCATGAATTTTGGTTGATTTCATGAATTTGGTTGATTTCATGAATTTTGGTTGATTTCATGAATTTTGGTTGATTTCATGAATTTTGGTTGATTTCATGAATTTTGGTTGATTCAGATAGGATTTTGGGGGATTTAGAGTGGCTTTATACTATATTTATGAGATTTTTATCAAGATTTAACACTAGATTTTTATGAATTTGTATGGATTTGCATGAATTTGTGTGAATGTATGTGGATTTACGTGGATTTGGGAAAAATTGCTTTATTTGTGTGGAATAAGTGGATTTGATAGATTTGTAAATACCAAATCTCACGAGAGACGAGATTTGGTCAAATGAAAACTTCCTACGCCGCACCGGCTAGCGATTGTCGGTTGCGATTGTTGCTTCGCCGCCAGATGGCTGCATCCAAACCTCATTACAACGGCCCGACTATGAAACATGTGGGATGGTGGTTTTGTCACATCAGGGTTCAGTTTTTGTGCATTGTTTGAATTTGTGGCAACATGGCGGCGCAAATGACAACCAAACAAACGACAACCAACAATCAAGTTTTGGCCGCATTTTGTGTGCGTTGGAATTTTGCATATTCTTTTCTTGACTTTGGCTTTAGAAAACAACCAGTTGCCGTATAAGTATGTTGTATAAGTATTGTACAATGTTGAATTCTACAAATCGAACATGACTCTGAAAGATTTACAGAAAGTTTATAAAATTACCCGGAAGCACAGCGATGGGCTAACGGCTTGTTATTAAAGAAGTTTTATGAAAAAAGTTATCAATAATTACTTAATCAAATAATACTGCACCATCATGTGATAAGCAGTCAAAAATTCACATTTTTTTGTGCAGCACTATTGTTGCAAACATCTGCACATTGGTTGCAGAAAAATAGTTGCATGAAGATATCACACATTTATTTTCGCAGGATAATTATTGCAAACATCTGCACATTGGTTGCAGTGAATTTTTTGCAGATAAATAGTTGCATCGGAAAATTTTAAAATTTATCTGTGCAATATACTTGCTGCAAATTTCTTCTGATGTATGCAGAAAATCATTTGAATTGATTACTTTTCAACGGGCGACAGTTGAACGGACGTCAGTTCAACGGGTCCATTTAACCGGATGACAAATGAACGGGCCGACAATTAAATGGGCCGACACTTAAACGTGCAGACGATTAAACGGCCCGTCACTTAAACGGTTGTCATCTGAACGCGCGTCATCTGAACGCGCGTCATCTAAACGCGCGTCATTTGAACGCGAAAAAAAAATTGAAAAAACGAAAATAATGTAAAAAACGAAAAAACGTCATCTGAATGCGTGCGTCAGACGAATCAATTACTAAGTTTACATGAACACGCTTTTCTGGAAAATGACATCACCATTTCTCAAGTGGAAAAGTAAAAAATTAAGTATTCACTTTTCCACTTTTCCCACTTGATAAATGATGACGTCATTTTCCAGAAAAGAGCGTTCATGTAAACTTAGTAAATGTGTCAGATAAACGCACAGTACCGAGGGTGTTGTGCTTGTGGAAGACAAACAACCAGGCAGCAAAAGGTACTGCTGCTGCAAGCAGTGACAGGTGTTTTTTTAATTTAAATTTTTATAATTATTTATTTTTATTTATTTTTTTTTTATTTTTATTTTTTATTTTTTTTTCTATTTTTTATTTTTTATTTTTTTTTCTCTATTTTTATTTTTTATTTTTTTATTTTCGTCCGTTTAATTGTCGTCCGGTTAATTTTTACCCGGTGAATTGTCTGCCCGTTTATTTGACGCGCGATGAAAGGTCCTACCGGTTAAATGTCTTACCGGTGAACCGTCCATCCGGTTATTTGTCCGCGTTTAAATGACGCCCGTTCAAAAGTCGTAGTACCAAATCATTTGCAGATAAATTGCTGCAAACATATTCTGCCAGTTCTAGAGTTGGCAGAACCGATGGTTGCAGAAAACTGCACCTCATTTCCATAAGGGCAAGCTCAACTAAGCTGTTCGCGACACAAAATAATTTTTTTAAAGGTATTTCGAAAACTTAAAAAATTCAACAAAAATTATTTAGGCCATTTTAAGAGACGGCAAAAATTATATTCAGCTATAAAAAATTTGATGTTGTAAATAAACCCTTTAATAAAATATCAATTATAAGATACAAAATATTTTTTTAAAAAAAACCGGAACAAAGAAATAAAATTCATATATACCCTAAACCATTTTGAGGGATTGCTAAAATTATTCAACCAAAAAATTTTTTTTTAGGCTACAGTATCTGATACAATATAGATACAATATTGAACGTACACAAAAAAAACTTGGGGAGGAAATGATTGATTTTTAAACTAATTCAGGTTTAGGGAAACTAAGTGGAATCATTTCGTGTGCATTACAAAATACCATAGCAGGCCTTTATTTATTTTTGCTTATACTGTGTATAAACTGTCCATTTTTCAATGTCAGTTAGTCGGATGCAGACCAATACAAAATCCACACTGAGATAAAAAATAAAAAATAAAAAAATAGACAAAAAGCCTCACGAAAAAGTTTTGCAGTAAAAATTAATCAAGTTGTTTCATTTATCAAGAAAAAAATGTCTTGAAATCACACACTAGGTCATTGCTATGATAATTTTGTATAATTTCATTGGCTCTTGTTTAGGTCAGAATTGGGATCAATATCTGTAGCCGAGCAGCCTCCTATTCTAATTGCTTCCGAAAGTCTACAGATCGATGCTCACGTGTCGCGAGTTATTTTTTTTCTTCAAATTACCTATAATTTAGTTTTAGTTTGTCACAATGCCAAAATAACAAGGTCACTCAGGGAAAAAAAATTCAAATTTATTGAATTAAAACAGGTTTTCTTTTGTAGTGAGTTTTGTTATGTCTATTTTTAAAACACGCAGCTGCCCCTTGGCTTTTCTGCAGTGCATAAGCCAAAAATTGTATACCGTTGCTTCTGTTATTGTTTTTGAATGGTAACTGCACAATTATTTTGATCTCTTAAATTATTCAGACTGAACAAATGACGTTTACTGTTGCAAAGTTACAAAAAGTTTGACCTTGAATCCAAGGTCTCCCACGGCCTCCGAATACTTCCAATTCGTCAACTGCTGTGTTAAATACACAAAACCCAAAAGGATTAAAAATTAAATTTTATCCCTAGTAACCAGATAACCCTAGATAACGGCTAGCATTTCACCACTAAGATAAAATAAACAAAATTTTTCAACATTCCTTTATAAAACCCTATATCGCACTAGCTTCGGGAAATATAAAATCTGTATATAATATTTTGACAATCCATTAATTAATATGGTTTCTTAGTTTGTTTAAAAATAAAAATACCTCATGTACATCAAATTATGCAAATAATGTTCGAATTTTGGATCATTGTGGCCATCCATAAAGAAAATAATCAAAACGGGCTAAATTTGGATGTGTGTGCAGCAGTGTAGCCCGGCGCGGGGTAAGTGGGTCGAATTGCCGTGGGTCAAATTTCATTTTCCACCCACGGCATTTCGACCCACTTCTAATTCGACCCACTTATTTTTTTGAATTTACAAAAATTTAATTTTCGACCTTAGGCATATTTTATTTGTGAAATTTTAAAACTTGAAATAAAAACTCACTACTACCGGAATGTATCAGAAAATCTGCTTTGTGCCTGCGGCGCCTGATTTATATACATCCTCATCGGATGTGGTTACCAATCAAGTGAGGCCAACCAACCATTTGCATGTCGACCATTCATGTTTCATTTTCGACCTTAGGCATAAATAAAAATTAAAAAATTTATATTTCGACTCACGGCAATTCGACCCACGGCAACCATTCGACCCACGGCATCACTAAAACAAGAAGTGGGTCGAAAATGAAAATTTCATTTTCGACCCACGGCAATTCGACCCACTTAGTATTCACCTGTAGCCCATCTGAACTTTGAAGTATTTTTTAGACAAACCATCCAAGCAGATAAAAAAATTAGTGTTTTTGAGATTCTGTCAATTGCACTCCCTAAACAACCTACAGGTGCAAAACAGGTACACTAATTACATTTTTTTTTACCTCTACAGCGGGTAAATCATTGTGTGCAACGGCAATGTGTAACGGCGTGTTCCCGCTATTATTCTTGATTCTCGTGTCAGCATCATGCTCAAGAAGATGTTTGGCAGCATCCAAGCAATTTTTTCTAATAGCCAAATGCAACGGAGTGTCACCATTTTTATCTTTCATATTAATATACTAAAAAAAAAAAAAAAAAAATACAGTAAAAATCAAAATATCATAAAAATTAAATGACAAATAATTAATTAACTAAAACAAAAAAATCATGTTATTAAATGAATAAATCTACTTATAAAAGTTCTTACCTGACGCGTAATTTTGAAGTGTTTCCAATGTTATTACGCGATTTTTAGAAGCAGCGTGATGAATGGGTGTGCGATCCATGTGGTCTCGGCATTGACTTAGCAAAGGATTAACTTCTAAAAGCTTCTCCAACTCAATCGCATTATCTTTATTAATCAACTAATTTAAAATTAATAATATAAAAAAAAAAAAAAAAAAAAAAAAAAAATTTAACAATATTAGAATAATTTTCTAAAAATTGAAAATAATCAAAAAATACCTTTACAGCACATTCGACCATCTCTATATCACGTTCTTCTTGCAGGACGAATAAACTATGCTCGTTGATGAACCGGTCAAACGCTGTAAAACGTCTAAACCTATTTAACATACTCATTGCGATTTTACCTTCCACTCCTCGAATTATCTGTTTCCTAATCATCCTCGTGCTGCCTTGACAAGTTACTCAACATTGCGCATCATCGATTCAGCCAATCGCATCCAACCACGAATCCACTCAAGACATTCATATTCTACTGTACACAGATCACTTTATTTACCATAATTTATTATTGCACAACCCAAATTTTTAAATAAACAATATTGCACTTCAACTAGTAGACCATAACATCGATTTTTCTACACAATTTTTTCAGTATATAAACATGTCAATATCTAAACTATTAAAGCTTGTTTACTACTTTATAATGTGGAAAGGAAACAATAACGATGTGGTCACTTGCCATGAGCAGGCATGAGGGCGTTGATGGTCCGTAATTTCATCTTTAGTGCCGGTGAACTCCATTTGTTGTTGCGACTCGAAGCCTGGTCTTTAGAGACATTTTCGTCACAATCGTCCGCTTCGGTCCGAATTTCCATTTTACGCACGATGAGGCGCACCAACATGTGGAGTTGATCAAGGGTGCCTGTTAGGTCCTTCATTCTGGTGTTAGAGTTAAAAGGAAGTCGTATATCGGTCATGATTTTTAATTAAGGGAAGTTGGAAATCGATTTTCAAAGAAGCAATATAAATTAACAATGTTGCAGATGTGAAGAGAATTTTTCTTGGAACAGAGTTTTATTAAAGATTTTAGAGTTGGTATGGAGTTTTAAAAAAATTGTTTTATTATTAATCTTTTTTTTTTTTTTTTTTACAATTGTGTTTTTTAGTTTTTTTGTTCATGGTAATGTTTTGTTCTAAAATTAATGTTTTTTTAGTCTTAATTATTATTTTTGCTCTATGAACGTCATATTTGCATTAAAAACAAGGCGTGCTTGCACCAAAAACCGCAGTTTTTCAGCTAAAAACAGCAGTTTTTCAGGTAAAAACAGCAGTTTTTCAGGTAAAAACAGCAGTTTTTCAGGTAAAAACAGCAGTTTTTCAGCCAAAAACAGCAGTTTTTTAGCCAAAAACAGCAGTTTTTCAGTCAAATACAGCAGTTTTTTAGTCAAAAACAATGTTTTTGCTCATATTTTTGCTTTAAAACATACTTTGCATACCAAAAAACGGGATACCAGCATTTTTTTCTAAAAACAACCAGCAGTTTTGTACCTAAAATTCCATCTTTGCACCCAAACCCAGCATTTTGCATCTAAAAGGTATACATACAATAAACAAAAAATATTTTTGTTTACTAAAAATAATTTTCTGTGCCTAAGAAACTGTGTATTTAATATCCCTTAAAAATAGCTTTTTAAAAGGTTTTAAAGAAACATAATTATAAATTTTTCGTTTCTGCCATTTTGACACTTTAGGGAAAGCCAAAAATTTTTCCTCTTAGATTTGCATTTAACACAAAACTAATAACTTAAAAAAATAATATACGTACACTACTTGTACCGGTATTTAAAATTACTTCTCAACGAAGTCTACAGTGGTTAGCTTGACTGCAGAGCTCATTTGATAAGATATAAGGTGGGTTCCCATTTGGCAGAAATAGAGCAAAAAGGGGTTGATTTTTGCCCAATTTTCCGATTGGGCCATTGGGGTCATCCTAGTCCCCTTAATTAGGCAGAAAATGGTTGGCAAAAAATAAATCTTTTTTCTATCTTTAAAAATTTTGCAATTGCCTTCCTTAGCTGGGATCCATTTTTAAATTCAACTTTTTTGCACTTTTCTGTCCACAGGTGGGTACCAACCACCAGAAAAACATATTTTTTTGCATTCAAATTTTTCTGGAGCAGAAAATTTTCTGTCTGAGTTTCTGCCAAGAGGGAACCTAGCATTACTGCAGAAAACGCAATGCAGAAAACGCAATAGGTAAGCTGCTCTACTGCAGAAAACGCAATGGGTAAGCTTCGGCCTTACTGCAGTGCAGTAGTTAGCTTTACTGGAGTGCAGTAGTTAGCTTTACTGGAGTGCAGTAGTTAGCTTTACTGGAGTGCAGTAGTTAGCTTTACTGGAGTGCAGTAGTTAGCTTTACTGGAGTGCAGTAGTTAGCTTTACTGGAGTGCAGTAGTTAGCTTTACTGGAGTGCAGTAGTTAGCTTTACTGGAGTGCAGTAGTTAGCTTTACTGGAGTGCAGTAGTTAGCTTTACTGGAGTGCAGTAGTTAGCTTTACTGGAGTGCAGTAGTTAGCTTTACTGGAGTGCAGTAGTTAGCTTCACTGTTGTACACACAGTAGCTAAACTTTTAGTTTCTGCATTTTTTCATGAATCTCTTTTTCATGAACACTGTATGACATTTATTATTGCTTACCGTTGTTTCTGTTTGTACAATTCTTCGTACATAAATTCATCAGCTGATCCGGTATTAAGATCAGTCATTTTCCTCTCTCCTCCAGCATATCCTCCTCCAACGAATTTTTGTATCAATGGTAGCAGCTTTACATTGAAAAAATAAAAATGATTATTTAGCAATTGAGTTGTAATTGCATAATTGCATAAATTACCCATTTGAACGGCACGTGAATTATTGCATTGGGATACTCAATAATTTCTTCTTTATCTACTTTCTGCAGAATAAAATGTGGTAATTTTCTCTCTAGTTCTGTGTGCAATTCAACCTTATTAGAAAAATAAATATTTATAATTTGCTTAGAAATATCATTTCCACGAATTAACCTGCATTGCAATACGTTTCAATTGTGCATTGCGTCTTACTCCTTCAATATCTCCAACAGCAAGACCAATCTATTCATTAGAAAAGAAAAGAGTTTTCATTACTGAAAATTCCATTTAATCTCTATGGCAATGAATGAAAGGGAATGTTTAATCATGAAATAAATACAAACCAGGAGATTGACTAGCAAAATTGGCATTAAGATCATAAAAATGACCAAAAAGACCAAAGTGAAGTGAGGAAAAAAGGATTTCTGATTATGATGAGCTCTAAAAATTGGAAGGACAAAGGTTCCTAATATATCAAATTCTCCCAACATCATTGAAAATACTCTGATGAAGGAAACTGGCAAACTTGAAAAAATAAGATTGTCCTAAAAAAAAAATGTTTACTAATTGTAAAATCTGTAATATAGAATAAAATGCATTTTTACATGAGAAAGCAAAATGAAAAATGCCAATCCAAAAGCAATGAATAGGATGGAAAATATCAACAAAGCCTTAACCAGTGTTTTGAGAATTTCTAAAAACATGACCACATAAATTCCAACTTTATCAAATCTGAAAAATTTAATATAATTTTATTCACTTTCTAATATATAATTGAAAAATGTTACCTTTGTAAGTATAGAAGAAAATTAAACCAGGACAAGAATGCAGCTATAGCTGCACTTTGCAACTGATAACCTTCAATTTCACCATTGAAAACTGGAAAAACCATAATAGTAGATGATATGTAGAGAGTCCACTCCAAAATGTTCATGGGATCCATCAGATACTTTAATTTCTAATTTTTTTTAAAAATATTATTAAAAATTAATAGGTTTTTGATGCAATTTTACAAATCTTACCTGTTGCGCAAATTGCAAAAATTCTTTGACAATATTAAAGAACACAAAAGCCAGGATAATTAGTCCATTCATAAATAATCCAGAAGTTGATTGAAACTGAATTTAAAAAATATTCACATTCAGTTAAATATATTTTAATATATAAATAGTCTGGATCCACTCAAAAGTTTTGTGACAACTAATTTTCTAATTTTCATCAAAATAAATTCCTATTAACTTACTATTTTTTTAATGATTTTGTACTAAACAAATGATTCTCTACAACTTTCTAATTGGAATTTTTTGTCTAACTTTAATGGTTTTTAAGATACAGTTTGAAAGTCATTGTTGCAATCATTTGATGATTGTTTTGATATCACCATTGAAAAGCGCACCAAGCAATTACTATTCAACTGCATTAGCAGAATTTTGATATTTTTATCCGTTTTGGACATTTTTTGAGTGGATCCAGACTTTCTGTCCACTCTGTATAATACAAACATATCGTATATATTCGCGTATAAGTCGATTGATCGCATTGACCCCGACTTAAAATCGGTCAAAAACCATTGACCCGCGTATAAGTCGAATTGGAAGAAAAATACCAGGATTTGGTCCAAAAATCCTCGACTTTATAGCGAGTATGTACGGTATTAACAAATCACGTTCGATGAACGTTCAGGCCACCCTCTAGGTAGCCTATGGGGTGACCTGCATGTTGAACAGACGTGATTTGTATAAAAAAAATGTTTGTTTCTTTGACTCGCGTATAAGTCGAATTTGGAAAAATAAGCCTACATTTGGTCCAAAAATCCTCGACTTATACGCAAGTATATACGGTAATTGTAAATATTGATTTTAGCTTACTGTGTCAAGAATTGTATTGGACTCAGGTTGAACTCCCCATTTATCTTGTCGAATAACTCTCGGTGTATTATTGTTAGTTTTGAGAGGAATTGAATAATTAGCTGGTGCTCGAATTTCAGACATGAGTGTGGCTGCATAGGATGTTAGAAATATCATAAAAACCATATAGATTGCTAAATTGGTTGTATGAATGTACATCCCATAGCCATTCCTAAAAATGTATAATAATAATAATAATAATAATATTATAACATAATAATAACATTAATATAATAATATATTTTTTGATCATTCAAAGTTAAGTTGACTTCACAATAATGCATTAAAGGGTTTACATCACAACATTTTTTATTAGTCCATTGAATCAAGCATTGTTTAAAACATTCTAGGGTTAAAACCCAATGTTGAAGTTGTGAAATCGAGCAGACGACAATATGAAAAAGTGAGAGATAAAAAATAATTTTTTTAAAAGTGTTCTGAGAACTTTAAAAAATAAATAAAAATTATTTTGGCTATTTTAAGGAACGGCAAAAATTATTCGGCTATAAAATATTTGATGTCCTAAACCCATTAAATGTCTTTAAAATAAAATAAAATTATCAAAGTACAAACCATTTCATCTGAATATATTTCTGACATACTGGGTGGCACAGCAGCTCTAATCGCCGATACTCAACCATTTTCTAATAAATTAATAAATGTAAATTATTTTATTTATCTAATAAATTAAACTAATTTACATTCATAGCTGGCAACGGTTGAAAATCGTAGTGCTTATTGTCGCCTTTCATTTGTTCGTAGATATTTCTCGTGTATTGTAGGTATTGAAAATCATAACGTATCTACAAGCAAAATTAATAAACATTTTGCAGAAAAAATTTAAAGTTATTTACATAATAATTCCCAGCATCTTCTTTATTATGATGCGACTTTACGATGCATTTGTCTAATACAGCCTGAGAAAATAATGAAAAACATCTCAAAAAACTTGTATTTTTTGTTATTGTCCCCTAAAAGTCATTTCTTAATAATCTAACCATAAAAACTTCAGGCATGTTTGATATTAAATTTTGAATGATTTCTTCACAGCGTGTTGTGTTCATCTCTAACATCTCCTTCGCCCTAAAATTTGAAAATTAAAACTTGAAATTTTTTCTATCAAATGTACCAAGCATATTTTATTACCTTGTATCATGAGTCGCCATTGCCATAGCAACTTCGTGATGCTTGTAATGCAATGCAAGATCCATGGGTGTAAATCCAGTCTCGTTTTTGATGATGGTACATTCACCGTTCAACAAAAGACCAATAGCATTAGCTTTATTGTGAATTGCAGCTAAATGCAACGGTGTATTCTAAAAAGATAAAACTATAAAATTTTATCAGGCAAATAATAAAAAAAAAATTATTTACTCCATTTTTGTCTACTTGGTTAACCATCTGTGCATGCACACCCAACAGTGCAGCCATGGTCTTTACATATCCATTTTCAGCAGAGAGATGAAGTGGTGTTGAGCCTTTGAAATCTCTGTCACACAGAAAAATATTCTAGTGAAATATACATTATGAATAAAAATGATAAAGTACCTTTCCAATAATGCTCCTTTATTGAGCAAAAGTTGTACAATGCGTGTATGGCCATTTTGGGCAGCAATGTGTAATGGCGTCAGGCCTTCGCCATCAGTTTCATTAATGATGTAAGAACCACGCTCGCCAGATAATAACTCAACAACGGTGTTGTAGCGACCGTATCTAAAAATGTTTGTCAATTGAAGATCAAGCCTTCAAAAGCTAATGCACTAAAGCCAGACAGGGGAGGATTTTAGGTGAGTTTTGCAGAGGAGCTCTGCAAAAAAGCTCGAGGAGCTCTGCGGGGGAGCTCTGCGGGAGAGCTCTGCAGGGGAGCTCTGCAGGAGAGCTCTGCAGGGGAGTTCTGCAGGAGAGCTCTGCAAGAGAGCTCTGCAGGGGAGCTCTGCAGGAGAGCTCTGCAGACAACTCTGCAGGGGAGCTGTGTAAGTAAACTGTGTAGAAGAACCGTGGTATCTCGTTTCGCCTAATCCCGTTTCGCCTAATCCTGTTTTGCCTAAAGGGGTAATTTTCCCCGTTTTGCGTAATTTTGTTTTTGGCGCCATTTTAGGCAAAACGGGAAATCCCGTTTTGTCTAATCCCGTTTTGCCTAAAATTTCAGATTTCAGACATTTCAAAAATTTGTAACTGCGCCCGATGAGGATGTATATAAATCAGGCGCCGCAGGCGCAAAGCAGGTTTTCTGATACATGTCGGTAGTAGTGAGTTCATTTACTGGATGAGATTTGATGTGATTTCTGAAATCTGAAATTTTAGGCGAAACAAAATTAGGCGAAACGGGAAAAATTACCTTTTTAGGCGAAACGGGTATAAACCAGAAGAACTGGGAAAGGTAGCTGTAAAAGGAAACTGTGCAGGATAGCAAACTAAAAAGCTAAGCAAATGTGTTGTGCAGTAGAGCTTTTACAGAGGAGCTGTGCACAGAAACTGTGCAAAAAATATATTTTGCTGCAGTTTCTTCGAAATGTCAAAATGTCGAATATTTTTCTAACCTTGTAGCAAAGTGAAGCGGGGATTCATTATCATTGTTTTTTGTAGTAATACAGGCGCCAAGTTTTATCAATGATTCAGTACTCCGGATTCTGCCACCTCTTGTAGCGAAGTGAAGCGGTGTACATCCGTGTACGTCTTGTTCATTTAGAAGCTGGTGTAACTCTTGTTTATCAATCTACGTAAATGCCATACTTATACCAAACCTTTATACCAAACCTTATACCAACTTACTTTACTCAGTTCTTCCGAAAAGTCTTCTAACGATCCACCATGTGTGACAATGAGATGTAAGAGGTTTCGATTCTCTTTGTCTCTGATACGAACATCTGCTCCAAGGCGAATTAGGAGCTGAACGGTTGACCAACCTGCTCTTGAAGCCGCCAATAAGAGAGAAGTACGACCTTCGTTATCCTTCAAATCAATGTCAGCACCCTGGAAAATTATTAGTCACAACCATATCATTTTCACTTTGACTGATACACAAATTTGCCGGTACCTTCAATACCGGTTATCGGCAAATAAGTTGAAACTTTCAACCACATGTAAAATTAATGAAATTACCTCTTGAATCAAATAAGTCACTAGTTCATGATGGTTATAGCTTGCTGCACAGTGTAACGGTGTCATTCCTTGCAAATCTCTCATAAGCATCACTTTTGCTTTTTCTTCTGGTTGCCAGACAAACATCAGACGAAGTATCTCAAAAGTACCTTGTGCACAAGCCAAGTGTACTGGTGTGACTTTACTATGTTCTTGAGTAGTAATTTTTGCACCATGTTGTAAGCACATTTTCACTGTCTACATAAAAACATAGAAAACTAAATATGACTGCTAGAAATAAAAAAAACAGAGGTCTTTCTATCAAATAGCTCTGCAATGGGGAAAAATATTAGTTGCAATTGCTTTTAACAAAGCAAATCCATGTCAGAACTTTTTTGATTTATTGACCAACAACTTCAAGATGATTGGAAGTCATTTCCCACCTGAATTTTTTTGTTAGTATTAATGTTTTCTTCTGTCCGTTTTTCATGCTAAAAATACAAGACCATTTAATTTTCTATTTTTATTTGAATATTTATATTTTTATAATTTAGAAGAAAAAAAAGAAGAAATATTTTTCCATTACAGAAGCCTATAAAGATCAAAATAGGTGTATATAATATAAAACAGTACCTCTACATCTCCACTATGAACTGCAGAGTGCAAAGGTGTATTGCCTTCTGCATCAACTAACTTCAAGATATCAGAGGGTAGATAGCCTATATCTTTTCCTGCATAACAATAGTAAAATTAAAGCCAATATAAAGAAATTTTAAAAAATATATAATATATATATATATAAAATAAATACCGGCTTTTAACATTACATCCAGTGTTTCATGAGCTGCATTTCTTGCTGCTTCTATCACGGCTGGAACTCCGTGATCGCAAGGTTTAGTTAAACTTAAGCGTAGTTTAGCGCTTAACTGTAATTTTAAATACCATGCATGTGATATACACTCATTATCAAAAAAATCTTCACTTTTTTCTCATGCAGTTCATGTTTCTGCCACCAGTTACCAGAGCATTCTACTTTTGTAGGGGTTTAATTAAAGATTATTTATAGCAACTTGAGATATGGTACGGTATGCAATCTTTTTACAAGAAAAATCAGGAAAAACTAAAATAAAACTTGTAAAATTTATTGCAGAAAACTTGTTGGAAATTATGCTTCGAATATCATAAAATTTTCAACTTGTTTTAAATTTTGTAAATTCATGTTGCAAGTCACGTTTAAGTGACTCCATCTTAAATAAACTTGCAATTTTTTTCTAAAGATGATACCAATTATTTTATCCTGTATCTTTTAGCGAATTGGTGACTTTTCAACGGGCGACAGTTCAACGGGCGACAGTTCAACGGGTCCATTTAACCGGATGACAAATGAACGGGCCGACAATTAAACGGGACGACACTTAAACGTGCCGACGATTAAACGGCCCGTCACTTAAACGGTTGTCATCTGAACGCGCGTCATCTAAACGCGCGTCATCTAAACGCGCGTCATCTAAACGCGCGTCATCTAAACGCGCGTCATCTAAACGCGCGTCATTTGAACGCGAAAAAATTAGAAACGAAAAAATTGAAAAAACTAAAAAACGTCATCTGAATGCGTGTGTCAGATGAATCAATTACTAAGTTTACATGAACACGCTTTTCTGGAAAATGACATCACCATTTCTCAAGTAGAAAAGTAAAAAATTATGTATTCACTCTAGTTTCCACTTTTCCACTTGATAAATGATGACGTCATTTTCCAGAAAAGAGAATCATGTAAACTTAGTAAATGTGTCAGATAAACGCACAGTACCGAGGGTCTTGTGCTTGTGGAAGACAAACAACCAGTCAGCAAAAGTTACTGCTGCTGCAAGCAGTGACAGGTGTTTTTTTTATTTAAATCTTTTATAATTATTATTATTAATTTTTTTATTTTTGTCCGTTTAATTGTCGCCCGGTTAATTTTTACCCGGTGAATTGTCTGCCCGTTTATTTGACGCGCGATGAAAGGTCCGACCGGTTAAATGTCTTACCGGTGAACCATCCATCCGGTTATTTGTCCGCGTTTAAATGACGCCCGTTCAACTGACGCCCGTTAAAAAGCCCTTTTAGCTTGTGATGTGCCCAACGAATGGAGTTTGTAATAATTTTTTTGTAAACAGAGTATACAGTTGTTATAAATAATGTTTTCACAGCTGGGGGAAAAGATGACAATTTTTTTTAAAAATAGTCCAATGTTTATACACATTAGAGAGTTTGCGCCACTGCATTAAATCTTATAGTTATGAATTATAAACTCATAATATAATAATAACAAAGAACAAAAAAAGTGCTTGCGCAGATCAAAAAAGATATACTTATAGTACTATAAACAGGCAGTGATTTTTATAAAACCTGTACAGGAAGCTAGTGTTGTTTATAAAACCTGTACAGGACAAATCTCAATCATCCACGAAATCATAGAACAAATCCCAATGCAAGAACACAAAAAATTTGTCAAAACATGACAAACATAAAAATATGTAATAAAACCTTAGTGATTTTCTTGTTTCAGCCCCCAGTAATCATATTTTGATGTTTTTTGAAGTGGATGGCATCATTTAATCATGATATCAATCCTAGAATCCATCGGTCCATACCGCCATTTGGAGTTTTGCAAAATTTGTCATCCCCATTTGCAATTGTGGGCGGAACTAGTTATAACGGGAAAGCTTCGGATTAGCTCCACTTTTTTTATCGATCGTGAAGGAATTAGAATTATGAGGTTTTCTTTATAGTTATGAGTTTATAACTCATAACTATAAGATTTAATGCAGTGGCATAAACTCTCTAATTCCTTCTTCCTATTTAGCAAAAACTTTCAAAATGATGTCATTTTTATCCATTAGTGCAATTCATCTGCTTCTGCAATATTTCCTCTCCTGCAAAACTTCTCTTCAAAGCTTCTCTGCATAACTTTTCTGCAAAATTCTTTTCTAGATCTCCTCTGAATTGCACAAATGGATACTTGGATAGAATGAATTTGTCTTGTGTGGGATTAAGATAATAATACTTACAATTGCAGCTGCTACTTCATGAAAGTTACCATTGGCAGCAATATGCATTACTGTTTTACCATTTTCTCCACCCATTAAAATATCAACTTTGTCTTTATGCAATACAAACAACTGAATAAAAGCAGAAAAAGAGTGTTAAATTCAACTGCAATAGTACGTAGTGAAATATACTACATCAAATAATTTTACTTTCAAATTACTTGTATTGCTTTTAAGCTGTTTTTCTCAGCTGCCACATGAATCGCACCCATTCGCTTCTTATTTTTTAGCGCTGTGTCAGCATTTCTGAATATCAAGTATTCCAATGATTCCACTGCATCATACTCAGCAGCTGCATGCAATGCTGAATTTCCATCATTATCGACTGCATTTATATCTGAAAATAATAATAATAAAAAAATCCATAAATTGCCTTAAAGAAATAAATATTTTTACGTATTTACCAACACCACTGGATAGTAAAAAGTCAATTATAGAGGCTTTATCTCGAATTGCAGCAAGATGAAGGAGACTTCGACCGTTTTCATCTTTATATCTATTGACAAGTCGTCCAGAATGTTGCAATTGCTCCAACTCCGTCAAATTTCCGTCTTCAACAGCCTTTAAAACACAAAAGAATTTTTTAAACATTAGACTTGTGAATCTGATAATGCTGTAGATCAAGTCCACTTCAACTGTATCAGAGTGATGAAATAATACTGACGTCAATTGGTCTCTATAGTGACCTGTACCTGATGAAAAAAAATATTAACGTATAAGCTGAATTCTCGATAAAATTTAAAAATATTCAATAAAAACATTGCTTGAGAGTGTAATTTAATGCCCTTGCACGAATGCATGTGTAACGAAATATTATATACAGTAAGTAGTATGGTGCAATGTGTAACTAAGCAACAAATATTGGGAATTGAGCCAGACAGCGTATATAATTTGTTGTCTTGTTGGTTTTATTTTGTGTGTTTACTTTGTGTTTTGATCACTCTTAAAAATATAGTGTAAATAAAGTTTTTCAATATATTTGCACTGCCAAAGTTTTTATTTGCATTGCAAAGCGTATTACTAAAGTGTAATTGGAGTGTGAGTAAATTTCTGGTGAATTTGCAACTTAGACATTTATGCTTACGCTTGAAATGTAGTAGCTACAGTGTAAGTATGGGTACTAACACAATTCGAGGTGTAGTTGCAGAGTAGTAGAAATGGAAAAAACTAATTACACCTTAAAAGTTTATACTTACACTTGAAAAGTAATTAATACAGTGCTATTGTACCGGCGCTGAAATTTTGCTACTTTCTATTGCTAAGTCGGAAAATAGCGCCAATTGTATTTATGCCCTAAATAGCAAAAAAGTAGTGCAAGTCGAACTACTTTTTCGCTATTTCCATACCTAGACAAAACGTCACGCAAACGTCATTCAAATGGCATTTATGTACGATATACCATCGCCAGAGTAAATGGAACGTTCCATTACTATCTGACGTTGCAAATAGCGGAAAAGTAGTGCATCACATTCGCTACATTCGCTTCATTTTCAGCAAGTAGCGCCACGTCGCTACAAATTTTTCAAAGTAGTGGTAGCGCAATGGCAGTTCACTATTTAATAAATTTGAGGCGCAACACTAGCAGCGCTATTTTCTTCCAAACCCTGAACATTGCCAACATTCAGGTGACATTCGGAATATTCCACCAACATTCGCATGTTACCTGGGTAAATATGGTTACCGCATACCAACTACACAATATGAGGGGTGGTTGTAGCAGAAATGGGAATACTTTTTTTGGGTTTTATTTCTAATCACGAAGTTTAAAAATGAGTCACAGAAAATTGGCAAGATTCTGAGAAAACGGCAGGCGACAAAAAAACAAAAAATTCCAACACAACAGGAAACATAATTATAAATAAAAAGGAAACATAATTAGACTATCTGACGTGAGTTTCGAATAATGTAAAATTTTAAATGTGGCAATATTGATTTTTTAAATCATCATAAACTTCTAGATGAGTGAGTGATGAGGTTCAACACCTTAAACAGTATCCACTTCATAACACTTGAAAAGCTTACAATACTTCAAAGGTGTAAATAAGTTAACCATCATGCTGCAGTGAAGTTTATTTCTACACTGCAGCAGTGTAAATAATTCATGACGAGACCATACACTACCAACGGGTTATTTTGTTATCTATTATCTATAGTGTTTATTTACACTAAATACCTGTACTAAATTTAGAACAAGCAAATTACCCTCCAAAACTGTACATATTTACACTTTTATTTCTCGGAGTGATGACAGATTTTTTTTAACCTGCGCAATACCATGCTTTTCTGACTCTGAGATGGCAAAATACAAAATTTAATACTAAATAATATTTTTCAGGGGTAATTTTTTTTAAAATGTACATTAAACATTGTTGTTGCATAAAAAAAAAATTAAAAAAAAAAATTTTTAAACCAATACCTTTCAGTAGTGTGGACGTGTATTTTCTCCTCCAAAACCAAAACCAATCCAGTGTGCATGACCAGCATGCACACTGAGACCCAAGATAAGGGAGCAATGATTTTTTTCCCTCTCCGGTATTGCACAGCTAGTTAAAGGATTTACGACATCAAAAAATTTATGGTTGAGTTTATTTTTTTTTTTTTTTTGGGGAGAAATTTAGTTTGAAGATGTTAAGTTTATTTAATAATAATATACTAACCGCGAGTAATTTTGCCTCAGTCTCAGGATCCTCTTCAGGTGAAATTTTGATTTCTCGCACATGAATAACGCTGCAAAAACCCATGATGATAATCGTTGGCCGTCAGAATCCTTCAGACAAAACTTTAACGGTTCCTTCAGCCCTTTATAACGTGTGATCGACTGATCGAATTCATCAACTGGTCGATTAATGATTTTAAAGTGCATTCATCATTTATTCACATAAAAAAAACCAATCTCTTTTCACAGTCATTTCTTATTAAAGATGTTGCAAACATTTTCAAATTAAATTTTGAAACCCTTCACAACACCAATCTGAATTACCATTCAATGTACATGTCTCTTGGGAGATGGAATTTGAAATATTGCGCAAGAATCGTGTCACACAGTGGATTGCTGTGATGGATTAAAACGATTTTCATCCATTATAAATGGATTGGGGGTTAGGTAACACTGACCACTTGCTTTTAATTCATTTAATGCAAGGAAATACATGTTTACACTGTTAAGTTATATCACTTTTTAACACAATAAATAGCTTCATTCGAATGGAATTAAATTCGTAATTATTTTTCTGGTTTTTTGAAATGTGAAGCAAAAGCCATGGATGATTTGAATTTTGGTGACTTCCACGTGTTGCTGTAGGTTTTTGCAAGAGAGTTTTTCTTGCTGTCGATGCCTTCGTCGAAGTCATCGGCTTCGGTTTTGATGTCCATTTTCTGCATGATTAACCGAAGGAGTTGTTGTTGGTGTTCCAATGATTTGGTGATATCCTTCAGTCTATTAAATAAAAAAATAATAATAAATGCAAATCTAAAATCAAAAAAATTTGACTTTTGTTTGTGTTTGATTAATTCGTCGAAGTAAATGTCTTCTTCTTGATAGTTGTCCAATTGGAGGATTGTTTGTTTGGGTTTTGACATTCCAACTCCCAAGTATTTGTATATGAAGTTCCAAAGCTAGAAAAGTAATTGATGAAATAACAAAGAAATAAATATTTAAGTTTTGTTACTCTATACATTATTTTTTCTTACAGCTGTGCATGACTGGCAAGCATTGTTGGGGTAAATGACTACTTCATCTTTGTCCACTTTGTTCAATAGAAATTGAGGAAGTTTTCGTTCTAACTCTGTGTGAAGTTCCACCTATTGTAAATTTACAAATATTCATAACTTATAGATTATTAGCAGTAACCCATCAAAAATGACGGTTCTTTGTCTCTCCCGTTATTTATTAATGTCTGCGGCGGGCTACTTAATCTTAACCAGTCTCAGTATGTACTCAACCAAACACAAAAATGTAATGCTGGCATGAGCTACCATTCTTTGTCAGCTTTATGTGCATTGTCAGCCAAACCACGTTATGATAACACCACCAAACCACATGTTTTAATGGTTGAGCCATTGTAATGAGGTTTGGGCGTTGCGTCATTGTTTCGATGTCACTAGGGGTGTTCAGAAACTGTCGCCGCATAAGTATGCAAATGTGTGAGCGTGAAAATGTAATTTTACACACTGGAAGCCACTGGAAGCCTCATAGGCGACCAATACGGACTTCCTCTGTTTCGCGTGTTTCTCGGAGTCGGCCTTCGCGGGCACGGCCGGTTGCGCGCGTTCTGGGGTTCCGTTAATCCCAATTGGTGACTCTGGATAACTCGAAGCCGATTGCATGGTCTAGTACCGGCGATGAATCTTTCAAATGTCTGCTTTATCAACTGTCGGCCTCATGTTATGGTATGTGGCTCACAAGGGCGACTCACACTCATACCTCAAGAGGTGCGCGTAGTGAGTCACAATAACATAACATGAGGCCTATGAGGCTTCCAGCGCGCATGTGTAAAATCAGATTTTCACATTTACGCATTTGCGTACTTATGCGACAGTTTCTGAATACCCCTAATGTATTGATATAGTCACTGCGCGCGCCTTACGTTGGTTGTCATTGGTGTTGCATATTGTCCCAGACTCAAACAAACATAGAAATGAAACCCCGATATGATAACTCCACCAAATCACATGTTCCAATGGTTAAGCCATTGTAATGAGGTGGCGCGCACCATACATACACTAAACGTAGCTCGCTGCTATGATAATTAAATGTGTAGGATGGATTATCATCAAATTTTGAATAATTTAAATTAATTAGAAAATTATTTAAAATGCAAAAAAACTTTATAATGACAACTGTATACTTAAAAAAATTACTTTTAAAATTAATTAGATTATGATCATAGAGTTATAAATAAAAGAAGTAGAAACTCTTCTGTTGATGGTGAAATTTGCCACTTGGTGACAACATTTTCGATACAAGTATAGGATTTGTTAATAAAAATTAAACATCTTTTTGTCAAAAGCAGGATAATCATTCATAATTGTCATTAATATATCGATTCTTCTAATATCAGCATAAAAAAATCGTCGATTGTAATAAAAAATTATTGATTCTCATCAAAAATTATCGATTCTCATCACAAATCATCGATTCTCATCACAAATCATCGATTCTCATCAAAAATCATCGATTCTCATCAAAAATCATCGATTCTCATCAAAAATCATCGATTCTCATCAAAAATTATCGATTCTCATCAAAAATTATCGATTCTCATCAAAAATCATCTTGATATCATATTTTCAAAAAAGTAAACATGGCCGCCATCTCGTGCTGCTCTCAACGACGCGCACTCACGCATTTGCAACATCATATCGTATTCCCTCGGAAAGAACGGCATGCTGGATAATAGTAAATCCTACCAGGATGCCGGAAAATTCGAATTTTCCGGCATGCCTGATAAAGTGAGTATTACGTTTTACAGCACCGATTCGATTTTTACGGCATGCCGTAAAAATGACCAGATGTCTGATTTTCAACACCTGGTCAAACTCGGTTTTTCCGGCATGCCGTTCTTTCCGAGGGAATACGGTAGGAGTTTCTACTCCTTTTATTTAACTCTATGGTATGACTTACTTGCATAGCTATTCGTTTCAGCTGTGCATTACGTCGAACCGATTCAATATCTCCAACAGCTAAACCGATCTAAGCAAATCAATCAGAAATAAATATCGAACTTCAAAAAAGTAACTGACTCCATAGTCTGTCCGCGTAACTCTATAATTCATATCGGATTGGCTGCGACCTTTTTACGCAACAATGTATCCCAAAGTGGGGTCGCATTAGAAAATGGCGTTAACACCAAATTATTAAGACACGACATTTTGTCCAATTTTGGGATCGGTCACGAACTATTTTGTGCTGCTAATTCCCTGAGTGTGTAAAAAGGTTTCAGCCAATCTGATATAGACTATAGGCTTACACGGACCGACTTTACTAATTACTGCATTAGGCAATTGTTACGGTATTGTTATTTTATCAGGATATTATCTCAGCGTGCAGTTGTCCGTTTTGACTAATCCCAAGCCTTCGACTGCACTAAACTTCGTTTCAAACACATTGCGAGAAACTCTCATTGGCTGGAGCCTGTTTGCTTGCACATTTGTATAAATTTGTATAAAAACTATCATATATGGTCATATTTATGGTCGTTTTTATGGTCGTTTTTGTTCGTTTATGTTTGTTTATGCCCTATTATGGTCATTTTTCGAATTATTTTTTTAAGTGCATTAACAATCGCCGGGAAAAGGCCCTAGCCAATGGGAGTTTCTCGCAATGTGTTGGAAACGATTACATTTATTATTCTTGTGTAGTGTTTACCAACATCTGAGTCTATTGTGTATCACATTGTTACATTTATTAATGCAATAATTATCTTAATTTTTAAGTTCATCTTACCAATAAATTCATTAACAAGATTGGCATGAAGACCATAAATATCACTAGAAAGCCTAAATTAACCTCTGGATATGGCAAAGAAGCATTTGATGGACTGCTAATGTGTTTTCCTAAAGTCTGAGTCACGTTTTTGTTTGTGTGGTCTGAGAAGTATGGTCCCACATAGGATCCCAGAAAATCAATTTCTCCCAGCATCATTGAGAAAATTCGAATCAGAGAGAGTGGAGCATTATTGAAAGTCAGTTGATCTGCCTGTGTTCAACAAAAGAATTAATTTAACATTGCTAAACATTTTTTGGAAAACAAAAATGTACTTTGCACATTAAAATGTAAAGTGCTAGTCCAAAAGCAATAATCAGAATAGAGAAAAGCAAAAGAACTTTCAGAAGTGTCTTAAGAATTTCCAAAAACATTACAACGTAGATGCCTACTCTATTGAATCTGCAAGGAAATGTACATTATAGTGTAGTTAGACTTCTTTTTCAACTACGGGCAGAAATCTGCCAAGTGTTTCAATAGATACGTTCAGTTCAATTCTTGGTTGGTCACTGCCACGCACTACATCAGATGTCCCCACTGCCGATGGACAACAGTCAATGGCCAAACACGGTTGGCTAATGGCCAGCAACCACCAAGGGCAGTATTTAGAAAGCTGAGGACACAGTAGTTTGATAGCCACAGTGTTGGCCGCGCTATTGCTACAAATAGCGGCGCTACCAGTAGCGCCGCTACCGCTATATAGCGGTGCTACTAATTTTCTAAAAGTAGCGGAAAATATAGCGGAAAAGTAGCGAAATTTCGCTACATTTGATGTCGTTTTATTCTGTATAATAATTCAGAAAAATGAAATAAAACGCACTTGATACATACATATTGTAGATGCATTTTGCACCTATGTATCATGTGCGTTTTTATTTTCATTTTTCAGAATACATAAGCATGTTTTCTCTAGAATAAAATTCTTCTTTGTTTTTCAATTTAAATATTCTGTTTTTTCATTTTTTCATTTAATTTTGATTTTTAAAATTTTTTTTTTTTTTTTTTTGTTTTTTTTTTATTTTTATTAGTAGCGGAAAAATAGCGCCAAAATAGCGCAAAGTAGCGGTAGCGGTAGCGAAAAATCGCTACTAGCTATCCAAAAATAGCGATAGCGGTGGCGCTACTATTTTTTTAACCCTCAGAAGCCTATCATTTTGGGTCAACGCAAAGACCTATTAGTGGTGTCAATTGACACGTTTTATATACTCTGAGTTGAAGCGCTTTAGTGCTGTTACCATGGTTAACATGGTTTTACCAACTGATGCTAGGTGTCACCAATTGTAAAAATTAAGACACTCAGTCAAAATATGATCATTTGAACAGCATGCAAGGTGTTTGGTTATTTATTTATAATAATTGCGGATATTAACTTAATTTTAATTCCAATTAGTGCAATTAATTGCAATTGATATGAAATGTGAACTGAACATGTGCCGACTGCTTTGTTTATTCTCTACTTTGCATATAGGTGGCATTGTATTTTAAAAGCGCTCTCACTAAAAAGAAAAAATGCAGCGAAAACAGCAAACGTTTTAAGCTGAGATTTTAAGGGGCTCATATTTTCTCTTTACAATAACTTTT
>JH432022.1:60837-84358 GCA_000239455.1 Strigamia maritima
TTTTTATAAGTCTGAAAATTACCAAATAAATTGAGTGTATGTAAAACCTCTTTTTGAACAGCTCCAGAGAATTTCAGATTTTTTGAAAAATTTTTTGAAAAAAATTTGTATTCAGAACTATGGCCTGTGTCAATTGTCCCATAGGATAGGCTTCTGAGGGTTAAAAGTAAAAGTAGCGCTAGCGGTCGGCGCTACTTTTATTCAGTAGCGGGGCCAACACTGGATAGCCAGCATATTGAAACATCATCCTGACTCATTTTTCCCACTGTTTCACCCAATGAAACCTCATTGAAGAGAACATGCGTGGCCGTAGGTGAAACTTACGGCATGAGAATTAGTAACATTCCAACCTTGCTGCCGAAAGCTAGCACCCTGGTCAGCGAGTCGCGTCTTAGAAAAGTGTACTTGGTGGTGCTGTAACATAGAATGCAAGGAAGCATCACCAACCCCAGACAACACTATTAAAAAACCAAAACCCAATAATACACGTAATATACGTTTTCTTGAATTTCTATCGTGATTTGGATGTCCAGTGCCTTTCTATCATTCCCATGATAGGGTTGCATGCCCCTTCCCCCATGGTCACAATTTATTTTATAAAAAAATTATGGACGACACCATTTAAAAGACGCCATTTTGAAAGACGCCATTTTGGAAGACGTCATTTTGGAAGACGCCATTTTGAAAGACGCTATTTTGTGGAAGATGCCATTTTGTCTGAGCTATCAGATCCCATTATTAATAGGCTTGCTATTAATAGCTATTAAATAGGCTGTCCAGACATCGAAACTTTTTACCAATTGAACGCATCTACTAATTTGAAATGTGGACGTTTTACCTTTGTAAATACAAGAGAAAATTAAACCATGCTAAAAAAACAGCGATGGAAGCGGCAATAATCTGACAATACCACAATTTGTTAAAGTACACAGGCCAAACCAAAAGGGTTGAAGAAACGTAAAGAATCCATTCCAGTAAATTAATGGGATCGGACAAATATTTAACGCGTTGTTGATAAAACTGGAAAAATTCCTTGATGAAGTTCATCACAATAAAAGTCGAAATTATGAGTGTATTGATTTGACACATTGGCTTTGCACGAAACTACAACAAACTCCGGTTAGTAAATTGTATACAAACAAAAGTAAAAATGGCAATATAACTATGAACCTGTTTTGTTATTTTATCATCCATGTCATTTCTATGAAGTCTTGCAAGACTACATGTAAAAAGAGTCAGAAAAAAAAGAAAAATAATATACACAAAAAGATTGGCCAGATGGAAATACATTCCATAAGAATCCCTGAAATAATCAATTGAGGTTCATTAATTTGATTCTTAGTCAATTTATGCTGATTCAAATTCATACCATTTCATTTGTAAGTACTGTTGTGTTACTGGATGACTTAAAAGTTCAACTCGGCCATTTTGAACCATTGTCTATTATGAATATAATATTATTTTTTTAATTATCATGTCTTGAACTGTTTTTTTTATTTTTAATTATTTTTTATTATATACATTGAGTGCTGGTAATGGTGGAGATTTAAATGTTTTATCTTGAGTTTTTTTTTCTTGAATATATTGTTGAGTTAATTGTAAATGTTTAAAACTGTATTTTACCTGCAAAATAATTTTCAAAATATCAAATAAGTTTTGAGCTTATGGAAGATACCAAATTTCTCGAATTACAAGCACATGTTTGTATTGTTTTCAAGACCCCAAAAAATGCTTCTATATTACAGATGCATATGTCTATGAATTAGTTGTCCACACATTTCATAACACAAAACATTATTACAATTGTGACTGTCGGTCACTGCCACACATTACACCAGATGTCTCCACTGTAGATAAACAGCGGTCAATGCAACAATCAGCTACCACCAGGGGACAAAATATTTAAGAGGCTGAGGAGAAAGTGGCCAGTCAGTAGTTGGATAACCCGCGCACTGAACCATCATGTTCAGTCCTGACTCTTACTGCCTACTCTTCCAACCAATGAAGCCTCATTGAAAGGAACATGCGTGTTCGTAGGCAAACTTAAGGCATGGCAATTAGAAAGAGTCCGTCCTCGCTGCCCAGAAGTGGCGTCCTGGTCAGCGGGTCGGTCTTAGGTAATCGTACTTGGTGTTACCATTATGTGGATTGCAAGGAAGCGTTGCCGACCCCTAAAACCCAATAATACGACGTCTGTTTCTTTGTATGTATCTCCATTGTGACTTGGATGTTCAGTGCATCCTTCTCATCCCCGGCGTTAAGATTGCATGATCCCCATCATCACACAATTTACGTAAATCCATAGTTCTATATCTACTAGATTGGGAATTCTATGAAATTATGGTAAAATCACGAGTTAACTGGAGGAGGCTTCATAACGTCATTATAGGTTCATTCTTTCACTTCTGCAATTAACAGGAACTGAAAAAGGACGTCACTTTCTTAAATAGAATCTTTCTATCCACAATTTACATAATTTCCACTTTGATCTTAGCGGCAACTGGTTAAAGCCCTATTCCATTATAAATAAACATGGCATGCCAGCACCATACATTGGCAATGCTTTTTGTTTTGCTTTTCCACAACATTTAAAACCATCCTGAAAGATGAGTAATAATCAGTAGGCACATTCAGAAACTTTTTGTGCTCGTTTTGTGCAAAACTTAACCTGGATGTTTTTGTAGTAAATCAAAATGGTTGTCCGGAAAATAAAACTTCAAGAATTTTATCAAACGGTTTTCATTGCTCATTACATTTTACAAGTAAAGGTTAGAAAGTAGTATTTTTAGCTAAAAGTGCCAACTTAATTCTCTTGGTCTATGGTTTCTAAGATGGCTGCTTTAGTTGGCATGAAAAACTTTAACAGCACAAGAATCGCTCTTAACACATGGTGTGAGAGGCCGTGCTGTTTTACTCATTTAAACAGCTTAGCACTAGATGGAACACGAGTCACGTGACCAAGGTGGCACGAGAATTTCGTGTCACGACTCATAGCACAAGATTTCTCGTGCTATCTTGGTCATATGACTCGCGTTACACCTGGAATAAGAGTGACATGACCAAGGCGGCATGAGAATCTCGTGGTATGAGTCGTGGCACAAGTCGTGCTGGAGTTTTTAAATGGGCCTACTGTTGTGTTTTTCTTATATTTAGATGCACTTGTAACATGAGAAGTATAATATTTAACATCAAAATACGAACAAAATAATTTTTTGATTCTCTCTTTTCATCAGATCTGGTGATACTCTTATCCAAAACAGCCTATTTCATACATTAAAAAATAATTATTAAAATTATGCTTTAATTTTAACTTAATTTCAGTTTGATATTACCATAAATACTTCTGGCATTTGCGATATTAAAGCTTGAGGTAAACTTGTAAACACTTTGGAACAAGTATTAAATATCTCTTCTGACCTGTTTCACAGAAGTAATAAAATAATTTATTTTTAATTTTAATTAACTTTTAACAAAATTCTATTTTCAACCTTTGATTATGAGTAGCTAGAGCTAATGATGATTCCTGGTACTTGGATAAAATGACAATATCCATTGGAGACTGACCGGCTTTATTTGTTAGTAATTTTCCTTCCAGATTCAAAATGTATGTAATTGCCCCTGCTTTATTTGCAATGGCTGCCAAATGCAAAGCTGAATTCTGGTTTTAACAAAAAAAAAAAAAATAAATAAATATTACTGATTACATCATTAATTTCTGAATTAATTTTTTTTAAAGCTTCCCTGCACTGCACACCAACTTACTCCATCTTTGTCTACTTGATCTAACAAATGTGAATGAATACACATCAACAAATCCATAGTTTCAATAAAACCACTTTGGGCTGCTAAATGAAAAGGAGTTCTTCCATTATGATCCCTAAAAAAGTAAGAAATTATAATTATTACAATTGTGTAAGGGCACACCATCTAGCGTTTTTTTGTTAAAGTACTGTTTATACGGTATGTGGATATAAGCTTTAAGTTAACATCGTTTATTTGTTATTAATATAATTAGAGTTTTGCTTCATTACTTAGCAAAATTGACAATTTTTTTACCTGTGCAGTAATGCACCTTTAGCGAGTAATAACTGCACAACTCTGGTATGTCCGTTTAAAGATGCAATATGAAGTGCCGTTTGGCCTTCGCCATTTGATTCATTTATAATAAATGGTCCTTTATCTGTTAGTAATAATTGTCGAACTGTATTGTACCGTCCAAATCTTGAAAAACAAAACAAAGATCAAAAACTTTTAATAAAAATATTGAAAACTTAAAAAACAATCATCATAACAAATAAATAACATTAAAAAAGAAATATAAATATCAGTAATAACCTAGCAGCAAAATGCAGTGGAGATTGATGATCATTGTCCTTCATATTAATTGTAGCTCCCAATTTAATGAGTGAGTCAATACTCCGAAAGTAACCATTTCGTGATGCTAAATGCATCGGGGTACAACCAGTTGCGTCTTTCTCATTCAGTCGATCCGATACAGATATGTGAAACTAAAAAGTAATAATTTTTTTAAAATAAATGAGAAGGGGTATTCAGAAACAGCGCATGAGTGTGCAAGTGTGAGACTGTGAAAATGTGAAACTCACACTGCGCATGCTCAGTGCGCAAAGTTTCTGAAACACCCAAAATGCAAGATTGCGCAAGTGTGTGAGTGTGTGTGTGTGAAACTCACACTTCGCATGCTCAGTGCCCAAAACAGGCGGGAAAGACGATTATATTCCAAAGTTTTCTCAAATTGTGTATAGTTAAAAATCGTATCAAATACCATAATTTTAGTACTAGGCAAGTGGTAATATTTTTAATTTTGGTACCTAATTTTAGTCTTAGATATATGGGTGTTCCGACTAAGGGTTTTAAGCTGAAATTTCTCTCAAACTGTCCATCTTAGGAAAAATCTGTTTGCGCTGTCAAATAGTAAAGTGGGTATGGCAAAGTTAATGGCGATGTAAAATTTGACCTTTGACCTCTAATTTTTTCCCCTGAACATAACGCCATGGCGTTCTAATTGAATTTGATCAATTACCAGTTTAGTTATAAATTAAAAAAACATCTATTTAATACGCGCCATTACTTTGAATCTAAAAATAAAATAAAATTATTTTAATTATAATCACCTATTATACAGACACGTCGTTTTTTCCCAATTTATTCACTGTGCTTTCGACCATCGAAGATCTCATCAGCAGACCCATCTGTCTGGAGCACTATGAACAATCAAACAGAGACTGCTGGTTAATTGGACACAATAATGTCGCTTTTACAAAATGTTTTTGGATGAAGCAGTAAAAACGTTTTGTAAACACGACATTACTGTGTCCAATTAACCACGTACACTAACATTATTTGTGTACTGTGGACGTTTTTTCTTTTTACAGTATATTTAGTTCAGTGTTTGATTCTAATCAGCAGTCTCTGTTTGACTGTTCATAGTGCTCCAGACAGATGAGTCTGCTGATGAGATCTTTGATGGTCGAACGCACAGTGAATAAATTGGGAAAAAGCGACATGTCTGTATAATAGGTGATTATAATTAAAATAATTTTATTTTATTTTTCAGTTTAGTTATTCAAAACTAAACTGTTAATCGATCAAATTTGAATATAACACTATGGCGTTATATGTGGAGGAAGACGGTAGAAGTGACCCATTGCTTTTTTAACTTTTTAACCGTTCGAGTTAGCGCCAAATACTCAATTAGAAAGTTGAGAGAGCATGGTCTAATTAGTCTAAAAACATAATTCAATGAAAACATTTTTCTATAAAAATTATGAGAAAAATTGAAAAAGCATCTGTGCAAATTCAGGCAGAAAACATGCAAAAAAATTACAGAAAATCAAGTGATTGAAAAAAAGTTTGGTTTACTCGAAAATAACTTCTTTCTTAGTGATGTGTGATGTCTTTGAAGCAAATCGATGTTATTTTGGATTAAATCAATTTTTTTTTCTATTGACTTGATCTTTTCTGCAAGTCTTCTGTCTGAATTTTCTCATAATTTTCATAGGAAAATGTTTTTAGACAGTTTGAGAGAAATTTCAACTTAAAACCTTTAGTTGGGATACCCTGCATACTTTACACGAACGTAAAAACTGGTATATAATATTCAAAATTGCGACCTCAGATCAGGCGAGAGTACCCGCTGAATTTAAACCTCTCGGACACGGGCCTACCTTGCCAGTTTTCAACAATACTGTGCACGTGGAAATATCTTACTGTATGAGCTGTACATTATAATGTACAGCTCAATCATACAGTAAGATATTTATATTTATGAATATTTTCTTGTACAGTAATTACTGTACAAGCAAAATATAAATAAACAGTTTTAGCAAATCACTTACCTTTTGCATCAAAAGAGCAAACTCTTCCAAACTACCTCCTTGAAGGACAATAAAGTGAAACACATTCCTGTTGTTCATATCTCGAGTTTCAGTATTAGCCCCAACATTCAGCAAAGAGCGAACAGTTTTCCAGCTGCCCCTAGAAGCAGCCAGCAGTAGAGGAGTTCTGTGTTCTTTGTCAGATGGGTCAATTGTGGCACCCTGCCAGAAAAAATTAAATCTAATCAAATCAAATTCGTATAATATTACATCTTACTACCTCGGTTATAAGATAGTCCACTATATCCACATGATCAAACATGGCAGCACAGTGCAGTGGTGTCATCTTCTGCACATCAGCAGTGATGAGTGCTTCCATCTTATCTTCAGGTTGTAGGGTAAACATGAGTTTAACTATTTCTAATGATCCTTGTGAACAAGCTAAATGTACAGGTGTAGACAAGTTGTTTTGTTGAGTGCAGATACGAGCGCCGTTTTCCAAACAAAGTTTAACTGCCTAATTATCACAAAATGGTAATATTTAAAACAACAATTTTGTTTTTATTAGGAATTGAAATCACCATGACTGCCAAAATCACCGAAATGATTATAATTTTCAAAAATCATCAAAAATTACCAAAAAATACCAAAAACCACCAAAAAAACACTAAAATTTGTTCTTAAATCAGTCAAAATGTGTATAAAAATCACAAAAATCACCAAAAAATCACCAAAAAAATCACCAAAAAATCACCAAAAAATCACCAAAAAATCACCAAAAAATCACCAAAAAACCATCAAAAAATCACCAAAAAAATCACTAAAAAATTCACCAAAAACCACTAAAAATCACCAAAACCATCAAAACTCCTAAAAACACCAAAAGCCGCCAAAAACCACCAAAGATCATCAAAGATTATCAAAAATCACCAAAAACCATCAAAAAATCACCAAAAAATCACCAAAAAATTCACCAAAAACCACTAAAAATCACCAAAACCATCAAAACTCCTAAAAACACCAAAAGCCGCCAAAAACCACCAAAGATCATCAAAGATTATCAAAGATCATCAAAAACCAACAAAAATCACCAAAACAGCACCCAAAACCATCAAAAAATCATCAAAAGACACCAAAGTCACTAATATCCGTTATTAAATCAGTCAAAATGTATACTAAAATAACACGAATACTCACCAAAAATCATCAAAAAATAACAAAATCCCAGAAATACTTTTTAAAAAACATACCTTTACGTCTCCTCCATTGACAGCTGAATGCAATGGATCATTGCCTTCAAGGTCTTTACAAAGCATCAGTGAAGTTCGGTCATATCCGATTGATTCAACTTCAAAATAATTTTAAAAATTTATATTGGATAAATTTCTAATGCTATTCCTTAATATGTGCTATGCCCCAATTAAGTACTATGAAAACCAAATACCATAGAAACAGTATCTTATATACCCCTTTGCAGCATCACTTCCATAGTCTTTGCAGATGCATTTTTAGCAGCTTCATGAATCGGATAAAAACCATTGTTGCATGGTTGACGCGGACAACATTTCAGCTCTGACAACTACAAAGTGAAACAAATCAAAAATTAAATTATATGTATAAGACCACTTTTTGTCACCTGAAACCACACCCATTGAAAAATAGGTATCATAATAACTTACGAGCACGTCAGCACATTCGGGAAAGTCATAAATAGCGGCTAAATGAAGAGCTGTTCGTCCATGCTCTCCTCCTTGCATCACATCCAATTTCTTGGCATGTTTTACCAATTGCTTTTTTAAAAAAAATTAAAGATTATTGTTTATTCTCTGTATAACTTTTTTATATCTTCATACATACTTGGTTTTTTTTAACAATAAACACAACAAAGACATTTAAACCTGTGATTTTAGATTATACTTACTTTAACAACTCTAACATAGTTGAGTACTGTGGCTAAGTGAATGGGTGCTTGTTTTCGGTTATTGAGTATTTGTGCATCAGCTCCATTATCTATTAAAAAATCCAACGCTTCCAATGCCTCGTGTCTTACAGTTACATGTATTGCTGTATCTCCCATATGGTCTTGATCATTTAGATCTAAAGTTATAAATTATACATCACAGCTGAGCATGTGCACATGATAGAAAGAAAAATCAGAAAATTGAGGAAGTAATTACAACAACTAGCTGACTACCCGCTACTAAGTACCGTAACTTAACTTTTAACTTTTCCGTTAACTTGTGGAATCTCGTTAACCCGTACGTGGAATCTCGATAACACGTGAAATCCCGTTAACCCATGGAATTTCTTTAACCTGTGGAATCCCGTTAACCTGTAGAATCCCGTTAACCTGTGGAATCCCATTAACCTGTAGAATCCCGTTAACTTGTGGAATTCTGTTAACTCATGGAATCTGGTTAAATCCCAGCTGAAATCTTGTTAAATCAAATTAACCCGTGGAATTCCGTTAACCCACGGAATCCCGTTAAATCGTGGGATCCCGTTAACTTGTAAAATCCCATGTGGAATCCCGTTAATCCATGGAATTCCGTTAACCCATGAAATCCCATTAACTCATGGAATCCCGTTAACTTGTAAAATCCCATGTGGAATCCCGTTAATCCATGGAATTCCGTTAACCCATGAAATCCCATTAACTCATGGAATCCCGTTAACTTGTAAAATCCCATGTGGAATCCCGTTAATCCATGGAATTCCGTTAACCCATGAAATCCCATTAACCCATGGAATCCCGTTAAATCCCAACTGAAATCTCGTTAAATCAAATTAACCCGTGGAATTCCGTTAACCTGTGGAATCCCGCTAAATCTCGTTAAAACACATGCAACCACAAAGTGATGCGCCATCTACCGTTGATTAGAAATATTGCTGAAGGCTTTCGGACAATCGACAATATATATTAAGATTATTAAATTGTGAACTTAATTAATATTAATAAAATGTCAATAGAAATAAAAAAATGGAATGCAAATTTAAAATGAATAAAGTATTTTTGTTGCTGAAATTATAGTGACTTGGGTTTTGCTTACCTGCACCATGTTCCAAAGCATACTGCAAGACATTAACCTTGTTTTTACTTGCAGCTGCATGCAATACAGTGCGACCTTTGAGATCTGTCGACTTCAATCGTGATGGATCAGCCAGATATAATCTTTCAAATTCTTTTAAGTTTCCCAATTCTGCAACCTGCAAAAAAAGTTTCAATAAAGTTTTTAAAAAAGAATTAAAAATTCATCACCAGATGTCACTCCAAAGTCCAAGGCACACAGGGGATAGGCAGTATAAACCAATAAACAGCCAATGCAATAAAAATTAATTTCTCATTGTACATGTTTACTCATATCTGTTTAAACACAACTTTATAAACTTCAAAACACTTTGTATGAAAAATAAAAATGTTTAATATTGCCTTTGCATGACAGTATTGTAACTATCAAGCAGTATTCATTATTGATTAACTTGTTTACAACTTATTTGTGCTGTATCCAAACACTGTCTTCACTTTTATGTCTATAAAACCCCCCATGAAAATGATTAAATAGCCTATATAGACATTGTTCCCAATGTTCCCAGCTATTAAAAAATAATTGCACAACTTTTAGTTGTATACTCTAAATTAATCAATTATTAATTGACTGTTAACTCATATAGTAACCAGGCAACAGTTAGCCAGAAATTATGTATATAAACACATCCAAAATGGCTGTCATTTTGTGCACTTGTGTAAAATATATTGAAAAGTGATAAGGTGTACAATGTTGATATAAGATTGCAGTATTTTCTTTTTTATTTTAGATTTGACATGAAATGAGCTTGACTACACAAAAAGTTGCTGCATTTCCATTATTAGTGTGAAGTTTGAGTTTGGGATTCTGTTTACCTTTAATCTTTACATCTAATCAAATTACATGATAGTGATGAATTACACACACTCACTATACTAATTGATGTTGTATAACTTGTATCCAATCAATAAAATGCATTAGTGTTTGTAGAAATTAAGTTTACAAAAAAACAATAAAATAATTCAAAACTGAGAGTATATTATTATTATTATTATTATTATTATTATTGTAATAACAGAATCCATTTTGAATTTTGTGAATAATGGACGCCATTTTGTAAAATATGAACAACTTTTTCTAAATTATGTATAAACAATGAAAACCATTTTATGTAAACCAAACTTTTTGAAACAGTTTACGGTATACGTAAGCTATTTTTAAAAATATGTAATACCGGTATGATTCAGTATTACACTCCTTTCACCCAAAGGTAGGGTAAAAATGTAAAATGTCATTGGCTGAGAAGTGCATTGTATCAAAAGTAGATTTATACTGTATATTATGATACCTCATTTTAAACCTCTCGTCAAGCTAATTCGAAAAAAATCATTTGGTGCATTCAAAGTCAAATGACTTACACGACTTGACTGAAAAGTCTGAAATGACTTATGACTTATGACAAACCGGAAATGACCAAAATTACGTCACTAAACAGAAAAGTCCCTTTTATTGCAATCGCAGCTTATCTAAAGTGACTTATCTGGTTTATCAATAAAGTGGGATTTGATGCATCTATTGTTTTGTAGCTCAAAAATGTGCATGCCATTGTTAAGAACGAAAATGCTTATAAAGTCTAGATGAAAGTATGTTTGTTTGTCCTCTATGGAAATCCGGTTGGAGCAACGGTATTCGGCACGCAGTTCTGTTATGCTTAGAGCGAGATTGTAGGTGGGTTTTAACCCTTGGATGGGTAACCTATGACATAATTGTGTTCAGCTCTTTTCTTGAATAGGAAAATTTTTTTTGGCTTATCTTATGAAGCTGAAATTTTCTGACTTTGTTCAAATACTAATAAACTTTATATAAAAAAAATTTGAAGTATTTGCTTTGATATTTATTGAAATAATTGATCGGCAAATTTTAGCCCCTTAAAACCCCAGCAGAAAAAAAAGCCGGCTTCACTGCATATTGGCTAAAGCGCTTCTGTTTGGGGTTTCTAGCAGACGATCACATTAAAAAAAGATTGTGAAGCAGGAAAGCCAAGTAAAGATGAAACTCCGTGCACATGTGCAGTGGCCGTTTTTGGAAAAAACTAGCGCCAACAGCGGCAGTTTTTTCAACCAAGTGCAACAGCGCTTTAACTACTTGACCCGAAATATGAACATGATCGTGTATATGGGTTATCCACTAATGTTATTTTTAAAGCTTGCCTATCTGAGGGTTAAGAAGTTCCCATTGTATCGAGTAATTTTTCAACAATCGCGGCAACAATTCCTTTTTGCCCATCTGGGAGGACGAAGGGATGCTAATTCGGCACACAAATGGCGCCGATTGTTTGGTGTATTTGTGACGTCACAAATCCTGCAGTTTAATACTTTAGCACATGGATTGCGCTCAAATAACTGCATATCGTGTTGTAATGATAACATATAACTATAGCATCTGTAACTATAGTAATAAATAAATATTTTGAGACTAAGTAACATCGTACAAACAAATCATCTTAGAATATTTTTAATTTTTGTTTTTTAATATTTATGTTTCCAAAAAGTGTAAATAAACTTTTCTAACAATAAACAACGGATGTGTAACTTTCGATCACTTCCCATTGCACAAAAATTACCTTTCAACAATATATATATATATTTCAACAATTAAAAATATAAAAATAATAAAACGTAAAATATCAATTTTGTCTTACTACAACAATAGATGTCAAATCATCATCATCTTCACTAGCTACGGCAGGGTCAGTAACAGATAAATAACATTTCTTAGCCGCTCGAATGGGCCACAAATGTCGTAATAGTAATGACGTCATGACAATCCGACTATCTGATGACAAATTCCGTGGTCAGCACGCGATGAGTGTTGCGTGTCTGGGGACAAGCTAGGCGCAAGGTGTGGACACGTTTCCACGAAGAGTGTTTTCAAATGCAATTCACGTGATTGTTCTTTCAACGATCTAATTGGTTAGTATCATTACTGCACGTAATCGACTAGCTAGACCATTTATAACAATTTCAATTTTTCTATCTTTCATTTTTCATTTTTCAATAAAAAAATGGAATTAAATAAAAATTTAATCAAGAGATTAAGTGTTTAATTAATTTTAAATCACGCCTCCAGATGGCGTGTTTATAAATCTAATTTTTTTTTTTTTTTGGTTGATTGGTTATTTTGGTTTTGGTTGTGAATTTAATTTAGTCAGTAATTGAGATGACATGTGAATAGAGTACTAATTCAATTCATAAACATCCTCATCATTAAATGCGCTGTTTGATCCAATTTCATAAGTTTGAATTGATGTGCTGTGTGGGAATAACTGTGTTCAAAATTAATAAAAGCATAATAATAATTACCAAACATGACTTTAATTTCATCAGTTTTAAAGAATGCCAACTCAGTTGGTAATTATTACGTAATTAACATTCTAACTGGCCTGCATTACATCATTACATGTGAAATAACCGATAAACGGCAAAAGTCAGAAAGATGGTCTGTCAGGTGTGACTAGTAAATGCATATTTGTACATAGATTATATTACAAAATGTATTGATGAATGAGATTTATTTGAAAAATTTTACGAAGGCAAAAATTATTACATGAATACTTCATTTTTGAAATTTAAAAATATGAATTTAACTTTTATTCTTAAAAATTTTAGAAATTTAACTTAAGTGCCTAAAAATGACTTTTCTGTCTAATAATTTAACTTTTGCCTAAAAATTTATCTTTTGTGCCTAAAAAAATATTTTGTGTGCCTAAAAATTTATTTTTTGTGCTTAAAAAATATTTTTTTGTGCCTAAAAATTTATTTTTGTGCCTACAAATATCTTTTGTGCCTACAAATGTATCTTTTGTGCCTAAAGATGTATCTTTTGTGCCTAAAGATGTATCTTTTGTGCCTAAAGATGTATCTTTTGTGCCTAAAGATGTATCTTTTGTGCCTAAAGATGTATCTTTGTGCCTAAAGATGTATCTTTGTGCCTAAAGATGTATCTTTGTGCCTAAAGATGTATCTTTGTGCCTAAAAATGTATCTTTTGTGCCTAAAAATGTATCTTTTGTGCCTAAAAATGTATCTTTTGTGCCTAAAAATGTATCTTTTGTGCCTAAAAGTATTTTTTCCATTGAACATTTACTTTTAAACTTTTTTTTATAGGAAAAATACAAGTGCAGATTAAAAGTTTAGAAATCATCCAATTTGGAAACAGCGGCATGCCGGATAACAGCGAGTCCGAGGGTGCCAGATAAAGCGAATTTATCCAGCATGCCGGTTAACGGGTCAAATAACCATCCAAAACCACCATTGAAAAGAAAAACGGTTTTTTTGAATGGTTTTTTTGACTGCTTTGACTGTTTTTGACTTGTTTTTTGACTGGCTACACAGCAAATCTAGGTGTCTAAATTTTGTTATATAATTGCTTAAGTTAAGACACTTTAAGAACTTAAACACTGGTTCCATTTTAAAGTCGTTTGGTGAGCCTAAAATCAAGGTGACTATTATTGAGTCACTACAGTTCGAAATTGGCAATTCTAAATAGACTATTTAGACAAAAAACTGCTTAAATCCATTTTATGTCAATTCATTAGCAACAGTTTGATCAATTCATTGTATTATATTTAGAACTGCCAATTTTCATACTGCAGTGATCAAAAATAGTCACCTTGATTTTTAGGCTCACTCAAACGACTATTAAATGGAACCAGTATGAGGTTCTTAAAGCTTCTTAACTTTAGCTATCTACGAATAAGTTAAGATATCTAAACAAATTTGGACGAGGCTAGTGTAATCAAAACACCAAACAAAAACAGTCAAACAGTCAAAATAGTCAAAAACAGACTCAAAAAATTATCCCTCAGAATCCGAAATTTCCGGCATGCCGGAAAAACTACGAGACAGTCAATTTCTGAAATCTAGCCGGACTCGCATTATCCGGCATGCCGCTGTTTTTGGGATAATACTGTACAAAACAGTTGTAGAGTTAGATCGGCGCCATTTGTTTTAGACGTCACATGACTGCTTCAAGTCATGTGATAGAAGCTAAGACGAAGCTAAAACGTAGCTAAAACTTGCCTAAAACGAAGCTAAAACGTGCCTCAGATTTTCACACTCAGAATTATACACAAAACACACACAAAACTAACCACACGCAAAACTCGTTTTTGACAAGTTTTAGTTCCTGAATGCACCTAATGAAAAATTATTTTTTTTTAAACGAAAAGATACAGAAATGTTTGGAGAACATCTCCTAAAATGTTCATAATTTGCAATTATTCATAAATTGCAATTATCATACTTTTTGCAAATTAATAATTCACCAGACTTTTCTTATTGATGTTGATTATTTATCTTCCACTTAAATAGATTTGTGCTATACAGGGAAAATACCAAAACAGATTACATTCCAGACCTTCAATTCTATCCCCTCTTCCAAAATTCCAAACAAATAACACAAGAAAAACAAACCTAATAAACCACAACACATTTCAATCAAACAAAATACAAACTTTACAATACCTTAAAAATCCGATAAGGACTCTCCTTCATCGTACAAATTTCACCCTCAATCACATTCATCTTCGAGTCAGCATTCAATCCCTCCGTTTCGTCATCTTCTCCATCCAAAGGAATAACGACCACTCGATCCCTGCCCCGTCGTCTGCCATCTGCACCATGTTGCCATGTCTTGACCATTCGAAAAAATCCCCATGGATCTGCCATGGCCAGTTTCTGAGACACAAAACAACAAGTTACATATAAACAATGTCAATTAGCTAATTGTCAACTGCAAAATCTATCCAAAATTCAAAAGTTCTCATTTTCAGGTACGGTAAACTTTTCTAAAAAAAAAGAAAAAAAAAAGAAGGAATATTTGCTTCAATGTGATGTGCACGTCTCGAAAGGTGATTAAATAGATGGGTGGAAACGAGCAGCGTGGGTCAGGAAAAGTCGACTTTCCTACAGGGTATTAAAGCAGATTGTAGTGTAAACAGTATTTATTCATAACAGGAAATGTTTCCTTTCTTTCATCTCATTACTATATTTTCTTGTGCTAATTTATATAGAAGAATTGTTTTGCATATATATGATAACATAAGTGATGTAATGCAGTGAAAAATGCAATTAAACTAAGCTATTGCAGTCTAAATAACTGTCCATTTAGCCAAGAATGCCTCGAAGTCTCGAACTAAGTTTGTTGGTTATATATGGCCTTTTTTTTGGGTATCTATCTTGAATTTTTTTTTATTAGAAATAATGTGAAATATAATTTTAATGAAGAAAAAAATTAAATCAGCTGAGAAAATGTTTAGTAAATGATATTGTAAATAAAAAAAAAAAACTAAGCAAATTTAAATAAAATTTGATGCAAAGTGTTAAATTATCTAATTTGTTGTAAAGTTTAAAGGGTTTGCGACATCAGGAATTTTATAGTTGAATAATTTTCGCCGTCTCTTAAAATGCTCTAAATGATTTTTATTTAATTTTCAAAGTTTTTGGAACATCTTTAAAAAATTATTTTGTATATCGAACAGCTTATTTGAGCTTGGTGAGAGACATTGTTGGCCACTGCTGGCAGGGCGCTGTTTCTGACGTCACAGTTAGTATTCGACATGTTAAATACGTAAGGTATAAGTCACAACTGGTAACTTTGGCGCAAATACTCGATTTGGTCTTGCTTATTTATCTCTCATTTTTGAGTTTTTCATATTGCCGTCTGCTCATTTTCACAAAATTTGGAAAATCAATGGTTTTAATGTTCTCATCATATCCGTACTTGGTGAAAAACAAACAGCCCAGACTCCCACTTGAACCTAGATCTCCCAATTGCCGGTTGGGTGCTTTACCATTAAGCTACTTGGAACTCCAACAGAATCTGAGACTGAATGTTATATATCCACCGCATTCACTACTTGATGTCATTTATTAAACGACAGACATCACTTCGTTGCCATGGACAATTAAATCACTTTAGCAAGTAACCCCCAGCGGAGAAACTTAGAAGATCTTATTTCAATGTGTTATCCCGATGTTTTCTTATATTCAACATTGGCTTTTAAACTTTTAATATTTTTCAAAAAATCTCTGAAAAATTATTCAAGGGTTTTAAATGATGCTTGATCGAATGGACCAATAAAAACTGGGATGCCGTAACCCATTAACGTGTTTCTAACAAATTTTCTACTTTTTCAGGAGGTTTTTAGAATTTTTTTTTAAAAAAAATTATAGCAGTGTTTGTTTAAAAAAAGGTTTTACATGTAATCGTATATCGTTTAAGATTATTGAAGGGTTTATAATTACAATATAATAACACAAACACATGTTTAGATTTACCAGTAATTTATGTAGCACTTTAAATGTCTTGCAAACAGCAATCAAAATAAAATCATTTTATTCTTGTTGACAAGAAAATCCGCCTCCCACTTGGCACCACATTGCACATGCAAGAAGGCAGCAGATGTTAATCTAATCATAAAACTGATACCTTTAACTGCCAATATAAACGCAATATTTCAAAGCAAACTTGAACCTATAAAAATAAATACCCGAATATGATATTTCATTTCCACCCGCTGAAACCCACCACGATGTACTACACACGAAATAGTTAATCTTCTCGATTATTTACAGGGTGTCCCAACTAAAGGTTTTAAGTTGAAATTTCGCTCAGACTGTCCATTTTAGGAAAAATTTGTTTGTGTAGTCAAATAGTAAAGTAGGTATGGCAAAGTTAATAGCGATATAAAATATGACCTTTGACCTCTAGAAGTGACCCATTGTTTTCTTAACTTTTTAATCGTTTGAGTTAGCGCTAAATACTCAATTAGAAAGTTGTAGAGCATGGTCTAATTAGTCTAAAAAAATAATTCAATGAAAACATTTTTCTATTAAAATTTTGAGAAATTTTAGACAAAATATTTGCAAAAAAGATCAAGTCAATAAAAAAAAATTGATTAAATCCAAAGTAACATTTTTTTGCCTCAAAGACATCACATATCACAAAGAAAGAAGTTATTTTGAAGTAAATCAAACTTTTTTTTCAATCATTTGATTCTCTGCCTGAATTTGTGCGGATGGATTTTCATTTTTTCTCACAATTTTTATAGGAAAATCTTTTTATTGAATCATGTTTCTACACTAATTAGACTATGCTCTACAACTTTCTAATTGAGTATTAGGTGCTATCTCAAACGGTTAAAAAGTTATAAAAGCAATGGGTCACTTTTAAAGGTCAAAGGTCAAATTTTATATCGCCATTAACTTTGCATACCCACTTTACTGTTTGACTACGCTAATAGATTTTCCCTAAGATGGAAAATTTAAGAGAAATTTCAACTTAAAACCCTAGTTGGGACATCCTGCTAACTGCTATCGCTAAATCTAAGATGCCTGCCTGAAAAATTGGATTTCAATTCTCATAATTTCCATGTTTTGCTTCACTTTTTAGTGGTTTATTATAAAAAGCTTGACGGCAATTAGATTTCAGTAGTATTTAGCAAATATCTTTTCATCTGTTAGATTTTATATTGTCAGATTATGTCGTGTATGGTTTTAGTCGTTGTTAGCACCAATAAACTCTATTTTCACTTTCGCTCTTTAACAGTTTGCTTTAAATGTTTGTTTAAATGCATTTCCACACTAATGGCAATTTATGATGCAAGTTTAAGAGTTTAAATCTGCTCTTGCACATCATAGAACAAAGCTGGAACTTACCCAAAAACAGTTGGTGATGAGTGAGATCAACCAGGCACCGAGGCGAAACTTCCTCTGCATCTTCTTCTTACCCTTACTACTTCTCCCCATGATAAATATCTTGTCCGACATTTGGAACATTGAAAAATGAAAGCTTAGGCCCTAAACCCAATTCAAATCAGTGCTCACATGAAGTGTGGTCAAGAAATGATGATCAAGTGTCAAGGTCAGCTTTTAAGTTATTACTAGACCAAAAGAAGGTAAATAAGGAAGTGGCTGATGTACAAAGTAAGTCATTAGTTATTGGATGGACATTAAAATGTGCAAAGTAGTGTCCAACACAAAAGACAAGAGTGATTTATTAGTGACAACAAGGAACTTGTGTTAGGGATTTGCAGTGTTTACTCATTTATTAAGCTTAATAAATCAAAAAACAAAAATTTACACAGAAAAAATTATTGGGTATACAAGATTGTTAGAGAGCATAATATGTGGTTTGTTGATATTGATGTGAAAGTCATCCTTTGGCTGAAATTTAATAACAGTGTAAAAAGTGCTTCAATACACAAACCGTTCTTCCACCTGAAGATAATGTTACTCTATAATTGGTTTGTGTTACCAACCGTGAAAGATTATGCTGAAACTAATTAACAAATTTTATTAACTAGTAAATTACCCATTACTACGTAACTTAAACAACTTCTTCAATATTTTAACAAATTCCAAATCAATAATAACTTATGAAATCTCCTTAATTCAAATCCCGTAAAATCTCATTAAATCAAGTCCCAGATCAATGATAACCTCTGAAATCTCATTAAATCAAGTCCCAGATCAATGATAACCTCTGAAATCTCATTAAATCAAGTTCCAGATCAATGATAACCTCTGAAATCTCATTAAATCAAGTCCCAGATCAATGATAACCTCTGAAATCTCATTAAATCAAGTCCCAGATCAATGATAACCTCTGAAATCTCATTAAATCAAGTCCCAAATCAATGATAACGTCTGAAATCCCATAAAATCTTGTTAAATCATATCCCAGTTCACCAATAACCTGTTAAATCATATCCCAGTTCACCAATAACCTGTTAAATCATATCCCAGTTCACCAATAACCTGTTAAATCATATCCCAGTTCACCAATACAATGTTAAATCAATTCCCAGTTCACCAATAACCTGTTAAATCATATCCCAGTTCACCAATAACCTGTTAAATCATATCCCAGTTCACCAATAACCTGTTAAATCATATCCCAGTTCACCAATAACCTGTTAAATCATATCCCAGTTCACCAATAACCTGTTAAATCATATCCCAGTTCACCAATAACCTGTTAAATCATATCCCAGTTCACCAATAACCTGTTAAATCATATCCCAGTTCACCAATAACCTGTTAAATCATATCCCAGTTCACCAATAACCTGTTAAATCATATTCCAGTTCACCAATAACCTGTTAAATCATATTCCAGTTCACCAATAACCTGTTAAATCATATTCCAGTTCACCAATAACCTGTTAAATCATATTCCAGTTCACCAATAACCTGTTAAATCATATTCCAGTTCACCAATAACCTGTTAAATCATATCCCAGTCCACGAGATTCCACGAGATTTCACGAGATTCCGCGAGATTCCACGGGATCCACGGGATTTTAACGAAATACTCGAGCGAATGTAAATCCCCATCGCGCTGTCGCCATTTTAGAATTGGGGTGGAGTGGCTTGCTCTGATGGCTAATTGTTACAGAGGTGGATAAAACACAAAAATAATTTTGGATATTTTTCATGGTGCTAAATAATCATAACAATAGGCGCGCTGACCAATGAGATTCGACCTGAAATTCGAATTCAACAAATCCATGCACGCGCTCTCGTCGATAGTTTTTATGAGTTAGATTCTCAATGATAACTACGTAATTGTTTTGGTTTATTAATCTCCTCCCACTAAACAAATGATGCTCTACAACTTTATAATTGGAAATTCTTTTGTATCTCTCATGGTTACCGAGTTAGCGAGAGAAAAACCATTACGATGACCTTGGACCTCAAATTCAAGGTCTCTAAATGAGTTGCCCGTACCCAACTTCCTCCATAACTACATTACCAAATCTCAGCTATTTAAATTTATTTCCACAATAATATATCACCCGAGAATCAGACTTTTTAGGGCCTAATTGGAAGATTTACAGTAGATGAAAGTTGCTACTTTAATGAAGTAAAAAAAAAAACTCAAATTCATGGACGATAATTTAGCAACTCGTTGTGTCTGCGTCTATTGGCAAGATAGACAAACACCAATGATTACTTTTTTTATACAGACATTATGACGCCACTTTTTCAAGCGCAAAATTAGATGCTCACAGAAAATGCTACTGATATTTTGTAAGGTAAACAGTGATTTTTTATGATATGTTTTATAGGACATATAATTAACACCTGACTCAGTTCAAACAAGCCAAAAGTACTGAATTCATTAAACATAATTTGAAAAAATATTCTAAACTTCGTCTAAACATCCTCAGAGGAATAAGTGACACGCGCTGTCAAAGACCACAATCCAATGGACTGAAAACGCAATGTTAAATCTACGGTCAATGAGTGCTCCTCCCACAATCCTTTGCAAATCTTATAAACGACTGTGATTGGCTGTTATGTGTCATCTGTAGCTTCAAACACTAAATATTTGTATCTACAACAGAAAATTATTAATTACAAAAAAAAGTAAGTTGTAATTTAAATCGCTAATTTTTATTAAATAAATAAATAAATATGCAACAATAAAATATTCTAAAGAATAAAATACACGTTATTGTTAACAGTCTTTCACATATTAAAATTAAAATTTTGACTACACTTTCCTTTTAAATTTAGACTTGTAAATTTTACGGGTTGTTGAAAAATGCCCACAAAAACGTTGCAACAACATTTAATATTGCTATCAACTATTGTTTCATAAAGTTTTTAAATAAAACAAATGTTCCCTGCAATTAACTAACAATAGTTTAAATTATAACCCTTGCAAAACTAATCACCATTTTAAAAATTTTTTGACATGTGTTTAAAATTGTACATTTTCGTCCAAAAAAGCCAAAAATACCAAGTTGGAATAATCAATAATTCAAAAAAATCTATATTCTATCAAAATGGTCTTGGATTGTAGTTGTGACGAGGTCAGAATTGCACTCGCTATCTGTAAATATGGCGGTCAATTCCTACACACTTTAACACGATATAAAACCATCTTAACAATTAAATACCAGATAAAACGTGCAAATGGACGTTCTATACTATATTATCTTTACAAACCTGATCAAAACATACGATAAAATGTACCATCTTGGATTATGATACATTGTTATCCATTTTAATTGTTCCATTGTGCATGGTAGCGATTCTGGATGAATTTCAGACAGTCCGTAGAGTGCTGACTTATATATTCATTCCGTCACAAACCAACAGGTAAAAATGACATTTGACTTCCTCTATATTTTCGAATATAGTTGAAGTTCAAATTACTTGCACATTAAATGCAAGTGGAAGAAAAGAGGAGTGAATGGTCAGCCATTAGCCACATGACGACCTAATTGGCATGAAAGCCAAGTTCCGCGTGTCACTCAACGCGTTATGTCAAATTGGGGGCCATGAGAGGGAAAAAAATACACAGACATAAATTGCTCACCTATGGTCGGTCCCGGTCCTGTGTCGCGTCCTCGAGTTTCCTAGTTGCTGCGGGAGAGTAGGTCCTGTCACCCAGTAGGTCGGCTAACTCGCCCGCTGCACGTGGCGACGGTCACTCGAGCTCGGCGGCGATAGAGTAACCACAGTACAATGTCTGCGGTATATTGGCGGTTACATTTCTGATACACAAGCCTCATATTTGCCTCATAATAAATCAGAGGCACCAAAGGCTTGAAAAAATGTAATCAAGCACAAAGGCAAATAATCATAGGCAAGAATCAGTATCAGTAACAGCACATAAAGCAAAAAGGCATTACTTCCTGTGTTACAAGGGCTTTTATACTTGTCTAATCCCCTTATCATAGATAAGGAGATTATGGCAAGATAATCCCATGAGTCAGAGTGATGACCATTATGACATCACTCATTCTCAAGACCATGTGCTTTTATCACTTTATAGGAATAAGAATATTTCTTTCTATATTGTGATAACTAGAATATTATAAATAATAACTTTATTTCTTTATAAAGTCCTAATATTTATATATGCACATTTGTCTGGTCGAAACTCTATTTATGGACGCAACAGTGCACCATAGCGATAGTTTCTTCAACTGAGTGAGGCTATGAGGCTTTATACAAACTAATAAATAATAACTACAAGTTTTAACCACTTGTAATTATGATTTATTACTTATATCTATTCTCTCCATAATAATAAATCTTTATTTGCATCTAAATTTATTATTGTATTTGAGTCTGCCGGCATGGTCGCATAGGCGCGCCATAGTGGTAGACTCTACAACCTTTTACGGGCGTTCCAGCCCGTCACATAGACTTTGATTCCATATTGCCATAGTCATGATTTAAAATTGTTTTAGATTAAAATTTTAGGTGGTTTATGAATTTGTATTCCATTTATTTTTTAAAAAACGCACATTTCTGCCCACACATAGCATACAAATCTGACGTCATAATCCCATTCCTTTGATTCCCACCATTGACGCCGCCTTTCCATAAGCATTTCCAGTCCATTTGATTGTGGTCTTTGCCGCTGTACAGACGCCATGAAAGCAGCAGCTATCCTTAACAGACAACACAACAAACCCTAAAACCCAATAAATACAATAGGTGCGTTCAATTTGATTTAGATGAATTAACTTAGTTGACTTAACTGCTAAGTTGACTTAAACTCATTACAAGTGACGTTTTTGACGTCATAGTTAAGGCAAATGACTCGCTTAAGGTAATTAATCTCACTTAAATTGTGTTCAATATTGCCTGAATAAAATTCTTAAGTGTGTAGTTGACTTAAAGTGACAGGATATGATGTATTTGACGTCATATTCATCTAAAACCTCCTACTTTAGACATCTTAACTTAAGTTCCCCAATTCGTATCTTAAGTTAAGATGTCTAAAGTAGGAGGTCACTTAGATGAATATGACGTCAAATACATCATATCCTGTCACTTTAAGTCAACTACACACTTAAGAATTTTATTCAGGCAATATTGAACACAATTTAAGTGAGATTAATTACCTTAAGCGAGTCATTTGCCTTAACTATAACGTCAAAAACGTCACTTGTAATGAGTTTAAGTCAACTTAGCAGTTAAGTCAACTAAGTTAATTCATCTAAATCAAATTGAACGCACCTATTGTCTGTATTTCCTTAATTTAAGAGACTTGGCCACTTGGACATCCAGCATCCACCCTCCGATCCCTGTAACGTGATCTCTTAATCACAATAAAAAACTTTCATCTGCTAC
>JH432022.1:84378-97558 GCA_000239455.1 Strigamia maritima
GAGTAAAAGAAGATTTGCCTCACTCTCTTTTAAAAAGAGGGGAGGTGTGACGACCAAACATGGTCTTTCAGGAGAATCCTGAAATTGCCCAAAATACTCATTTTGGGTATGAAATTTTTACCCGCTCGGTCTAACCTTTTAATACCAAATTATATTAATGTAATTATAAACCGAATAAAAGATCTGTTTTATTAATATAAAATAATTATCTGATTATTGTTTTTCCCCTCTTTTGAGGTTAATTAGTAAAAACATTTGGCACGCTTCGCAGTAGTGGGCTACGCCCATTGGGGGGTTGCCATGGATACGCTACCAGTTTCTGTCTGGTCCTCAGCATCTCGTCATCGAAATGATGAGGCCTGGATCCTTTGTGTGTAATGTTTTAGCGTACTGCGCAGAATACTGCGCAGGTTTTGTGGAAACCTATAAAAGGGTCCGCTCTGCTGAGCGCGCCAGTCTAAGTCTAAATCCAAATCAAAACACATCACACCGTGCCATCCTTTCTATCAAGTAGTCAGGCTGACCGTGAACCGTTTTGATACTTAGGCCATTTCTGTGCTATCACTTGTACATCACAAGTGCCAGCATCTAATGCAAAAGTGCTCGCGCGCTATTTGCATTCCAATCAGTCATTCGGCGACTGAGTTGCAGGGATTCTCCCTCTTCACCCGTTACCCCAACACGTTTCGACGCGGGGTCGTGATTGCAGGAGATTCCTGTGGTAGTAAGCTAGTTAACCCTAGACAACTAGCCATCCCCGAATATAAGTCTCTGTGTGAGCATTTCAATCGCGCCAACCAGAACCCGGCGCCAGTTAGGTTTAAGAATTTAAGTGATCAAGAAGCGAAAAGAGCGCGACAAGCAGTTAAGTCAACTAAGTTAATTCATCTAAATCAAATTGAACGCACCTATTGTCTGTATTTCCTTAATTTAAGAGACTTGGCCACTTGGACATCCAGCATCCACCCTCCGATCCCTGTAACGTGATCTCTTAATCACAATACAAAACTTTCATCTGCTACCACAACAACTGAAACTTTAATCTTCAATATTCTTTAGCAGAATGTTTCCAAATAAAATTGCTGATGCAACAACCTCTCAAATTTAATTAAAACAATAGGCTTATCCAGCAACATTAGTAAGGGCTGACTCATATCTAATTACATGATCAAACCTATCTTAGTGACAGCTTCAGAGCTGGTCCAATTAAAGCACTTTGTAAATTGCAATTTCATAGAATATCATGAAGTTTTTATATTAGTTAATTGTTTCAACCCTCCAGCCTTAAAAAACAAAAAACAAACTAAAACTGTTACAATATCACGCCAAATAAGAGAATAGATTTTATTACTACTTTTATGACTGCAACATGAAAATAGAAGATACTTTAATTTCATCATAAACAAGTTTAATTTTCAATTAAACCAACATAAAGGTTTGAGTGCAGTTAACAATTTCAATATATATGTGTATATAATATAGATCATATTTTTTATACAATGTCAAGTTAAACTTTGAACAATTACAAACAAGTCGAAAAGAAGCTTTACACAAGAAGCAAAGTGTGAAATATGACAGAAAAAGAATGAAAATAGAATAAGTAAATTAAGCTCCCAGTATCCTTTTGACAGTGTAGCCAGGTACTGAGTACACAAACAATCCTAAGATAAGTATTAACATAATCAAAAGAAGCAATTTTAGAATGGCCCATTTGTAGTTGTGCCATATGATGTAGCGAATTGATTTGAATGGGTTAAGGAACCACATGAAAGACGAATCAGGACGACTAGACACAGAAATTAGTAGTCATGAGTAGATATAACAAATTTATATTCAAAAATCAAGTGAAGGAAAAGGTTTAGATTTTATATCTATCTTGTTATAACACTCTTAAAACTTGCTAATAAAGAATGTCTAACAAACCTCTAAACGTAAGTGCCACATGATGCTTGTACAGCCGTGGACAAAAAAAACTTCACTGAAGAAATTACATTTTGGACTGTGTCCGCCAGAAGGCGCAAAACACATTAAGACCGAATGACTTCAGTATGGACCCGGTCTCACCTGTAGTAGGGGCAGTCCCCAATAGGGCTTTAGCGAGTTTCTCTATTTTACTGCCAGGTACCACCACTTGTAAAAAAAACCATCTGAACCGAGGGGTCCGACAATCAGAATTTGACATGAGAAAGATTCGAATCTTTGATAAATCTTCGGGATTCGGCAGGATTCAGAAGATTCAAAAAATTGGTAATTTGGTACCAGATTTAATGTTTTTTTAAATTTTGGGCTGTTAGTAAATTGACAATGAAGTCGGTGTGCTTTTTACCATCTTTTTAACACAAATATTGCGCAAAATTGCAACCTGGTGCTACAAGCAGTGCACCAGCTTTATCGATTACAAATATCGACTACAAATATCGCTAAATCAATAAAATTATTGATATTAATTTATTCATAATCGATAATAAAGAACTTTCAAGATTCCGATGATTCAAAAAGACTGTGAGAAAGATTCGGACGAATGTCGGACCCCTCGATCTGAACATGTGCACAATCTTATCTTTCCTGGTAAAATTATCACATTTTCCTGGCAAATTGTTATTATTCTTTTAATCGAAATATAGGTGGCGCTGATATGAATCGCTTTGAAATAAAATAAAATGCTGTGTAGCTAACCCATCTTCTAAAGAAGCCAAATTTTTTAATTCAATTCCAATTTTTCAGCTTCAACTAAGCGCCATCTAGATTCAGATTACATGTTGACTGCAACACCATCTGGTGGCAAAATGTTTGACAAGCCAGAGCATGTCTGACAATAATTATTTGCAAATTACAACAAGGACTACAATTAGATTGTAGTCCTTGATTACAATAACCCGTCAAAAATAACAATTCTTTTTATAAATTGATTAAAATTTCTAGTTAATAAAAACTCTGCGTACGGTACTATTTTCTCACAAGTTACTCAGTACTGTTTTGAATCTTATTATCTAAGGCTGATTTTTTAGACTAAAGTTATCACCAAGATAAATATTCTTTGTCCGTTTACTTCACTTGACATTTAAGTCTAATTCTTACTTGGGTTTTTCCAGAGGATCTGGTTCATTTCTACCCAGGCCAGCTGGGTTCTTTTCTGCTTCTTCTTTTGACAGTAGACATAACTCCGCTTCTACTTTACCCTATAATTGATCGAATTGGATTTGTTAATATGATTTATAACTCAAATTCTCTGACCACCAAAATGAAAAACAAAGTTCCATGAATTAATTCACTTACAGTAAGTTCCATTTCATCATTATCCTTTTTGACAAAAAACGGCCACCATCCTTTGACTCTTCGCTGTTTAAAAATGGATATCATGGGCACAGAACTATCTGCTTTGAGCATTCCGAGCGTGCACAATTTCGACGACTTCGCCCCACGTGGAAACCGATTTAAATCCAACGTAATGGCACCTTTGACCAACAAAATTAAAATATTATTATTTTTTCCTTAGATTTTTTATTCTTTCATTCGGGAATGGATTGACTCAGGGGATTACTCATATTTTTCAAAATTTCAGTGTTTTGAGTTGCCCAACACTGAGCCACCGGCCAATCAGGGCATGCCTGACTGATAGATTGCTGCCAATCAAAGAATAAAGGTGATCACTATGAAACAGCCAATCATAGCACTAGCAAAGAATTCATTGACATGATTGAGCAATATTGAGCACTGTTATGATATGCAAGCACTGTTATGCTGGAGACACACTAGGTGCGATTTTGGCGCCATTTTTAATCCGCTTATTTCAGGTTAAAATCGCATGACTGTACGTTTGTCATGCGATTTTGAAAGTACGTGCTGCCAGTACTTTTTTTATTGTAATTCCAAATCGCAGCTAATCAGGAGAAATTTTTTAGGGTCATTCAAAATCGCAAAGCGACGCGATTCGCGCCTAGTATGTCTCCAGCGTAATGATTGGCTGTTGAAAATTCATCTCAACTATAGCCCTTGGTTGCCGGTTCAAATGCTTGGTGCCACATGCTGCTATGGAAATTATCATTCTTGTGTTTCATAATGATCATCTCTATTCTTTGACTTCCAATAATCTTTACCCAAGAAATCATCGGCAGAGAAGTGATCGGCATCCCACACTTGCAGCTCAAATCGTGCTGGAATTTTCGATTCGCTCTCATCCCATGAAAAGAGAGTAGCTTTTCTAGAAGTGACTATTTTTTCTTCAGCTACCAAATAGTCAAAAGGATAAATAAACCTCCAGTTAAAATTTCCTTCTCCAGTTAGTGATCTGTAATGTATATCTGTTGTCTGCACATCATCAGGTCCTTTTAACCATCTGGTTATAAACAGATCAAAAACACAATTATATAACTGAATTATTTTGATATTTTTACAAATGTCTGACCCTTTGACATAAATATCACTCATTTTCTCTCCCGTAAAAAATGCATCATCCTCCAACACTACATCATCAGTGTTCCAAATAATAACCCGTAGTTCATAACTAAAAATAAAATGTACAATATGTGAAGTTTTTTCAGTTGTAACAACAAAAAAAAGCAAAGAAATAGGTATGGTATACCTTTTTGGCTTTCTTGGAGCAATTTCCACAGCAACATCTGGAAGTGGCATATCCATGGGAAACAAGTCCACCCACATTTCTAATTTTCCCTAAAAATAATATCATTTAATATGAAAAAGTCAATTAAATATGTAAATATTAGGTGGTTTGCGCGCGTCACGTAAAATATTAATTACGAGACGCAAAAATTAAAAATAAATAAACAATTTTCGTATTTTTAATTATTTCGGAATTTAATTCCGAGTTTGTCGTCGTGTGGCATTTGCGCCACAGACAAACACAAATAAACGACAATAATGAAAATCAAGTTAGTGTTAGGTTGTGTTTTGAGACGATTTTTATTGTTCCAACTGCTTTTAACGTTGAAAAAAAATTATATTTAGCTTATAAATTGTTTATTCCATCTTGGCTGTGAGAATCCAGCTTAAAAATAGTTAAAATCGTAGAAAATAATGACAAAAAAATTTGACGGGACGTCTGCGAACATCGTGGCCGACGTAGGTGCGTGTTTCGCGGCCGGGATGTTCGCTGGTGTCGGCACCCGTGATTTGTCGTCATTTTTCGCAATTCTTACGTATTTTTGTGCTGATTTCTCATGGAATCGTGTTAAGATGTACGAATGATCTCCCCAACTACAAATTTGGCAGGTTTTACTTGCTAAAACCTTAGTTAGGAGTCGAGACATGCTCGCTCTATCATGTCCAAGATGGATGCCGCTGTTCCAAAATTTAAGCACACTGCGCATCTCCCTGCGCAGATTTAATTTCAAAATTTTCGTTTTTTAAACACACGAAACCTTTTAAAAATCTCGTCACGAGAAGGGAAAACAAAATATTTTTAAATATTTCGTATTTAATGACATTTCGTAAATACAATTGGCGTGCGCAAACCACCTATTGTAGTATTATACTTGTTCTATCCCAGGCTTTGCTGGATTATACAACGGCCTTGTTTCTACGTGTTCGGGTACTAATTTACAACCAATTTTAGGTACATCTTGCCATTTATGTAGCACCGCCAATGATACAGCTTCTTCTGATAAATTATTTACTGAAATTACAACTTATACAATATTACATTTAAACTCAAAAAAAAACTAAAAATTAAATTTTACCATCATTGCCCTCATCTGTAGCTTGAATCACAAAACATTTCCGTCCAATCCGAACTCTTCCATTAGCAATGTGAGGACCATCCAACTTGTGATCTTTGCACAATTTAGCCAATATTTGACTCGGTTTAAGTGAATCTCTCCACTGATTATATCCAGCCCTAGTAAAAATGTACACGATTCACTATATTTAGATTCGTGTAGACACTATATTTATAGTGAATGCCCTGTAGAATAGACCAGATACCAGACACTGGGCCTGTAGATTTTTTTTAAGTTTGCAGTTTAGGAGAGGAGCTAAAATCACCTATAATACTATCATAAGAACTATTGGCAATTGTTCTGGTAGGGAAAGAAAGCGCTATAGTAGCACCTCCCATAAAATGCAAACGTAAAAAAACAGACTGTATGTTACTTTTTCCAAGCCAAGCCTTTTCGTAGCCTCTCCTGGGTACGGTTCACTATTGCAGCACTTTGTTTTTCTGATGCATGGAGCTAATGAGATCTCTAGTTATCTGTCTTTCCTTTTATATTTGTCTATTTGTCTTTGTATTGTTTGATCATATTTTTGATAATGTATATATAAGGACACTGTTTATTCTGCACACCCTGTACCAGACACAGTTTCTGGTCTACAAGCATTCACTATATTGTATTAATTTATTTAACTGAATAAACCACTTACGGTTCGTATTTCATCGGCAATGCACAGGTTGCTCGATGTCTAGAATAAAATCTATTTTCCAAATCAATTTTAGTCTCTCCAATAAGATCATCAGAGCCAACCAAATCCCAATCATAAATTTGAACGGTCAATAGTGAATCATGAGGTATTGTGGCTTCAAATTCAAAACATTTACCAAATACAGGATTTAGTTGCTTGGATATGTAGTTATCCTTATCACTGACTCTTTTATTGCCAAGTGTTAGGACTATGTATGGATCGGCTTTGCCATTCAAATCCATTGGATGCAAATCATTAGCCTGTAAAACATTAATGAATTAAAATGTAGTAATGAAATTGGTCTTACAATATAGTACCAACTAACCTTTACTATATAAACTCGAACTAGTACATGAATGGGTTCATTGCTGGGAAGGCCGTGGAATAATCCAGACTGTGGATCGCCACCAGTTATTGTGTGATCTTCAATGTCAGGTGGCAATGGAATTTTGTAGAACTTTACTGAGCCCTAAACAAATAATAATTTCAGAAACAAGTTAAGATCTCTAGCAGATCTCCGATTTCTTCAAATGAAATCACGTCTTTTATCAAAAAATAAAAAGGTTGAATGTGGGCTGATGAGATATCTAAGTTGGCATGCATAATGGAAGACAATGGACCTGCAGCTTTTCTGCAGCATTTGCAGACAATTTTCTGCAAACATTTCATAAGTTCGTCTGCATAAAGGTACATTCTGCAGTTGCAGTAAATTTTGGGGACTTTGAAAAAGTTGAAGACTTTGAAAAAGTTGGGGACTTTGAAAAAGTTGGGGACTTTGAAAAAGTTGGGGACTTTGAAAAAGTTGGGGACTTTGAAAAAGTTGGGGACTTTGAAAAAGTTGGGGACTTTGAAAAAGTTGGGGACTTTGAAAAAGTTGGGGACTTTGAAAAAGTTGGGGACTTTGATAAAGTTTTGACCGAGTCTGATAGGTTCGCTTCCCGGCAGAAGTTTGCAAATAAATAGTTGCATATTTGTCTCTGCAATATACTCGTACTAAAAAAACATTTGCAGATAAATTATAAAATTGTTGGAAACATATTCTGCCACTTTTAGTCGATTGTTGCAGAAAACTGCACACTATTTCCATAAGGGCCAGAATAAAATTTCATTCGGTAATACAAATTACTGGAATTTTTAAACAAATAATCCCGGTATTTCTAGGACTGAAACCAGCTCAGGATCCCCAGATTGCAATCTCTAAATGCATCTTGTTCTTGCTTTACTGTTACTGCCAGTTAACACAAGTGGGAACCCAGCATTTACCCTTACTTTAAAAATTCCCACAATTCTGCTATCGTCTTCAATATCATCATTTGTCTTTTTGCCACGGTATAATTCAAAACTATGCAGCCATTCCTTGAAACCATTAAACTCTGGTTGAGCCTCCAATTCATTAGGATACATCTGTAACCAGCAATTCTATTATTCACTTCAATTAATTCAAAAATTTGATATTATAAAGTACTTTGAGCAATGCAGGAACTTCCTCCACTTTCTTTGGAATTTTTTTAGGAGATAATCTTTTTGCAAATCTGACTGCAGTAGCTGCTCCTTTGAAAGTTGTTTTCTTAGTTTCAGTTTTCTGGACTTGTTCTTCATTCCATTTAATTTCTTTGGTCTTCAAATCATCTACAATTCCAAAGTTAAAAACAATAAAAAAATAAAAAAATGTTTTTATAAACTTTCCCAAACCAAACACCAACATGCACTAAATTAATAAGAAAATTATTAGGAAATTAATATAAAAACAAATAATACAATCAGTAAGTGCATGTTTCAACTTCTTTGTAACCCGTTTGGAAAAGAGATTTCTCACTGAAATAATAATAATAATAATAAACAAAATACTCAATATAAACAACATAAATCAATCAATTTATACAAAGTAAAACTAAATAATAATAGACAAGCTATATGTGTTTTATTGAAATTAAAGTTCTAAAAGAGACCAATGTCCTGACTTGCATGTCCTCTACGCCATTAACATTAACCTTTACCAACCCCGTTCACATACCTATATTGTTAATTAAATTGCCATTCTGCAATCCTTCATTCTTCTGTGAGTCCAGTCCTCTAGCCTCCTTTCCTTCCTAAATTCCAAAAGTTTATTAACATTCCTTTCATTCCATTAGACCATTACCTCAATGAAAGCTTCTACAGAACTAAAGTACTTTGTCCACCAATCTTTGTTCTCTTCGTCAGAATCATCCTCAATTCCAGCCTGTCGTTTGAGGTTTGAATCGGTCTTTTCTTGTTTCAAGCTCCGGCCAATTGAAGAATCAACACAAATTAATGTCTCTGCAGAACTTTCAATAACTTTATTATCCATAGCAGTTTCTGAATCTAAAGCTATTGGATCAGTAGTTTGATCATTGAAACCTGAAATCAGACATCCCTATACTGTATATGTATACTATACTCTATTTATCATTTGGTGCGCGAAACTCCCATTGGTTAATGACCTATATTGTACTGAAAGTATATATTGTGGCATCTTATTTTAATCCTCCAGTCGAGAGGAGTCGAAAAATCATTGTTTTGTGGCCAAAAATGTGCGCCACAATACAAAAACCCAAATGTAAATAATTTTTAAAATATATTTTACAAGTGTTTTCATTTGTTAACAATGGAATGCACATTTTTGGACTACAAAACAATGATTTTTCGACTCAGCTCAACTAGAGGATTAAAATAAGATACCGCAATACATACTTTCCGTACAATATAGGTTATTAACCAATGGGAGTTTCGCGCATAAAATGATCAATAGAGTATATACTCAAAAACAATTTTTCACAATTCAATAATATTACCTAATTGCAATAAAGATTTCTTTCTTTCTTGAGCTTCTCTTTCTCTTTTTGTCATTGGTACATACAAATACTTGTGCAAAGAGTTTATAATGTGGGTTCCCACTAAAGTGAACCGTCCAAAACTCCGGCAATCGACAACGCGAATAGTTAATGGTGGACAATAGAGAGCAAGCTCTGGTAATTCCTATACCACCAATAAGAACCATATTAGACAGGCTCTCTAAAATTATTTAATTATGCTTACCACATCATAAAATTTGACTGTAGTAGTAAAATTAGGATTTTTTTTATAACTCTGTATAACTGAAGAAGCCAGAATGTGACCAGCACATTCAATGTCTACTCTAGGGCTATCTACAGACATCAAATGAATCCTCTTCAGATCCCTCAAACCCCAAAACAAAACTTCAATTCTGTATTTGGCCAAAGACGGGCGTATATCTAATGGAACCGGTAAAATAGGTCCATGTTCTGAAGGCAAGATGCATTCTTTAGGCTGAGGAAGATCTGGCAAGTCTTCTTTTTCACCTGGGCCTTTTGTCTAACCACATAAAATAATATATTTTAAAAATTTGCTATTTGAAACGTAATTTGTAAAACACAAGAAACAGACTGGCCATAGCTGTATAGTCTGGTGCAATTACCACTCTTATAAAAATGGACATGCAGCTTTTTGCAGCGTTTGCAGACAATTTACTGCAAACATTTCATGAATTTTACTGCAAACATTTCATGAATTTTACTGCAAACATTTCATGAATTTTACTGCAAACATTTCATGAATTTTACTGCAAACATTTCATGAATTTTACTGCAAACATTTCATGAATTTTACTGCAAACATTTCATGAATTTTACTGCAAACATTTCATGAATTTTACTGCAAACATTTCATGAATTTTACTGCAAATATTTCATAAATTTTACTCCAAACATCTGCATATGAGTAAATTGTTTGCAGTAAATTGTTTGCAAACAAATAGTTGCATAGAAAGACTTCAATATATTTGCTGCAAATTTCTGCCGATGTATGCAGAAATTCATTTGCAGGTAAATTATGAAATTGCTGCAAACATCTTCTGCCACTTTTCTTCGAAAACTGCACTCCATTTCCATAATTGTCGTCTGCTCGTTACAACTTTAACATTGGTTTTAAACCTTTTCATATTTTTCAAAAAATCTCATAAAAATTATTCAATGGACCAATAAAAAAATCTAATGTCGTAAACCCTTTAAATGGATAAACCAAATAAAAGCACCTCTGCAATACAAGGGCATCCTTATTTAGGTTCCGTGTGCTCTGACACATTCTTTTCTGGTCCTGTCATTGCCTACAATCATGCTCTCAGTCCGATTCTGCAAGACACTCTGCAATATACCTCCAATAATTCAAAAGTAGCGAGTAGTTCTCCAGCGCAATCCGAACCACGATTTAACTGATACCATTCTAGTGACGGTGGAAACTGCGGCTTTGCATATGGTTCTTCCAATAATTTGACATGTGGTTTAGCTATAGCACGACCAATGTATTCACTTTTGCCCTACAAGTAATAAAGAAATATTGCCAAATGGTATTCTTGAAGTAATTTAAGACAAAAGTTTACCACTTTGTCCATATCAAAGATTTCTATTACTATTGCTGGTGGCTCTGCCTTAATATCCTCTCGGTGACCGTATACAAGAATCTCAGGAAATATTATTAATTCATCCCATGTGGGACTCAATGTTTCTTCAATCACTTGAGTGATTTGACTATATTCTCCTATTACTACTCTTGCAAATGGATCAGACAAACCAGAAGCATCAGATCCAATCAAAGAACGTGCTTGGTACATATGAGCCCGGAGTTGAAACATGTGTTTTTCTAACATTATAACAATAGAAATAAATAGTTAGAATAGAAATACATGGTCATAGGTCATCAAAAATGATATCCAGGCCTCATATAAAAATATTTGAGTTCAAAACCCCAGGCATCATTTTCGATGACCCTGTAAAGTCATGATAGAAAACCTCTGTAATGCAACAATATTGGTGGTCCGGCTTGAAATTTATCCATATTTCTTACTTCAGGAGATATCTCATATCCCCTTGGCATATTCTTCAGACAATTTTTCTTGTGTTTTGTTAATCCGAGCCATAAATAAATGGACACTTTGGCTTGAATTGCCCATCCAGAAGGTCCTTGGTTTCTTTTACCTGGAAGCTAATATAAACAACATTAACTAAAGCCTGGTTCTCAAGGTCGTCATGCACTAAAGCATGATTTATGCGCTAAAATGTTGCAATGCATGGGAACTCTGTTGCGCGCAAGCAGCACGTTATCGTATGTGGGGATGAAGATGAAACAATTCTGAGTATTGCATAAACTTTGAAAAATAGACACGATACTTGCTAGCTTTTTGACATTTTTTCCATGGACTTTATTATCTCTAATTATGGCAAACCGGGTTGGAAATGATCAACCTTTAGCGCGCTAAGCACTTTAGACCAGATGGTGCTTTGCTGCTATGATGCATAAGTTTTACACATGCATGGAAACTAAGCTTTAATGAATCCCTGCATTAAGTTACCTTAAGAAATACAGGATTTAATTTAGCACAATATTTGCCACATTCTTCTTCGACAATGGAATAGACAAATTGTCTTGCATTGAAGCGGTGATAAGCCATTCTTTTACCACTCATAATCATCCATAAAAACACATCTGGCAATGCATCTTGAGGCTAAAATTCAAAGGAATATATAAATATTGACAAAATTGAAATTTCAAAAACAAAATTAGTTTACATCGTCTATCAAATCTCTCAATCTGAGAGCCATGTTTTGAGTGGCTTTCAATTTCTCTTTCAAGTTTGCTTTTGTTATAATTAGTTTTATTGATTTAGCAACATTGTTAATATGATCCTGAAAGACAAAAATGTTAAATAAACAAATTTAAAAGTGAAAATTATATGAAATACTCACAATTTCTTTTTGACACATACGAATTCTTTCTTTATCTAGTTTTGTTTTTCCAGATGCCGCGCCTCCACCTACACCACTAAGAATTGTTGTAAAACGGCTAAAATACAAATGAAGGTAGAAAAAAATCATGTCACAATGCCACATCAGTTAAAACATACTTGCATCCATTAGACAATTCTTCCAAAACCATTTTAAGTCTTTTTTCAGCTTGTGGATTTTCTTGTTCCATTAAATCCACTACATCAGAAAGTGCTTCATCCTAGGTGATTAACTACTTTTAACCTTCTGATACCCAAGTTATGTTACAAATTGCTACCTTTCCAAAGCAAACTTACCAATTTATCTGTTATTTTTGAAATTATATTTGAATTGTACATTCTTCTGCGGTGGTCTTGGAAAACTGTGCGTACATACATGCAAGGCTTTCGATCCAAATAAGGCAGGTAATAATAGTATCTGAAAATAAAGACCAATTCACAACACTTTATCCATAGCACTTCAATTTTATTGCCTAACTAATGGGTATCAGGTCAAAACCTCGCCAACAAAAATCTAGGCCCCAAATACCTCTCCGACAAAAACCTAGGCGCCAAATACCTCGGCAACAAAAACCTAGGTGCCAAATACCTCGGCAACAAAAACCTAGGCACTAAAGGGTGGCGCCAAATACCTTGCCGACAAAAACCTAGGCGCCAAATACCTTGCCAACAAAAACTTAGGCGTCAAATAGGTACCGGTACTTCATCGACAACAACCTAGGTGCCAAATACCTTGCCGACAAAACCCTAGACGCCAAATACTTCGCCGACAAATATCTCGCCAACAAATACCTCGCCAACAAAAACTTAGGCGTCAAATAGGTACCGGTACTTCATCGACAACAACTAGGTGCCAAATACCTCACCGACAAAACCCTAGATGCCAAATAACTCGCCGACAAATATTTCGCCAACAAATACCTCGCCAACAAATATTTCGCCAAC
>JH432022.1:101147-112596 GCA_000239455.1 Strigamia maritima
CGCCGACAAATATCTCGCCAACAAATACCTCGCCAACAAAAACTTAGGCGTCAAATAGGTACCGGTACTTCATCGACAACAACTAGGTGCCAAATACCTCACCGACAAAACCCTAGATGCCAAATACCTCGCCGACAAATATTTCGCCAACAAATACCTCGCCAACAAATATTTCGCCAACAAATACCTCGCCAACAAAAGCCTAAGTGCCAAATAGGCACCTCGTTGACAAAAACCTAGGTGCCAAATACCTCGGCAAGAATTACTTCAACCTCGCCATCACAATCCTTGTTTTACTTAAAAAAATCTGGCCAGACTGAAATATTATTTTAAACCACGCTACCTGTCAGTTGAATGAGGTTTTATTGATGGTGTGCCACTATGCCATTTGGGGCCTTCAATTCGAATTGACTCCAGTCCAGATTCATCATCAAGTTCACCTTCATTTTCCAGTTTACATAATTCAGTAGAACCATCCAAAATATTTCCAGCATTTCCTAAATTAAAAATAAAAATGTCCAAGTTAGACATTCCTTCCTAAGACTATAGTTTCTACAACTCACCTATACTGAGTTCAAATACAACAGGCCTAGTACCCAATCTCTGATCTATCATACTAGCATCTGTTATAGCACCGAACAAAAAGAATTCTTCATATCGGCCGTAAGATTGCTAAAATCGTAATGATTTGTAAGATAAAAATTGATAGATTTTGCCAACATTTTCTTTTTATTGTTTACAGGACTATTTTACAAAATTGCCCATGAAAGTCAACCAAAATTGATACCCGGGATACCAATATACTGCAGCTCACTTGTCTTTTATCCCAGGATAAAATATTAGCTGTATTCTTATTGTGCAATATTATGCTACTGGCATTACGATACAATAGATACAATTTTGCAAAAATGTGATACCATATGGTATATCTCAAACTGCATAAGATCGCAATTCGCAATTCCAGCAAAGAATATGCAAACATATTGGAATATCGATTTTTCGGAGTTAGTTTTCGACAGATTCCAACACGATTGTGCGAATCCGCATTAGCAACCGTGCTGGAATTGCAAACAGATCTCCCAATTTAAAGCACGTAATGCTGTGTGCAGTCATGCAGCTATTCGCGTCGCCTAGCGATTTTGCCCCGCGATTCGCGACAGTCTATCGCCTCTGCTACTGCAGACTTGGCCGAATCTATTGTTCCAAAAATATTTGTTGCTGTGACAAATATTTTGGAACAATTGTTGAAAAAAACAAACAAAATGGAGCAATTAGAACATGTGATGCAGTACTCGCATCCCATTGGATGCGATTTGCATCGCCTGTGAAAAAGTACACAGTGGCTGTACTTTTTTCAAAAGTACATTCTTTGATCGTGCGACGGAAGTGACGTTTTCTGCGCAATGCAGCTAATGTTAATTCTCATTGACACCCATGGGCATGGAAACAAGAGAGTAGCTCTAATACCTCAACAATAGGTAATGTGGATTCTACTTCCACATTCGACGTCCCAACATCCAAAATATCCAACATCTCTGTCCGAACTGCAATTAAAATTCTTCCACGATAGGAGACACCCTCTCCTAAACCATCATTCAGAGCTGTGTGTTGATCAAATATAGAATAATGTCTAGTTGATCCATACAAGTAAACAAAAGCAGGTCCAAATGTAGGCAAAAATCCTAAAACCAATATAACCAATCATTTAAGAATATTGTATTCATAATGTAATCGTTCACATAACTAGGCAAGAAGTTACCTTTATCTCCATCATTAGAAATTTTGGATAATTCAATAAAATGAGTACCAATAACTGGATCATTCACTGAATCGTTGTCCCTCAACTGAATTTTAATCCGTTGGCACAAAGGAGGAAACATTTCAGTGAAAACAACTTGTTCATTCCACACTGGTTGGTAAGTATTTTTTTAACAGATGTTTGACCCTATAAAAAACGATACAAATGTCTTACATTGCAAAAAAGCTGTTTGTTTAAATCAACTTACACTCATTCCAGCAAAGGAAACTTGTACAAATGGATCTACAAGATCTTTTGCTTCACCTGTGAATGCTTTTTTGACATTGGCCATAATGCCAGCATTCATCCGGGGCAATCCATCTGCTCTATACACCCTTACTATTATTCTAGCTCGTTGGCGTTCAGCGGGAATTCCAGCAGGTAGTAGCAAGTTACTGGAATAAAAAAATAAAACACATCACAAATGCTTGGTAATACCTCCTAGCTTTGCAATATACTGTAGTAGGAGAGTTTTTTTTTTGCAAGTAAAATTAAAAACAAGATAGTGAACTCTCTGTAGACTGGACACCTCTGTAAACCCAGTACTTCTGCAGACCAACTACTCTCTGTAGACTGGATATTTATATTCTTATAGACCAGACTAGACGTCCCATGTGCAACATGCACATAATTTTTGAATATAGGAAATTTGTGAACTTAGTAATGTGTGTTTTCTAGAAATATAATAAATAAATAATAAAAAACATTAAACAATAACTCATGAAAACCCACTCTGGTACAAAATAATGAGCCATCAAAACCCGGTGGGACATTAAAATCACTTTAAATCCCATCTGGTATAGACGTTTCTAAATTCTAAATCCGAATTCCATAGTAAATGAACTCACTACAATTACCGGAATGTAGCAGAAAACCTGCTTTGCGTCTGCGGCGCCTGATTTATATACATCCTCATAGGGTTACAAATTAATCGAACACACATATGGACACTGGCATTTCCGAAGTGACTGCATCAAACCATGCAACTGTAGAAATCCCATTAAAAATTTCTGATTATAGATAGACCAACGAACCAACGAACCAACGAACCAACAAATCGAAATTGTCTTAAATAAGAAAACGAATGAAAGGATTATTCAACACACTCAACGTGCCCAAAAGAAGACCAACGAACCAACGAAGCAACGAATAAAAAAAAACGAACTCCAAAATGCTAACCCTACTCTGAACGTGTGTGACAATCCACGTGAGATTGAGTTTGGGCAATGACGTCACTTAACAACCACCACAACAACAAAACAAAACAATCCACGTTCAGAGGAGTAGGGTTAGCATTTTAGAGTTCGTTTTTTTTTTGATTCGTTGGTTCGTTGGTCTTCTTTTGGGCAGGTTGAGTGTGTTGAATAATTCTTTCATTCGTTTTCTTATTTAAGACAATTTCGATTCGTTGGTTCGTTGGTTCGTTGGTTCGTTGGTTCGTTGGTTTTGTTTTGGGCACGTTGAGTGTGTTGAATAATCCTTTCATTCGTTTTCTTAATCGGGCGCCATTTGCAAATGACGTCATACAGTCAACAGCCAATCACATTGCCGGGATGCGAGTACGAACAAACACACTTGTATTTTAGTATATAGGGATATTCTTGTAAACCGGATATTCTTGTAGTCTGGGTATTCTTGTAAACCGGACACTCTTGAAGTCCGGATATTCTTGTAGTCCGGATATTCTTGTAGTCCAGGTATTCTTGTAGACTGGGTATTCTTGTAGACTGGATATTCTTGTAGATTGGATCGGATATTCTTGTAGATTGGATCGGATATTCTTGTAGATTGGATCGGATATTCTTGTAGATTGGATCGGATATTCTTGTAGATTGGATCGGATATTCTTGTAGATTGGATCGGATATTCTTGTAGATTGGATCGGATATTCTTGTAGATTGGATCGGATATTCTTGTAGATTGGATCGGATATTCTTGTAGATTGGATCGGATATTCTTGTAGATTGGATCGGATATTCTTGTAAACCAGACATTTTTGTAGATTGAACATTCTTGTAGACCGGACATTCTTGTAGACCAGACATTCTTGTAGACCAGACATTCTTGTAGACCAGACATTCTTGTAGACCAGACATTCTTGTAGACCAGACATTCTTGTAGACCAGACATTCTTGTAGACCAGACATTCTTGTAAACCAGACATTCTTGTGAACATTCCTGTGAACATTCTTATAGGCCGGTTACTCTTGTAGGCTGGTTACTCTCGTAGGGTGATTACTCTTGTAGGGCGATTACTCTTGTAGGCTGGATACTCTTGTAGGCCGGTTACTCTTGTAGGCCGGTTACTCTTGTAGGCCGGTTACTCTTGTAGGCCGGTTACTCTTGTAGGCCGGTTACTCTTGTAGGCCGGTTACTCTTGTAGGCCGGTTACTCTTGTAGGCCGGTTACTCTTGTAGGCCGGTTACTCTTGTAGGCCGGTTACTCTTGTAGGCCGGTTGGTCTTGTAGATGCGATGCTCTTATAGCTAGACTAGATACTCCTGTAAACTGGAAGTTAGTGGCCTAATTGCTGTTGTTTTCCAGATGCTAAATAAACTAGACACCTCTTATGATTATCAACCTCATTTTTTGTTTGACGCTCTCTACACCAAACACTTTTTGGCCGCCACGATTGTGTCCAATATACAGGAAGTTCACTTTATTTATCAATGGCCTAGTAAGTGTTGACTGTTACCGTCTTAGATTAAATTACGGTAAAAGTAAACTGCAAATTGATTGTTTTAAAGACAACTTACGCTTCAATATCATCATCATCCTTTTCACTCTTGGGTGGAATCTGTATATATGAAAATTTTTTTAAGTAACGTTCAAAAGTTTTAATCTTGGAAATCTTTAATTTGATTGCTACTAAAGAAATTATTCATTACCCAAAGTAAAGGTTGGAGTTTGATTAAAATTTAATGTCAGAGAAACAAGGTAATAAACAATAGTCAATATATGTAGATTTTAGAATCAATTAATCAAAATGATTAATTCCACACAATGCAAACACTTTTGAATCAACATCAATAAAAGTGTAACTACACAGTCTTCAACCTTAATGTCTGCTCAAATTGCAACCATTAATCAGTAACTGCTTCATTCACCTATTAATCATTTAATGTTGAAAATGATGGCAATTAGATTCTAGCCTCTGTTACAAATTGCACATTTTCTAACTATAACATTTGCTATAATGATTTATTATAAATCAGCTTTGAGCTTTGCCATGTCCATAAATTACCACAAAGCCTACTTCAACTTATTTCTTTACAAAATTGCTTCTGCAAGTTTCTTTAAAAGCATTTTCTTATTCCCAATTGACTGTTTATAGATTCAGCAGTTCAGTTCATCTTCAAACAGTAAAAAATCTTTACTTTTCAGTCGAGTTTATCAACACAGGGCTTTAAAATTGACAAAAAGCAATATAACTGAACCCAAGACGACACTATCTGCCACTGCCCTTGAACCAATTGCAATTTACAACTCACAACTCATGATAAATTTACTTCAGGTTTTATTGCCAGTTACATACAGTAACTGGCAATAATGTACAATAAAAAATTGATTCTATTGTCTAAAAACACCAAAAATGTGCAATAGCTAAAGTTTAAAAAAGTAATCAAAGAAGCTACAAAATATATAAACAATTTCAGCCTTAAAATGACCCTCTTTAAACTCAAATGTCTGTATAGTCCTATAGTCCAATAGTCCAATATGAGCACAACTTTAGATTGAGATTGGCACATGGCCTAATAACTGAAATTAGAAATGAAGAAGAAAAGAAAGAATATCAATTTTATTGTACTTTAGGGAGAGTTAACTGACCATAAACTCGAATTCCAAATTAATTTAATATTGATGTCATGTTGGTGACTCATTTTGCACAAGGATAGTATCCCCCAATGTACTGTATACTGACAATAAGAACCCTGACAATTGCTCAGTCACGTCCCTTTAAGTCTATCAAAAAGTTGGTAACTTGCTTAAAGCAAAAACCTCATTATAACAAACATTAGTTAGATTGTTGTTTGTTATAATGAGGTTTCTGCGTTGAATGTAATGTAAAATAACTTATAAAAATTTAATGTAACTTAAAGGTCGACATCAGAAATTTTATAGCTGAATAATTTTCGCAGTCCCTTAAAATGTCCTAAATAATTTTTATTTATATTTGGAACACCTTTAAAAAAATTATTATTTTGTATCTCGAACAGCTTATTTCAGCTTGGTGAAGGACATTGTTGGCCGCTGCTGGGAGGGCACTGTTTTTGACGTCACAGTTGGTATTCCCCATGTTAACTACATAGGGTTTACGTCACAACTACCGTATATACTTGCGTATAAGTCGTGGATTTTTGGACCAAATCTAGGAATATTTTTGGACCAAATCTAGGAATATTTTTGGACCAAATCTAGGAATATTTTTGGACCAAATCTAGGAATATTTTTGGACCAAATCTAGGAATATTTTTGGACCAAATCTAGGAATATTTTTGGACCAAATCTAGGAATATTTTTGGACCAAATCTAGGAATATTTTTGAACCAAATCTAGGTATATTTTTGGACCAAATCTAGGAATATTTTTGGACCAAATCTAGGAATATTTTTGGACCAAATCTAGGAATATTTTTGGACCAAATCTAGGAAAACATTTTTTTTTTAGAATTTTGAAATCACGTCCGTTCAACATGCAGGCCACCTCATAGGCTACCTATAGGGTGGCTGGAATGTTGAACGGACGTGATCTGTGAATACCGTATATGCTCACGTATAAAGTCGAGGATTTTTGGACCAAATCCTGGTATTTTTCTTCCAATTCGACTTATACGCAGGTCAATTGTTTTTGTATATACTACGAGTATATACGGTAGTAACAATCGTCCAAATTCTCGATTTGGTCTCACTTTAATCTCACTTTTTCATATTTCTTCTTCATAATGCTTGATCCAACTGACCAATAATAACTGTGATGTCGTAAACCTTTTAAGGAAAGTTACGTATGCTTTTGTTCACACTGTTTGCAGACAGTAAATATAAACCGACCAATCATGTAATTTCTCATTCCACCTCGTTTTTCATGCAAAAAGCAGCTGTCTGCTCATTGGTTGCTGTAATTTCTTAAGGTACGTTACTTCCTACTTCAAAATCAATTTTGAAGTAGAAACTTAGATTTTAAACCGACAATGTCTTGCGCAGCCATCTTGCATTACGTTACAGAGTGGTATGAACACCAATGTGAACTAACCATAACACTGCTTAAAGGCAAGCAAAGACCATCAACCCCGCAGAAGTGTACCATACCTTAACAGAATCTCCTCGTCCAATCACTGATATGTCACATTTCAAGTAACCCCTTGGTCCAGCCATTACATCATCAGGATCAGTGAGTACTGCCCACTTGTGATAGAATTGGTGATCTGAAATTTACATGATAAACAAATCATTACAAAATACATACTTAAATTCTAACTATGAATAACAAGTTCTAAAATTGACTGTACTAAAAGAGTACCTACACAAAAGCAACTACATAATCAACCTATAACTAAACTTGCATTCACCATGCAAAGTGGTGCAAAAATGAAAAAAAAGTGCATTTTACCTGGTTGGGACCAAACTGTACCAACATCCATTTTGCATTGTCCAAGTATTTTGTCTGATCTTAATATGTTGCGAGAATGGAGAATCTAACAACAAAATATGCATACAATGCCAAAAAGAAACATGCTCACAAACAAGGCAGTACAGTGTATGTACAAAAGAGAAAAAAACGAAAATTGAATGACAAATGCAGTGATTTCCTATATTTATTGCATCCAAAGTACAACAACCTCAGAAATACAGCACGCCATGTTACTACGGCTTCCAAAAATTGATTTTTAACCATTTGGTCTATTTTTATAAAAGTAGTTTAGTATTTTCTGACATTTTATGATTCTAGAAATCACTGCATTTGACTTTTAGTGAGTGATAAGCTGCAATTTTTTTTCCTGCCTTTGACACTATATTAGAAGTGCTCAATGTGTACATGGTGTTTGAAGAAAGTTAGAAGTGACATGTCACATGCTGAACATTAATAAGTATCTTTTTTATATAACATTTGATCATGATATTGGTTATTAAACTAAAAGTTGTTGTATACCAGGGGCATCATAAACAGTCTTCACATCTAACTTGAAACTACCCACTACTGTACCAGCGCGTAAAAATTTACGGGAATGATAAACCTGTAGAAATAAACATTTTGTTGACATGAAAATAAGTAAACAAACAAATAAATAAACACACACACACAAGTTAAAAATGAATTAAAAAAAAGTCTATAGACATTTGGAGTACAAAAAAATTAAACAAAAAATGTCAGTCAGCTGTTACCGCAATCATAGAAGTTAAGAAGGCTCCTTAAATTACTTCAAAAAGAGCTAAGTTTAAATTTTTTTCTTCAAAATACGCAAATATACTGTATTCTCTTGGAAACAACGTCAAGCCGGATAATGGCGAGTTTGACCAGGGTGTTGGATAATTCGAATTATCTGACATGCGGGATAATTCGAGTCACAAAATTGGATTGGACGGTCTAATTGTGTTTTTGACCATTAAATTTGCTTTAATTGTCAAACATTTATGTTTTGAAAGTTAAATTAGTGTTAAATAAAAAGTTTTAAGGTGTTACGTTGCTGTGAAAGTAGGTAACTTCAAAGAATAAAAATTTTAAGTTTCATAACTAATGATTTTTTACGGCACCGACTCAAATTTTACAGCACCGATTCGAATTTTACGGCACCAATTTGAATTTTACGGCACCAATTTGAATTTTACGGCACCAATTTGAATTTTACAACACCAATTCGAATTTTACGGCATGCCGTAAAAATGCCCAGTTGTCTACTTTTCAAAATCTGGTCTAACTCGCCTTTACCGGCTTGCCGTTTTCGAGGGAATACAATACTTGTCGATGCATTCGGAAACTAAAACTCATGAAAAACGAGTTTTGCGGGTGGTTAGTTTATTGTGTGTTTTGTGTATAATTCTGAGTGTGAAAATCTGAGGCAAGTTTTAGCTAAGTTTTATCTTTAATCACTTGACTTGAAGTAGTACGTAACGAAGCTGTATGTAACTCCTAAAGCAAATGGCGCCTGATATTCTCCAATGGTAGAGTTAGATGCTGCGCAGAAGAATGCGCAATTGCAAGACAAACACGTGCCTCAAGAAACGTTTTAGCCTTCTTGACTTAAAGCCCATTTACAATGTCACGTTATCGAGTTCGAAATGAAGCGAACGTAACAATTTGCACGGGAAATTTCGCGTAGCAACCATTTGCGCACAAAATTTCTGAGTAGACTTCAAGTCTACTTTTTCAAGTTTTTCACGTTTTTTCGCGCGTTGGCCAATAAGAAGCCAGCATAGAATGACGTCGTCAATGACGTCACTACCTGACAATTTTTGAATTCGCGTACGAGATCAATAGACTCCGCCTACTTTGCATCATTTCGAACAGTGTTAGAAATGTTTGCGCGTAAATTTTTGCATCCGAGCAATTCGCACGCAAAAATTTGCAACATTCTAAACGAGCCTTTAAACTTAAACATTTCCGGAAATGACGGCACATTTCAGGAAACGAAACGTGGGAAACTCGTGATTACTACTTGCATCTCAAATGTGACTTGTTATGAGTCACATGTTAATTTTACTTTTTAGTGAATACCTTTTATGTAAATTCCCCTAAACTCCGTTTCCAAAACATTGCAAGAAACTCCCATTGGCCAGAGCCTTTTCCCAGTAATTTTTTAATGCACTTAAAAAAATAATTCGAAAAATGACCATAAAAGGGCATAAACGGAAATGGAGTTTAGTAGGCTTTTAGTGCGTAAGTAAACATGTTGAAAAACTGTTGACTTGGTACACGTAATGAAAACAATGGAAATTCTAAATCAAAAAACACTTAATGTGAAACAAAATGGACAATTGGGTCTGCTGATGAGATCTTCGATGGTCGAAAACACTGTGATTAAATTGGGATAGGGTACATGTCTGTATAATGGTAGTTAAAAAATTGAACTTGTTTAATTTTAAATTTTATTTATGTTCATGTAATGGCACGTTTTATAGACGTTTTTTGGACGTTTTTAGATGTTTTTTATAAACCTACTTATGTTTTAATAAAGTGTGATCACTTTATTTTTTTGGATCCTTGAGAATTTTTGTCACTAAATTATTCAATTAGATAATGTTTTCAAGATAAACCAAATATAAAACTTACCGTTAAAGTAATGATTTTATCAAAAAGCATTGCTGGTGCCATGTGAAAATCAAATACAAAATACTACAAAAAAAGAAAGAAAAAAAAAATCAAATCAAATTACGGTATTTATCTAATGATTATTACCTCATTGTAGTATGGACAATTTGTGGACTCTTTTACACCTGTATATTTCTTTGAACTGCCAAGTTGGACACACACTACAGGATCCATATTCAATCCTGCTAATTGCCGTGCTTCAATTACAGTAATGCACACCTACAATAATTTTTTAAAAAAGGACAATTAAGCTTTATAGTTCATACTGTGCCAAGAAATATAGCAGGCGAAATTTTGCACTTCACTGCATAGCATTGACTGGCTCAGAATTATAGTTGCCGCCCGATATCTTGATGCTAGAATTGAACTGTGCTGCGCATTGTCACAACCATGGAAAATCCTGATGTATGCTACATCAAAATATAGTCTGCTTTCGTCGTCGTAAATCGGATAATAGACAGTTTGCGATATCTCGTACAAGACTGAAAACGAGATTTTAAAAAACGAAATTTTTGGAAAATTTCGTTTTTTTAAATCTTGTTAATAAAATGTCGTATCGTGTGTTTGCGATTTGTCACGAAACGTGTTACTGTTAACATTCGTATTTTAGTGTCACCCAACAGGTGCATACGGTTATTTGTAATCCCCCTACAGGGAAATATTCGCATCAATAAACACATGTAAAAATACTGTCAACCCTTTGGCCACGCGTGAATTCAATCCTGCTAAATCAATTACATCCGTCAATAATAACGACAGGTTATGGGACCAAACGCTTAAACCACTGCTGAAAAAGATTTCCAGACGAAAAAAGGCCAGAAATAGACAAAAATTCGTAAATATTTGCACAAAAAATATACAAACGCAATATGTTGGCCTCCATTCCGAAAAGTGATCGATTGGACAGCACAAATTATGCCACTTGGAAAATAATAATTGAGGCGGTATGCAAAAAGAATAAATCATGGAACTACGTCAGTGCAAAGACCCCGAAACCAGAAGCCACAGATGCTGCAGCACTCGCAACTTGGACCCAAGGGGACGACGACGCGCAAAATGATCTCATCTTAGCATTGAAACCGGACCAAATTCTACACATCCAAAATTTGCCTGAAGCGAAATCTGCAAACGACATTTGGAAACGACTGCAGGAGATCCACGAGAAAAAAGGTGACTCAGAAATTGTATCACTCGTTATCAACGTAATGACTCGAAAATTTGAAAACGGGAACGACCTTGAGAAACACCTGAATTTCTATTCCACCACGGCGCACAAACTCACAAATCTTGGCGAGAAAATTTCCGACAAAGTGATTATCGCCGCGCTATTAATCAGTCTACCAGATAA
>JH432022.1:126423-164271 GCA_000239455.1 Strigamia maritima
TCAGCAGAAAATTTTCTGCCAGAATTTCTGCCAAGTGGGAACTAAGCATTAGATTTATTTTCTTTCGAAAATTTAGAAACTTTTGTAAACTAATTGTTGCAAATGCAAAATGCATTGCTTAAAATATATAACGCTAGATTCCACTTGGCAGAAACTCAGACAGAAAATTTTCTGCTGCAGAAAATTTTGAGAGGAAAGTATGTTTTTCTGTCGTTGGTTCCCACCTGTGGACTAAAAAGTGGGCAAAAAAGTGCAGAAAAGTAGAATTTAAAAATGGATGCCAGCTAAGGAAGGGAATTTGTAAACACTGCTGCTTTCTACACTCAAAATTTTCTGCAGCAGAAAATTTTTTGCCGGAATTTCCGCCAAGTGGGAACCAAGCATAATGTAGGAAGCAGTTTCTGAATACCCCTACTGTTTTTATCTGATTATAAATTAGTTTGTTAATCAGCTTTTAACTATTTTTCAACACTAGTTTATAAAATAACAGAGCCAATCCGTGAATTGAACACTATAACATCCACAATTGCATATGGCGCCAATTTTTTTCTCAACCTGAAATTGATCAATCGATACCATCTACATCGATACAAACCAAAAAATAATAAATTTTGTAGAAATCAGTTGCCTTGTCATGAAATATTCAGTAGTTTGAATGTTCAGCATCAAATATTGCTATTGCCCTTGTTGAATATTCTATGACACTATTAACATTTGTTCTGAGATTTGTCTTTTCGATATCTCTGCCATCAACTTCATAATTATAATTTTTAATTATAACATTTAATTCTCCACCGCAAGCAACTTTTATTTTCATAAACAATTATATAATTATATCATCATTGTATAACGTTAAAATGCTCTTCTCCGTTATACCTATACTCTATTTATCATTTCGTGCGCGAAACTCCCAATGGTTAATGACCAATATTGTACTGAAAGTATATATTGTGGTACCGTATCTTATTTTAAATCCTCTAGTTGAGCTGAGTCGAAAAATCATTAGGGGTATTCAGAAACAGCGCATGAGTGTGCAAGTGTGAGACTGTGAAAATGTGAAACTCACACTGCGCATGCTCAGTGCGCAAAGTTTCTGAAACACCCAAAATGCAAGATTGCGCAAGTGTGTGTGTGTGTGTGAAACTTACACTGCGCATGCTCAGTGCCCAAAACAGGCAGGAAAGACGATTATATTCCAATTTCCAAAATTTTCTCAAATTGTGTATAGTTAAAAATGTTATCAAATACCATAATTTTAGTACTAGGCAAGTGGTAACATTTTTAATTTGGTACCTAATTTTAGTCTTAGATATATGGTACCAAAGTTGAAAATGGTACCAAAGTTGAAAATGGTACCAAAGTTGAAAATGGTACCAAAGTTGAAAATGGTACCAAAGTTGAAAATGGTACCAAAGTTGAAAATGGTACCAAAGTTAAAAATGGTACCAAAGTTGAAAATGGTACTAAAGTTGAAAATGGTACCAAAGTTGAAAATGTTAATAATGGTACCATATGTCCAAGACTAAAATTAGGCACCAAAATTAAAAATGTTACCACTTGCCTAGTATTAAAATTATGGTACCAAAGTTATAAAAATGGTACCAAATGCCTAGTACTAAAATAATGAAACGCCATATTGATCCATGTAACACTAAAACCCAGAACTGTTGGTACCAAATAATTTTAGTACAGGGCAAGTGGTACCATAATTTTAGTTCTAGGTAGTTATGCACCATTTGCAATCACATGTGAAACGCACTATGCGCACCTCTTTGGGTGTGAGTGTGAGTCGCCTGTGTGAGTCACATAACATAACATGAAGCCTATGAGGCTTCCGGTGCGCATGTGTGAAATCACATTTTCACACTTACGCATTTGCGCACTTATGCGACAGTTTCTGAATACCCCTAGTGCTTTGTAGTTCAAAAATGAGCATGCCATTGTTAACAAATTGCTTGTAAATGCTTGAAAATGCTTGTAAAATATTTTTAAAAATTTATTTACATTTGGGTTTTTGTATTGTTGCGCACATTGTTTGGATACAAAACAATAGGGGTATTCAGAAACTGTCGCATAAGTGCGCAAATGCGTAAGTGTGAAAATGTGATTTCACACATGCGCACCGGAAGCCTCATAGGCTTCATTTTATGTTATGTGACTCACACGGGCAACTCACACTCACACCTCAAGAGGTGCGCATAGTACGTTTCACATGTGAATGCAAATTCCTAGAACTAAAATTATGAAACCACTTGCTTAGTATTAAAATTATATGGTACCAACAGTTCTGGGTTTTAGTGTTACCTGGATCAATATGGCGTCTCATTATTTTAGTATTAGGCATGTGGTATCATTTTTATAACTTTGGTACCATAATTATAGTACTAGGCAATGGTAACATTTTTAATTTTGGTACCTAATTTTAGTCTAGATATATGGTACCATTTTTAACTTTGGTACCATTTTCAACTTTGGTACCATTTTTAACTTTGGTACCATTTTTAACTTTGGTACCATTTTTAACTTTGGTACCATTTTTAACTTTGGTACCATTTTTAACTTTGGTACCATTTTTAACTATACACAATTTGAGAAAACTTTGGAATATAATCGTTTTTCCCAACTGTTTTGGGCACTGAGCATGCGCAGTGTTAGTTTCACACATACACACACACCCACTTGCGCAATCTTGCATTTTGGGTGTTTCAGAAACTTTGCGCACTGAGCATGCGCAGTGTGAGTTTCATATTTTCACAGTCTCACACTTGCACACTCATGCGCTGTTTCTGAATACCCCTAATGATTTTTCGATTCGACTCGACTATACTCTATTTATCATTTCGTGCGCGAAACTCCCATTGATTAATGATCTAAATTTTACCGAAAGTATATATTGTGGCATCTTATTTTAATCCTCTAGTTGGACCGAGTCCAAAAATCATTGTTTCGTAGCCAAAAAAATGTGCGCAACAATACAAAAACCCAAATGTAAAGAATTTTTTGAAATATTTTACAAGCATTTTCATTTGTCAACAATAGCATGAACATTTTTTTGCTACGAAACAATGATTTTTCGACTCGGTTCAACTAGAGGATTAAAATAAGATGCCACAATGTATACTTTCGGTGATAAATAGAGTATAGAGGATTAAAATAAGATACCACACTATATACTTTCAGTACAATATAGGTCATTAACCAAATGGGAGTTTCGCGCACGAAATGATAGAGTAAAGTTGGAAATCAATGTTCTCATAACTACAGCACTTGGTGAAAAACAAACAGTCCAGACTCTATTGGAGCCCGGACCGGGACTTGAACCCAGATCCCCCAATTGCCGGTTGGGTGCTTTACCATTAAGCTACCTGGGATTCCAACAGAATCAGAGACTGAATGTTACTTCACCACTCCACTCCCTTCACCACTTGATGTCATTTATTAGACGACAGACATCACTTCATTGCCATGGACAATAAATCACAATGGCAAGTAACCCCTAGTGGGGAAACTTAGAACTACCGCATGTTACCTCAGCCTCAGGTGATGTATATAAATTAGAACCGTGCTCCAATGGAGTCTGGGCTGTTTGTTTTTCACCAAGTGCTGTAGTTATGAGAACATTAAAGCCATTGATTTCCAACTTTATTTTCAATGTGTTCTTGTGTTGTTTTCTGAAATGATAGAGTATAGTCATCTAATATATAAAAGTGAATTGCACGAGCAGCATTGCTTCCTATAATCGGCTGCACCGTTCGTGCCGAGCCGTTTGTGCCGAGCCTCCAGCCTGCCGTTCCGCCATGATGCGGACAGAGTTCCTGTGGAGTTTAAAAGAAATCCGAGCATCGGTCGTGGGGGTTCCCATTGTTCCGAGTGGCCGTGTGGATTGTTACCGCAGCCAGACCCCAGTATAACAACATATCCAACAGAGTTCAATGGTTGAGTCGTTATTGCAATGAAGTGTTGCGACAACAATTCCGTTTTGGTCTTGCAACAATATTTTACCTACAAAACCTCATTGCAGCGACTCGATTGTAGTGACTCAGTGTAATGTGTGTTGTCATAGTGTTATCATTACTGTGTCGGTTTGCACTCATATTACAGTCATTATACAGGATGTCCCATGAATTACTGACCAAGTCAAAAATTTCCCAAACGGATAAAGATATCAAAATTCTGCTAATGCCATTGTATAGTAATTGCTTGATGCGCTTTTCAATGGTAATATCAAAACAATCATCAAATGACTGCAACAATGACTTTCACACTGTATCTTAAATACATTGACTGTAGACATTATAGCAGCTTTGGCAGTAGATGGTGCTGATTGTTTGGTGTGTTTACAAGACCAACCATGCGAGCGAGATTAGATAATACGTAAACAAAACGCTTTAATCCTCGGATAGGCAAGCTTTAAAAATAACATTAGTGGATAACCCATAGACACGATCATGTTCATATTTCGGGTCAAGTAGTTAAAGCGCTGTTGCATTTGATTGAAAAAACTGCCGCTGTTGACGCTAGTTTTTTCCAAAAACGGCCACTGCACTTGCGCACGAAGTTTCATCTTTACTTGGCTTTCCTGCTTCACAATCTTTTTTATGTGATTGTCTGCTAGTAGCCCTAAACAGAAGCGCTTTAACCAACATGCAGTGAAGCTGGCTTTTTTTTCCTGCTGGGGTTTTAAGGGGCTAAAATTTGCCGATCAATTATTTCAATAAATATCAAAGCAAATGCTTCAAATTTTTTTTTATATAAAGTTTATTAGTATTTGAACAAAGTCAGAAAATTTCAGCTTCATAAAATAAGCCAAAAAAATATTTTCCTATTCAAGAAAAGAGCTAAACACAATCGTGTCATAGGTTGCCCATCCAAGGGTTAAAATAAAATAAATAAAATAAAAATAAAAATAAAAATACAACAGCTTCTTTACTCCGAGAGACAGCGGGTGACCCTGCTAGTCTTTTATATTAAATTCAACAAAACAAAACCTAACATTCAATATCCCAACAATTCGAAACATCCAAAATAAAAATCCACTTGCTTCTGAGTTCTGAGGCATCCAAACAATTCCCTTCGTCATCATCATTTTTTCAACAATACCAACATTTCTGACCACATTAAAGAAGTGTTTATTTATCCCACTAAACTTTATTTTGCTTTTTTACTGGAGTCATGATTTCCCAAGATCCTCGTCAAGATGAAACGGTTTATATGCTAAGTCCGGCACATCTTTTGCTGTTCTCAGCATTTAGTCGCCGTTGTAGTGAGAGACCTTGTAATTGAAACTTCGCGCTTTAGAAAGCAATTTAAGAGTTTCTTATCAACTACGAAGACAATGAGATGTAGTGCACGCGAACACAAAGTCGATGGAACACGCTCTCAATCCCACCCCTGTTAGAAGATTTTCGGTTTTGGTTAAAAATAGCTTGGATCAATACTGTATTTCACCTATTCACAGTAGGTCTTGACCATTCAATATCTTCTATATACTCCTCAATTCCAAAGTGATTATAAAAGCATAATTAAATCTGATTATAGAAAATCAGTTTCAGTCTGCGCATGCGCAGTTGCAAACTTAATATTCTAGGGTCAAGTTCCTTGATCGGAACTAGTTCTTAGTCCAAAATCCATATCCGGATTGTTGTAGTTTTCTCCTTTCAGTTGCCACTTTAAGCTACTATAAAATAGTGGAATACATTAAAGTATACCAAAAGTTGTAATGAAGTAAAAAATATATAAAAAAGCACTGAAATCTCTTAATAAAGTCGATCGAGTGTCACCTCGATCTATCTCGAATCCAAAATGGCTGCCAAGAATGCTGCCAAAAACAAGATTTCAGCAGCATAAACAACCCTCAACGTGGATTATGTAAAAACGGTTTATGGGTAAACTGATTGTTGAAAAATGACGTAAAAAACGTCATTTCCGCCTAGCGAGAATCAAAAGAATCAAGATAAACAGTTTATCACTTTGGAATTGAATGCACCTATTGTTAAAACGAAGTATATATACCGATATATATATATATATGCACTTTAGCATATAAAAAGTTAGCAGCTGGAATCATGGTGGATAGGATCTTATAAGATATCGATGCTATAGCAAAAAGTCTATATCGATTTCAGCTAGAGTATCTATATCGCATCGATATAGTTTCGAAATTCATGTTACCTGGGTATAAATAACTTTGTTACAATGACTGTATATACAGATGCAGTATACAGGGTGTTTCAGAATTCATGTTACACAGAAATAGGGTGTATAGAGGGGGACCAGAACATCACGTTTCCACTTATCAAAAATTCCAAAAAAAAATTCCCTTTGATATTCCAATTAAGTAAAAATGATCGAAAAGTCCTGTGTGTTAAAATATTTTTTTTTTGTTTTTAGTAAAAAATATACGAAATATATCCCTAAAAACTATTTCTATTGTTTTTAGTTTTTAATTTACAGAGTCATCTGAATGTTGAGATTCATGATACAGGTAAAAATTTTATAAAATGACTTTGAATAAATTGTAACAAAATAAAGATTAATTTACAGGTCTACTTACTTTAAAGGTCTACTTACAATTAGGAAAAAGAATTAAAACTTCTTTGTTATAGACCGGCAAAGCATATTATAGTGTTCAATTCACGAATTGGCTCCATTACCCAGGTATCACCAATGTTGCATGCAATGTTCCAAATGATACTTCTTCTAACATTGTTGCACTGTTGCCAACAGTGCAGCAATGTTGCCAACAGTGCAGCAATGTTGCCAACAGTGCAGCAATGTTGCCAACAGTGCAGCAATGCTGCCAACAGTGCAGCAATGCTGCCAACAGTGCAGCAATGTTGCCAACAGTGCAGCAATGCTGCCAACAGTGCAGCAATGCTGCCAACAGTGCAGCAATGTTGCCAACAGTGCAGCAATGTTGCCAACAGTGCAGCAATGTTGCCAACAGTGCAGCAATGTTGCCAACAGTGCAGCAATGTTGCCAACAGTGCAGCAATGTTGCCAACAGTGCAGCAATGTTGCCAACAGTGCAGCAATGTTAGAAGAAGTATCATTTGGAACATTGCAACAACATTGCAACGTTGCAGCAATATTTGGTGTTAACTGGGTATTTTATAAAATAATGTTGAAAATTATACTAGATAAGCTTATGAGCTCTAAGTTATAATTATGAGCTCGTAACTCATAATTAATGCAGCGTTTTAATTTTCAGTGAGTGAGCGTGAGTGAGCCTATAGAGTGAGCGCAAATGAGCGCGAGTGAGCCTCGCGAGTGAGTACGTAGATGTGATTGTTGTATTTTTTAAGCCTGAAATAAATGTTTTTTTTTGACAGTTTCTACTGTTTAAAATCATTATTGATGCTAACAGTAGCAAATCATCTAATAATTCTTCCTCATCATTCATTTCTAAAGTAGCCATTGTGAAACTGGAATTTAATCTTGTTTTGGATCTAAATCCAATTTATTTTGATTGGTCGGTTTACATTTACTTAACGCAAACAGTGTGAACCAAACCTTACGTTACTTTCCTTAAGTTGCGTTAATTTTCCTTAAGTTACATTACGTTACGTCCAGTGTGAACTGAGCATAACAGTAACAGTAAGGAAGTAACAGTAATAAGAAGTAGGACAGTGATGCAAGAGATAATAGGGCTTCTTGTTAAATGAAAACTATTTTATGATTGCACATTTCCAATATGGTGAGCAGGTTACTAGTCAATGGACTTCGGAGTTCGTGATATATTATTGTTGAAAATCGTAAAGAAAAACCACTACAAAGGAATATCAAGCATTTGTCAGCCGTAATGAGTCCAACAGATGCGGATATGCACATCATGCTCTTTAGTGCACTTCAAACAGCACCGCCTAAGTGCACAAAGTTCTTGCAAATCTATACACCTTTAAGCGCTTTACTGATTTCCCTGATGAAAATCTCTTAACGCTTAAAGTAATTCTAAGAATGAAAAGTTATATATATTTGCCTATATTGTCTAAAGAATACGCACAAAGAATATGCAACTGCTGATAAATGAAAGCCCACGAAACAACCCAATGTTGAATTAACATTTTTGAACATTGATCGAATGCTTGAATGCTGATGGTTCGCAGTCAACATCCGTATAGGTGCATTTTCATTAGCGAGAGGATTTCTCGTGCCGTAATGAAAATCGTGCGGCGGTGTGAAAAAGTGCCACTTAGACGCGCCACTGCAAAATCACGCTCTCGCTCGAGCATTTTCATTGGAGCAAAAAAAGCCACTTCTCGCTTTCAAAATTTTTTTTAAAAATGATTTTTAAAATAATTTTTTCAATTATTATACCATAAATTCGAATAGAACAGCATTTCTATTATTCGAATAAGACGCCATGGCGCATTATTCGAAATGCTGTTCTATTCGAATTTTCGATTAAAAAAAATCATTAACACAAATAACACAAAAAATAATAAATAACATAAAAAAAGACTAAGAAACTAAAATTTAAAATTTAAAAATTTAAAAATAATAAAAAAAGTAAAATATAAGAAATAAATTTTTTACAAAAATTCACCAAAAACCTAACTACACAAATGAAAAACCAATGCGACTGAGAATAAAGTAGTCATTGCAAAAAATTGTTGGGCATGTTCCCTTCAAAACACTTCTGTAATTTTTTAAAAAATGGAGGGCACATATCTTGTGCAATTACTGACAAACGACATAATAGGGAGAAAAGTTTAGAAATGCCATGTGTTTACCCATTATCTGGTTTATCTAAGAATGTGGCAAATGTAAAAAAATACTTTAATAATTAACAAATTTAAACAAAATTTAAAAAAAAATTTAAAAAAAAAATCAAAAAAATAATCTTGCTACAAATTTCCTATACTCTATTTATTATTTCGTGCGCGAAAGTCCCATTGGTTAATGACCTATATTGTACTGAAAGTATATATTGTGGTATCTTATTTTAATCCTCTAGTCGAGAGGAGTCGAAAAATCATTGTTTTACAAGCGTTTTCATTTGTTAACAATGGCATGCACATTTTTGGAGTACAACTAGAGGATTAAAATTAAGATTAAGATATCACAATACATATTCTCAGTACAATATAAGTTATTAACCAATGGGAGTTTCGCGCACGAAATAATAAATAGAGCATACATTAAAACGCCATGGCGTTGTAATCGAATAGAACGCCACCCCGGCGTTCATGCATGGAGCCTGTTCAAATGCCACAAACTGCTTCCTATTGGTCCGGATTGTCACGTGGCGCAACTTAAGACGCGATTTTGTGAGCAAAGCTAGACTTGACAGAGGCGCGCGAGAAACAGAATCCCGCCAACAATCGCACGTCTTTGCAAGTCTAGCTTGCATGAAAATCAACAAACGTGCGATTTTTGTTGCGCGATTGTTAAAAACGAGTGCGAGAAATGTCACTTCTCGCACTCGTTAACAATTGCGCGACAAAAATCGCACGTTTGTTGTTTTTGTTGCAATGAAAATGCGCCTTTAAATGTTAAATCAACATTCTGAAACAACAATCAAACAGTTGAATATGAGTTGTTGATATGCAAGCTTCATTACGTAAATGACCGATATGATACTTTCATTTAAATGTTGTGTCAATGTTGTATAATGTTGAATGTTGATAAAAAATGACATTATTATATTGAATCAACATTTCTATCAACATAAAAAATATGTTCTGAATGTTGTTTAGACAGTTTTTTGTTTCATGGCAGAACTATGCAAACTATGTTCATGATCACATCACATCATTTCAGTTAGATGAATATATAACAATTTCAGAAACAATTCATTTTTATTTTTCAACTGAATGAATAGAAATTGTTGGATTTTCTACATTCTCCAATACATATTTTGTACACATCAACTTTATAAATGTACTCAAAAGAGAGAAGAAGTGAACGTACATAGAGAAATAATCTTGTCATCAATTATTCAGTGTGTTATTATAAGAATTAACATTTTTTAAAGTTAAATTTTTAAAATGGCTTTGCATTTCTGGTTTTACCAAATGAGATTATTTGCATTCCCATTAGAGAATGTGTCAGACCATGCAAGAATGCAAGACAAGAGAGTTAGGCGGTCTGAAAGTGGCAATTATAGCATTTGTTCTTCGTGACCCAACGCCAACCTTTTGGATATACAGTATACAAGTGCATGGTCACGACAGTGGTGTCATTTTGTTTTGTTAGGGTGAATTAATTAAATTGTAAACACAAAGAGAAAGTTCATATGTGGATGATTTAGTTGGTTTTTAAGCTACTATATACTAGGTAAACATTAAGGTTAAAGAAGAGCAATTCAAGAAGATAGTTTAGGTATATCTACAGTCAAACCTCGTTATAACAAACCACTAAAAACAGATCAAAACTGTTTGTTATAACGAGAAATGATTTTGCACTGAACGACCAGTGCAACTGATAGTGTAAATGTCAAGTTGCACGACTGACTTTTCGAGTTAAAATGTTGCTTATGCATTTACACTGGAATTTACACTGGAATTTACACTAGAATTTATACATAATTCACACAAATATGGCTGCCGTAATAAACAAACAAGCTGTAAGGAGCAGTTATTTTTCAGCAAGCACATCATTCTTGCCTGCTTTTCTTTTACAAGAAAAGTAACATTAGATATTAACAATTAGTAACAAATAGTAACAATAGTAACAATTTTGAGAATCATGCACATTGTTACTACTTACATTCGAAGGGAGGATTCAAGATGGCGGCAAATACAACACTTTAAACGTCAAATTCCGTTGCACGTGCATTTGCACGACGAAAATGGGTTGTTTCCGTTTAACACGGTTGTACGACGTTTACACGAATTAATTCGTGTAAACAACGTGCAAATTAAAATTTAAACGAGTGTAAACGTGGTTACATTCGTTTAAATGACTTTTCGAACCCGCCTACTTTGTGACGAAACTCCCATTAGTTAATGGCCTATGCATTGTACTGAAAGTATATATTGTTGTATCTTATTTTAGTCCTCTAGTCGAGCTGAGTCGAAAAATCATTACTTTGTAGTCAAAAAATGTGCATGCCATTGTTAACAAACAAAAATGCAAATATTTAAAAAAATTATTTACATTTGGGTTTTTGTATTGTTGCGCACATTTTTTGGATACCAAACAATGATTTTTCAAATCAGCTCAACTAGAGGATTAAAATAAGATACCACAATATATACTTTAATACAATGCAAAAAAGTTCACTTTTTAGTTTCGTCCACGAATTGTTGGATAGAGTTTAGAAGTATTTTTTTTTTTTTTTACCGAACAATTGTACATTTTGCTAAATATAACAAAAATATATAATTGAATCAATAACAAAATAAATGATGTTATCTATGACATATTTATATATCTAATTCAAACCCTCATCTTTAAAGATAAAGTTTTTTTTTCTAAATTTCAATTACATTCTTTTTTAAACTTTATATTTCAGATGTAATTCTGTATAAAAAAATCCTTGAAAAAACCTCTGAGACCTTAAAAAAATTATATTTTATTTGTCTTGGTGTGTGTTTTTTTTATTTTATACAGGATTAGGCTTCACTGCAACTACACAAAAACGATTCTGCTTAAGGCATCCCAAATTGAATGTGCCTATAATACCTTCTGCAAACAAGTTCTGTTAAAATTGCACAAAGCGCTTGATCCGGAGGCCTACGTGAAGCGAATGACGGATCTGTGCCAGAACATTTCAATGTTGCCCTCTGACTAATTTCAAATTCTAACGATTAGTTCACATTGGTAACTCTGTAACCACTCTGTAACGTAACAAACTGAAAAGTGGGTAAAAAAATGCAGAAAAGTAGAATTTAAAAATGGATGCCAGCTAAAGAAGGCAAGTTGTAAACACTGCTGCTTTCTACATTCAAAATTATCTGCAGCAGAAAATTTTTTGTCGGAATTTCTGCCAAGTGGGAACCAAGCATAAATTTTTTTAAGTTAATCGAGGGTTTGCGCAACTGAAAATTGCACAATCGTTTCAACATACCATCAACGCAAGGTTTTATACGTAGATACGTTAATATGTGTTGATTAAAACATATAGATTACGGTATATATGTTTATACATATACTCATGGTTGGTTCCCACTTGGCAGTAATTCCAACAGAAAATTTTCTGCTGCAGAAAATTTTGAGTGTAGAAAGCAGCAGTGTTTAAAAATTGCCTTCCTTAGCTGGCATCCATTTTTAAATTCTACTTTTCTGCACTTTTTTGCCCACTTTTCAGTCCAGAGACGGGAACCAACGACAGAAAAACATACTTTTCTGCGCTGCAGCTAATTTTCTGTCTGAGTTTCTGCCAAGTGGGAACTTAGTATTCAGCAATATTAAAAAGAAAAATTACAGCAAAAGAAAAATATGTAAATTTCATAATTTGAGTTCCAAAAACAAACACAACTGAATTAAAATATAAAGTATATAAAACCCACAAGCAGTAACAGCAGTACTAAATAAATCTTCTTGTAGCAGTACCTTGTTCACACTGTGCAGGTAAACCAGCCGCTTGAGATTTTACCTGTGAAAGTGTGTAATTTTACATTCCCTTTGATCTACTTTGCCAAATGGCATGATGGGCACACCCGTGTAGAAATATTTACCGACTGAGCCCAAACTTCACAAGCAGCCCCAGTTCAGTATGTCAGATTCAGTTTGACATATTTACGACGTGTATGACCTAAGTTGTTGCTTGCATCTATCAACTTCACATTCTCTCTCTCTCTCTACCTGCGCCATGTGAATGCATGGTTGCCAATTAGAAGAGCTCTTGGATCACATAATCCGATATCTTGTGTAACACTATCTTATTCCTTACTGTTACTGCCAGTGTGGGAACCCAACTTATCTAGAACATTTCATGTAAAAAATATATTTTATAGCCAGGAAAAAATTTTAGGTATAAAAAAGTATGCCCGGTTAGTTTGATACCTTTGTGAGTGCACTTGTTTAAAACAACTAATCAATACTACAATAATTCAGAAACTAAATTCCTGAGTCGTCCCACATTAAGATAAGTGATAACCCAGGAAACACGCGAATGTTGCTGCAATGTTCCAAATGTCACCTGAATGTTGGCAATGTTTACGGTATTTTCGCAACATTTCTACAACGTTGCTGGAAAATGAATATGAAATGAATGTTGACATTTTCCAATGTCGGTATCAAGTTTGATGTCACTGCTGCAGCAGTGTTGTGCCAATGTTGGCCATAATCATTGAAACAAACATAAATTTTTGATATATGTTAATGTTACTTGAAATGTTGCTGCAATGTTGGCAACAAACATTTGAAACTGAATCAACTTAGATTTTTTTCAATGTCACTTCTTCAAACATTGCAGCAACGTTGCAGCAACATTCGGTGTTACTGGGAACGTTGTGGCAATGTTGCATGCAACATTATGGCAATGTTGTCAACAGTGCAGCAATGTTAGAAAAAGTGACATTTGGAACAATGCAGCAACATTGCAAATGTTATTTCCAAACATTGCAGCAACGGTGCAGCAACATTCGGTGTTACCTGGAAAGCTGTGGAAGCCGTGTAATACAAAATTTCAAAATGTTTGATTACAGTAAATCCTTCAATTAGGGCTCGGACTCACTTTGTGCAGTCTCTATAAAATTACTGCCAAGCTGTCTCCAATTAAAGCCCAGTGCATAAGTAAACAGGCATTTAAGTAAACAGGATAAATTTTGTATTCAAATTTAAATTAATTTTTTATTTATTTTTTAAAGTTTCCAGAACACAGTTTAACCTAACAATTTGGGTCAACGTGAAGACTGATTAGTGGGAACAATTGTCACATTTTTGTATATTCTGCTTTGAAGCTCTTTAGTGCTGTTACTATATGGTTTCACCATAGTAACCGTTCTGATGTTATGTAAAAAAATATGTAGTTTATTACAGTAAAATATTAAGATTTATAAGTAAAAGCATGTTATGGGATGTCTTGTCTGTGTTTATGCTCCCACCAATAGATAAAAGTTGCAATACGTGTATGATTTGATATGTTCAAGTTGATATGCAAATGTAAATGTATGAAAATGCTTTGTTTATTCTCTACTTGCATATAAGTATTCTAAAAGCACACTCACTAAAGAGAAAGAATGCAGTAAAAACAGCAAGCTGAGATTTTAAGGGATCCATATTTTCTCTTTACAATAACTTTTTTATAACTCTGGTTATTACCAAATAAATTAAGCATATGTAAAAACACTTTCAGAAACAGTTCCAGAAAGTTTCAGATTATTGAAAAAATTTCTAACATTACCGTACAGTTGGTAAGGTGCGTTTCAAATTTATCCGGACACTGGAAAAAGTCGCATTTCAGCTGAAGTTTACTACTGAAAACAAGTGAAAATTACAAATTATAATGTCTATTGTGGGTCTAACTCTAACCCATAGCAAGAAATTAAAATTAATTCATGACTGTATCTTACAAACTACATTAATCCAAATATAAACAAAAATTTTGTTTCATATTTATACGGACAGGTGTCACTTTTGTCACAATACTGTAAAATGAGTTATCTTAATCATGAACAAATATGTAAATTAGCATGCACGGCACTCTTAAACACTAATTTCAATAATTTATTTCCAAATTCAAAATGGGCAGATCAACCAATTTGTCAGAGTATGAAAAAGGGCAAATTGATATACTTAAAGACCAAAAAAGATATATCAACAGACCCAAATCAACTGTAGGTGAATATTTAGCAAAAAGAAGTGGGAAAAAACTTAAAAACTAAAGACAGGACCCAAACCAAAGATAACATCTCGTGACTGGAGACAGATTGTGAAGTCCTGTTCAACTAATAATACCTCCACAAGGAAGATTCAACAAGAATTGAACTTCCCATGTAGTCATACAACAGTTTGGAGGGCTTTAAAACAATCAAAAAAGTTAAAATATATGAAAAAATCATGTAAACCAGCTCTAACACAACACTATAAAACTGACAGATTAGCATGGGCTCAAAATTACATGAGCTGGAAGGATGAGAGTATTGAAGTGTTGTTCAGTGATGAGAAAAAGTTCAATTTGGATGGCTCTGATGGATGGACTCACTATTGGCATGATCTAAGAAAAGAACCAGAGGTTTTTTCAAAGAGACAAATGAGAGGTGGATCTGTGATGGTTTGGAGGCATTTGGCTTCAATGGGATAACAGATCTAGCATTTATAACTACAAGGATGAATTCCCAGAAGTACCAGGAAATGTTAGAAACATATTTAGTGGACACTGGACCAAAAATTTGTGGTCCAAACTGGACTTTTCAGCAAGATAATGCTCCTGTGCATAGCTCAAAATCAACCAAAGACTGGTTTGAAAGCAAAAATATCAAGGTTATGAAGTGGCCAGCAAGAAGCCCGACCTTAATCCCATAGAAAACTTATGAGGGCTATTGGCACAATTAGTATATGCAAATGGAAAGCAATTTACCTCAGTCCAGAATTTAAAACAAGCAATTTTAGATTCTTGGATGAAATTAAAGCCAGAATTGCTCCAAAAATTAATCACATCGATGCCTGACAGAGTATAAGATGTAATAAAGCTGAATGGCAGTTATATTGGCCGCTAATTTGCTGCTAAGTAATGATTTTACTTACCTGTCTGTATAAATATGAAACAGAATTTTTGTTTTATTTTGATTAATGTAGTCTGTAAGATACAGTCATGAATTAATTTTAATTTTTTGTTATGGGTTGGAGTTAGACCCACAATAAACATTATAATTTGTAATTTAGACTTGTTTTCAGTAGTAAACATCAGCTAAAATGTGACTTTTTCCAATGTCTGGATAAATTTGAAACGCACCTTATATTCCCCATGTTAAGTGCATAAGGTTTACGTTAACAATCGCGCAAATTATCGATTTGGTCTCACTTTTTCATATTGTCGTAACTTCAACATTGAGTCTATAACCCATTATATGTTTTAAAAAATTTCTGAAAAATTATTTAAGGGTTTTAAATGATGCTTGATCCAATGAGCTAATAAAAAACGTACGTAATATCGCAAACCCTTTAAAAGGATAATGTACCCAGATGAAAATTAAATGTTATTCATGAGATTAAAGTGTGTAGAAATATTACAAATCATACTGGTCACATGGTCAAAATCTGTAAGCATGACATCAATCATAGGCCCTTTTGGGACACCAATTGAAAAATATCGAAAAATATCAAAAAATTTCAAAGGGGGTGAGAGAACAGCTTTAAACTGACTTCAACCATCATTCTCATGTATATTTCCATTTTTGGCAGCCATTTTTGCTGTTCTTTTAAAATCTTGCCCTCCCTTCTCTGCTGCTGTGTAACCGCATTCCAAAATCTTACGCAGTAGTAAATAGTTCCAATTGTTTTTGTTTCGTTTTATTTAATAAACTCATGACAAGTTGATAGAATTTAGTGTATTGTTAATGATTTGTATATTACTTTTATTTTATAAAACATGAACCCTGACTTCACTGTTCCTTTAAGCAGTGTGGTAATGTCGATAAACTTACTTAAGCATTTTGAGCAAGTATACTTGATTTATTATTTATCAATTTTCTTATATTTTTATGCGTTTTTAAAATTAAAAATAAATAAGCATCTGTCTCTAATTTCTGCCTGTGCCAAGAACTGCTGGAATAAATAAGCACCCGAACCCTAATTGGAAGATGTACAATAGATTCATCTTGTCATTTTTATTAATATATTTTATTTTTATTTATCGAAACCAAACTCCTGTAGTTATAATTTGGCATTGCTAAGCGATTGTTAATGTTAAGTTGTGGCTATGCAACAAATTCCTATGATATTGTTTGTACTCGTTTTTCCTCTTTCCTTGCTGGAAATAAAATCCCAGCCTTTCTGTTGTGTTTTTGGATAACAGCATCATTCCATTTATTCACAAATCCCTCTAAAATAATATTTTCAAAAGATCTCCCCATCATCCATTTCCTGAATCAGTCCAATTAAATATCATCTGGAGTATTGTTTCAACCCTTGTGTACACAATCTGTTGAAATTCAGAGTTAAGAGGATTATCAATTAGGATGTCACATACACACCTCCATGTGCAGGTGACAAGTAAAGTAATGGGAAAATGCAGTGCAGCATTGAGAACTTCTCACACTACCACTTTGGTTGTCATGGTTACAGTCTGGAGCAACAAAGCATGTCACGTGGACATATTGATTTCTTGTGTGGCCAGTCAACTCTTACCCACTTAACCTACTACCAAAATAAGGATTTTACTTATTTATTTCATTGATGTCCTAGATCAAAATGTGAATAAATACATAATAAAAAACTTTTAATAAAAAAATCTAACTTTTAATTAAAAAATGTTCAGGTAACAATACATAACAATCAAGTTTTTTTTAAAGTGTTTTAAAGTGGTTGAACCTATAAAATTTAGTTGCCATAGTAATTCAATTGATGTGTAATTCTATGTAATTGAATTAGAACAGAACAAATGTGACTATAGAAACAATAAAAAAGAAAATATGGTTTATAAGTGATATGTTTATTGGTGTGCTCTTTTGTATTAATGTTCACAGTACTTAAATATTAATGTCATATTGATTTACAAATTAGAATGTTTAATGTCAAAAAATTGCTGGTTCTTCCAGTCATGTTTCAAGTATGAAAACTACAGCTCCCCCCTATACCCATATTTTTCACACAAAAATCTGACATTTTATTGCTTTGATCTGAAGAGTTATGGGAAATATAAATTTTCTGCCCGTTAAATGCCTTATCAAAATCCTCCAACCTACAATCAATTTTGACCCAGAATGGTTTTTATTTATTTATTATTTTATTTTCTGATGTTAATGGTTTTTTTTCCTCTTGGGCTTCCATGCAACACAAAAAGCCAAATTATGCAGTTGCTGTGCTATTGTTTTATATAAAAACTTTTAACTGTATGTAATTGTTGTTCTGTTATAAACTTCAAAATGATTAAGTCTTAAACACAGGCCATTTACCTGGCTTCAAAACATTATATTTAAATGCATTTGCTAACTTCTGGACTGATCCTAACTAAAAAGCCAATTGGATGAGACTTCTCTTTCCTAAAGGTGCATTTTCATTTGCGAGAAATGCCATTTCTCGCGCTCATTTTTCAACAATCGCGCGACAAAAGTCGCATGCTTGATCATTTTCATGCAAGCTAGACTTGCAAAGGCACGCGATTGTTGGCGCGATTCTGTTTCTCGCGCGCTTCTGTCAAGTCTAGCTTTGCTCACAAAATCGCGCCTAAAATTGCGCCATATGACAATCTGGACCAACAGTTTTGGCATTTGAACAGGCTCCACCCACAATTGCAAATGGTGCTGATTTTTTTTTCCTCCACCTGAATTTTCAATCTTGATTAATCAATGCCATCCACATCCAGAAAAGCCAAAAAAATAAATTCAGCAATACTTGATGCTAAACATTTCAAACTAATGAATATTTCATGAAATGGCAACTGATTTTTACAACATTTTTGAAAGCGAGAAGTGGCCTTTTTTGCTCCCATGAAAATGCTCAAGCCAAATCTTGATTTTTAGAGCGACGCGATTGTTGGCGCGATTTTTATTGTGGCGCAAGAAATTCTCTCGCAAATGAAAATGCACCTTAAGGCGATAACAGTTTAACTAGTTGAGACTATAAAGCCTACAAGTAGGTAAGCAGAATTAAACAAATAGCTGGAGGTTATTTGCACACGCAAATGTGCAAATATACACTGCGAAACAAAACATTTCCATGCCCAGCCACCTCATGGCCTCCTCTATACATACCACATACACTACAGTAGCTATTTGAGTGGAGCTAATGGCCTTCTACATTCGTCTACTTTTTTGTTCTTCTTTCCCTTCTGTCACTTTTGTCTTTGTTTTTTTTGACTAATTTTTTGATAATGTTAGACTGCATTCCATTTCCAACATTTGAAGCAGAAGCGTATCAACCAATCAGGTATTCCTTATAATAGACTGACGGCTCTGTAATCCTCTACAATGGGTCAGTATAGACCAATGAGCCCCTCAACTTTGAAAAATATGAGCACAGGCCAAATTTCTCGCTCGATCGCCCTGTGTACAATTGTAAGGTTTTAAAAACAATGTTTGACCATTTAAATGGTAGAATATTTATATTTATGAAACACTCCAGCATAATATAAGTATTGTATTATACATTTTTCAGTATAGCAGAAATAAACTCATTGATTCATTGAAACAAGAAAAATGTTTTCACAACATTTTTTATACAGTAAACATATCGAAATGTTGATTCAATATAAGAATGTCTTTTTTTATCAACATTATTTCAACATTCAAACATAACAAAATGTTGATTTAACATTTTTGCATATCAACAACCAATATTTCCACTGTTTGATTGTTGTATCATAGTGTTGATATTGTTGTATATTGTATATGTTGTATATTAACAACCCATAATGGGTTGTTAAACATTCAGTAGATGATCAGAAATATCAGTTGTTGATATGCAACATCCATTTAATGTCAAATCAACATTTTGTTATTGTTTGAATGTTGAAATAATGTTGATAAAAAAAGACATTCTTTTATTGAATCAACATTTCTGAGGTTTACAAAAAATATTTTCTGAATGTTGTTTAGACTTGTTCTTGTTTCGTAGGTACTAATATCAGATTAAGCAAAGGCAGATTATGAAATGTGTGGCCTAAATCACCGATAGCATTGCTAAGCCAACATTCTCTCTCTGTATACAAGTCCAGATTTTTTTGCATAATGTGTTTTAGTAACCAGTTGCAGCCTTGAGACTCCTTCGTGCATAGAAATACAAAAGTAAGAGCAGAACAAAATCCAAAATAACCAAGCGGCTTTAGGTCCTACTTGAATTGAAAATTCAATTGCTGCTGATGCCATCACTTCTATCTAGCATACTATAGAAATTGAATGATTGCTATCATTCTGTAGTGTTAACAGATGGAAAAAATGACGTGTTAGATAAATAAAAAATGTATTGAGTAAAGAAAAGATGAAGAAAGAAAAAAGTAAAATATACAATGTAATATAAAGTCGAATTTTAAAAAATCCACTTCCAAGATTAGAGTTTTTTATAAATAGAAATTGGTTTTCAATATAGGTACGTCTTTCAAACCTAAACTCTATCCAACAATTCGTGCACGAAACTGAGAAGTTGCATTGTACTGAAAGCATATATCTTATTTTAATCCTCTAGCCCAGCTGAATCGAAAAATCATTGTTTCGTAGCCAAGATATGTGCGCAAGAACACAAAAACCAAAATGTAAATATTTTTTTAAAATATTTTACGAGGTTTTCGTTTGTTAACAATGGCATGCACATTTTTGGACTCCATTTTTCGACTCAGCTCAACTAGAGAATTAAAATAAGATACCACAATTATACAGTATACCGTATACAGTATACAGTATGCCGTATACAGTATACCGTATACAGTATACCGTATATACTCGTGTATAAGTCGACCCTGACTTAAAACAGGTCAAAAATCATTGAATTCGACCCTCTAAATTTTATTTTTTTATTATTTTATTTTTTTTAAATTTAAAAGGGCTATTGATCCGTGCATAAATCGAACCAAATATAATAAAAAAATAATGTAAACTAATCTTTTTCGCTACCGATGAAACTAAGGCAAAGATTAAAACTTAGAGTGATTTTTATTTGCTAAGACTGAGATTATATACATTTAGAAAATAAAAGTAGATAAGATAAGATTACTGCTTCTTGATTCGCTAATTGAGTGGTCACGTAAACGTGACCATGATCGCTACGCCCCCTATCGTGTCCTTCTTCCCAAAAATTCCACATTCGACCATCCGACTATATGAGTCGCGAGGACCCACGCTCACACATCGTCGTCCTCCGACTCGTACTCGCTATTTTCGCTTTCTCCTACGTCGTCCGTGACTTCCCACCTTTTTAATTGGTCTACTGGCGCCGTCACTTTGTATTTTGGTGGGTTTTCAAAACTCTGAATCTCGTAGACCGTTTCTGAGATTTTCCTTCCGATTTTAAGTGGCCCCCGATATAGACTTGACAACTTTCCAGCTTTTCCTTGTATCGCGATTGCTTTTCTACGTACTACGACGACTTCTCCTTCTTTAAATTCTTTATTCGGTCCTCGGTGGCGGTCAAATGCTGCCTTTTGCCGAATTTGCGCTTTTGATAAAGACTCATGCGCTTCGTCCCGTATTTCGTTAAATCGAATCTCTTCCTCTTCCGCGTCTGCAATCGCCATTGCCGCTAACTTTGGTTCCACGATTGTTCGTGGTTGGAACCCGAATAAAATTTCCATCGGTGTTTTTCCGGTGCTCCGATTAACACGAGAATTTAGCGCTACTTCCACATTTTCCAAAATCTTGCCCAATCGCTTCCGTCCTCTTTTACCGTATATCCTGCCAACATCGGCACGAGCGTTCGGTTCATTCTTTCGACTTGCCCGTTAGCTCGGGGATTTTCCGTCGATGTCAGAATGTGCTTAATTTCTAACTCTTCGCATAATTCAGTGAATAAACTATTTTTAAACGCTGTTCCTCGGTCCGTAACTATTCTCGTCGGGATCCACATTTTCGCGCAAAGTTCTCGCAATTTCTTGCACGTTTCAATTGCGCTCGTTGATCGTACCGCTCGCAAAAATGTAATTCTTTGAGTAATTGCACGTTGCGACCAGCACGTGTCGAAACCCATTGCTTCTTGGGAATGGTCCTACGTGGTCCAAATGTACCGTATGCCACGGTGTTTTCTCCCGAATAATTAGATTGAGTGCTCCGGGTCGTCTTCCTCCTGGTTCTTTGAACATTAGGCAGTTTACGCACGACCCAATGATCCTTTTACGAATTTCCTCATGCGCGGGAACCAGAATCGCTTCAAAATCGCGTTAATCGTTCCGTCAACCGCTGGATGTGCGTACGATTCGTGTATTTCTCGTGTCGTCTGTCGCCGAATTGATTTTGGCAAATACATCAACGTCCTCGACCCATCTTTCCCTTTTTCTTTCAAAACAAAACACACGTGGCGATTTTTCAGTACGAATTTCGCCATTTTTTGCCTCATTGGTTCGTCGATATCTCCGCCCAACAACGCTTCTCGAATCGATTTGCACTCAGGATCACTTTCCTGCGCCGCTTCTAGCCAGTCACCTCCAATTAATTTTATTTGGTTTACGTGAAATCGTCTCATAACCTCGTCTAATTCGGTGTCTGTATTTCGATTAACTTCCGCATTTCTACTTAACGCGTCAACGTGTCCCATCATTAGTCCTGGTCGATGGATAGTCTTGAAATCGTATTCGGACAATAAAAGTACCCATCTGCCGATTCTCGGCGTCAACTCTTTCTTTTTTAACCCGTATCGAACCGCCTCGCAATCGGTGACAATTGTGAATTCTCCTCCGTATACGTACATTCGAAACTGTCCCACTGCCCAAACTACCGCTAATAATTCTAACTCGGTGGAGTGGTATTGTTGTTCTCAATCCGTTGTTGTTCGACTCGCATAGATCACCGGATGTAAAATTCCCTCTTCATCGTACTGCATCAATGCAGCCCCTAACCCTTCTTGCGACGCGTCTGTGTGAATTTCACACTTCTGTGTATTATTAAAAATTTTCAAAATTGGCGCCGAAACTAATTCGACGATCAAATTTTCAAAAGCTGATTTACACTCGCTACTCCAATTAAAAATCTCGTTTTTCTTCGTTAATCTCGTTAATGGTTTGGTTTTTGTCGCGTAATGTGAAATAAAACGTCGAAAATACCCGCAAAGACCTAAAAAACTTCTTACTCCTCTAACATCAACTGGAGTTGGGAAATTACGAATGGCGCTCGTTTTTTCCAACCCTGGTTTTAACCCTTCTTTTGTTAAACGCAGCCCCAAGAAATTTACTTCACTGCATAAAAAGTGACACTTATTTAATTTTAGCGTTAATTTCGATTTTCGTATTTCCTCAAATAATCTACGCATTTTACCAAATATTTCTTCTATCGTTTTTGCCCCAGTCAACAAATCATCCATATATCGTCGTAATATCCCGCGCGGAAGATGGCCGAATGCCATTTCCATCATTCGATTGAACACAAATGGCGCGTTCACAAGCCCGAATGGCATGCGCGTGAACTGCCATTTATTCGACATTGTCGAAAACGCAGTTTTTTCTTGCGCTTCGGCAGTTAGTTCAACCTGATAATAACCCGCTGCTAAGTCAAATACAGAGAAAATCGTCCACTCGTGTGTCCCATCGAATATTTCCTCCATTCGAGGACACGGGAAATGTTCCTTAATTGTTACTTCGTTCAAAAATCTAAAGTCGATACATATTCGGATTTCCCCGTTTCGTTTTCTTACTACTACAATCGGGCTATTAAATGGACTACTAGATTTTTAATAAAACCTGCCTCTTCTAATTCCCTAATCATTGTGTCTATTTCCTTCTGCTGCGCCGCCGAATATGGATAACGACGCAAATTAATAATTTTTGATGACGCTAATTCGATCTCCATTTTTAAGTTTTCAAATTTTCCTACTTCTAATAAATTTGTTGCAAAGCAATCTCTAAATTCGTTAATTAATTCTACTAATTTACGCGCGTTTTCTGAAGATACCCCTTCCCCTACACTAATATCTTTTAACAAAATTTCTGACCTGCCCTCCGCTGCAATTTTTCTAACTTCGCTGCATTGCAGTGATGGCGCGTCGAAAAGCTCTACGACTCGTCCGATTTTTCGTCCTTTGTTGATTTGTACTGCCGCTGCTCCCTGATTTACCACAGGTACTCGTATACAACCGTTTTCCACGCTCGTAATTCCCTCCATTACTTCTAACCCGGCGATTTGCGATAATTCTTGTTGTAAATATACGATTCCGTTGTCGAATTTTTCCACTTTCATTTCGATGAAATTAATCGAATGCGCTTCCACTACGGTTTTCTCGTCGGCTACTAGTTTTCTCGGCTTAGTTTCGCGAATTTTCGGCTCGATTGTTTGCAAATTTTCCCCAATTTTTACTGATTCGTGAAACGAAATTCTCCCGCCGTCAACTTTCATCGATACATTCTCTCGCTCCAACAATGGCTGTCCTATCCACACGTCAGTCACCATCACTTCGTCGTTTACAACATGGAAGGGAACCTGGTCAATTTTCAGCCCATCTACTTGTACGTCGTATCGTGTTCGGCCAAATATGTCTGCTCTTCTTGATTCACACCGTAATTAAAACCTCGAATTTTGTATGCGAATTTTGGCTCGTCAAATTCCCACACGATTCGCAAAAGTCTTCCCCACTAAGCACAAATCACTTTGCGTATCAACACCTGCTACACAATTCTCGCCCGCCACGATCATTTTTGACGAAAATTTTGGCACCATAGCCACGACTCGTTTTACGTTTTGCGGCTTCCCCTTCCTTGCTCGTTTGGGCTCTTTGCAGTGAAAAGAATGTGCCCGATCCCGTCGCAGTTGTAGCACTTTGATTTCGCGCATTTCGCTGCTGTGTGCCCCATTTCTTGGCACGTGGTGCACTTCGCTTTTGGGCATGCACCTCCCACGTGTCCTGGTTCTCTGCAAATTTTGCATTTCGACTCGTTTGTACACTCGGAAGACACGTGTCCCTCCTCCAAACACTTAAAGCACTCAACGGTTTTCTTTGCGAAAATTTTCTCCTTCGTCGGACCCGTCGTTGTTGCTGCTATTTTCGGCTTCGTCTCTGGTTTCTGCTTGACGAATTTCGCTTCCATCTTCTTCACGTCGGCGATCAAATCGCCAATGGTGTCGTATTTCACCAAAAATACGGGCCCCATTATTGATTGATTGATTAGTCCGTCAATTAAACATTCGCTTGCTTCGACGAGGTCCATACCGAATTTTTCGCAGAGCGCCCATTTTTTTAATAAATAAGCTTCTGTTGTTTCGTCAAATTTTTGCGGCGCGCTCAATAAAGTTTGTTTTTCTGCTAGCGTCAATCTCTGGTTTGGAAAGTCCCGTTTTAACCGCGTCGACCAATCGTCCCAGTTCCTATGATTTTCGCCGATGTTTTCTTGCCAGACCCGTGCCGTCCCCGTCAAAGCTGCCGCTGCATTTGCAATTTTTGTCGTTTGCGTCCAATTGTAATCCTTTGCGTAATCGTCTACGATTTTCATCCATTCGGATGCTGTTCGGATCTGTCCCTTCTCGCCCGAAAATTTTGGCAATTTTGGCGTATTTTTCGTTTCTCGGTTCAAATTGCTCCTTCCTTTTTCTGTAAGCGCCATTAAGTCGATAAATCTTGCAAGCGCTTCGTCCGCTGACGATGACTTTCCGGCGCTGTTTAATTTTCCCGCAATTCCTTTCCTTAAACTTCCGAGATTTATTTCATCTTCTCCTCCCTTTTCGTCGATTTCTTCTAGGTCGTTTAGTTCGTCATCGGGAAGAGTTTTTTCTTTCAATTCGGAGTAAATCTCGTACGCTATCAGTTTCTTCTTCTTTCCGTATGTCGATACTTTTACTGCTTTCGCAACCGTCCTGAGATCTGGAAGTTTCAGTGATTCCAGGTTGACTATCGTCGGCAAAATTTCATTCTCGATCATCCCCATAATCGTTGTTGCGTCCATCTTATTCTTTTTGGCTCTGTTTGATTTTTCTACTTTCGATCAAAGTTTTGCCCTCTTCTATTTCTGGACGGTCTCTACGACTTTCTGAGGTGATTAAAAAAAATTTTCCCGTATATTTTCTACTGCTTCTTGTCGCAATTCGCGCTGTTCATCCCACTTCTGATGTAAACTAATCTTTTTCGCTACCGATGAAACTAAGGCAAAGATTAAAACTTAGAGTGATTTTTATTTGCTAAGACTGAGATTATATACATTTAGAAAATAAAAGTAGATAAGATAAGATTACTGCTTCTTGATTCGCTAATTGAGTGGTCACGTATACGTGACCATGATCGCTACGCCCCCTATCGTGTCCTTCTTCCCAAAAATTCCACAATAAAATAAAAAAAATTAAAAAAATAAAATAAAAGATTTGGTCCAAAAATCCTCGACTTATATGCGAGTATATACGGTACTTTCAGTACAATACGTAGGCCATTAATCAATCGGAGTTTCGTGCACAAATTGTTAGACAGAGTATTTGCAACTGCAACAAAATTTCCATATGTCAGACTCAAAATGATGAAATTCTGTCAGTGCAAGTGTTAACACATTTATGATTCTAGGTATTTATTATTGTCATAAAATTCCAAACAACCTTCTAATTCTAAGTTTCATGTATTCATCATTCTTAAAAATCAAGTATATAGTCAAAGCGAGAGATTCTTAATCATAACATGCATTTCATTGTTTAAAATATTTTATTGATGAGAATCTAACTTGTGAAAACTATCGACTAGAGCGTACGCGCGGATTGGTTGAATTTGAATTTCTGGTCGAATTTCATTGGTTGGCGCGCCTATTGTTTTGATTATTGAGCACCATGCAAAATATCCGAAAATAAATTTATGTTTTATCCACTTCTGCAACAAGTAACCGTCAGAGCGAGCCACTCCACCCCAATTCCAAAATGGCAATGGTGCGATGTTTCACTGGATTCTACGAGATTCCGCAAGATTTCACGAGATTCCGCGAGATTTTACGAGATTCCGCGAAATTTTACGAGAATTCGCGAGATTTTACAAGATTTCGCGAGATTTTACAGGATTCCACAGGATTTACATTTGCTTGAGTATTTCGTTAAAATCCCGTAAAATCTCGCAAAATCTCGTGGAATTCCATGAAATCCTGTGGAATCTCGCAAAATCTCGTGGAATTCCATGAAATCCCGTGGAATCTCGCAAAATCTCGTGGAATCCCATAAAATCTCGTGGAATCCCATAAAATCTCGTGGAATCCCATAAAATCCCGTGGAATCTCACGAAATCTCGTGAAGTCCTTTGAGAAATATAGATATAGATTTGTTGTTGTTGTAGTTTTTTCTCGTTAGATTCTCTTCCCGAATACCACTCGCGCTAGTGATTGTCGAAACAGCTTGCAACCATTCATTTTTATACTCATTGGTAAAACCACTCGTGCATCTAAAAATTGCGACCAGAATAAACCACGCGTGCCCTGCGGGCACTCGTGATTTATACAGGTCGCAATTTTTGATGCACTCGTGATTTCTACCGAGTAAAAAATTCATTATTACAAGCTTATTTCGACAATCACACTAGCGCTTGTGGTATTACACCTGAATATTTATTATTTTATAACAATTCCAATATTCTGTCTCCACAATGCAAAGCAAATGGACGTTCCCAATCCTAAAATTTAAATGATCTAGAACTTGTTCTCAGGGAACGCCTAATGTGTGTTTTAGAGAGATAATAAAGGCTAAGTGTCACCCGAAGTTTACTTGGTGGCGAGATTTCGAATTGGCGGTAAACAGTGTCGGCAGTGCAGAACTAATTATGGCTTTACGGGCGAATGATATTGATAATGTCAAACTAATGATGGGGTCTGCATTGGTTAAGAAGATGGAGCAAGGTCTGCAGAAACGGTGGGCTCTGTGTGACCGTTCGTCATTCTGTCCGTACTATAAGGACATCAAACATGATTTTCTGCCGGCGACTTACTTAATGTCATCCGAGTTACCAGAGTATATGAGGGAGATGTGGACACGTCTCAGATGTGGAAATGAACACCGTGGGGGTAAGAAGTGGTTGTCTGCTTTGGAACAACGTTGAGGACATAGAATCTCTGGACCACATTTTTGTGCATTGCCCAGCCTTAGTTTTCCCAAGATCGCTTTTGGATAAGTGGTCACGATGGCATTAAACATTGGAGGGCCCAGTGGATAAGGATTTATTGGATATTGTGTTTGCTTTTCGTTTTCGTTGTGCAGCAAGAAGAGCTGAAGATATTTAGCCAACTACGAGTGTGGATTATGTTTGTTTGGTTTTATTTTCCTTATGTATAACCCCCCTTCCAAAACAAAGTTTTTGTATGGAATAAAGTTAAAATAAAAATAAAAAAAAACTAAGTTCTCAGGTTTGGTCGAATTTCAACTCTCTGAGCATGCATACGCAGAGAGTTATTTTGTTAACAATCGGAACTGGTGACATCGATTAATGCTTTGCTCGACCACGATGCATTGCATGACAAACAAGGCGAGCCAACTAAACATTGTTTTTTTTATAAAATAATAAATATGCATCAATAAAATATTTTAAACAATAAAATGCTTGTTATTATTAAGAATCTCTCGCATAGAAAAATTAAATTTTTGACTGCACTTGACCTTTAAGAGATAAAATTCTAAGTTCATATTTTCATTTAATGTTCTCAATACGCAGTAGTGTAGCTGCATTCAATTAAAAATTGGTTCATAAAATCGAGTTTTCAATAAACCGTTTTTCGATAAACGAAAAAATTGCGGTTTATCAAAAACCTGTTTATTGAAAAACTGATTTCATTTAAATGACGCAAAAAGTTAACATATGTAATAACAATCAAAATAATAAAAATAAAAATAATAGATTGGATTCAATGGCAAACAGAAGACAAATAATCAACGAGTAAGAGTTAATTTATAATTAAAAAATAATTTTTACTAAAAATGATTTAATAAAAAACAGTTTTTACAATTTTTAATTAAATGCAGCGGGTTGTCTAAAATCCACCACCCACAATGAAGACAAACTCCTCTGAAAATTGTTTGAATGTTTGCCATAAAGACTAAAACTGATTTGAATGTCAGTGTTTGTACAACCAGGCTTGTGGACACCCTGTATATCAAATTAACTATTTGTGACAAATTCCTAGTTCTCAGGTTTGGTCAAATTTCAACTCTCTGAGTATGCGCATGCCTATGCGCATGTGCAGATGGTTATTTTGTTAACAATTGGTATCGTCGATCAATGCTTGCTCAACAATGCATTTCATGACAAACAAGGCGAGCCAAGTAAACTCTATTTAACAATTCATGACCGAAACTCCCATTGGTTAATGGCTTAAGTATTGTACTGAAAGTATATATTGTGGTATCTTATTTCAATCCTCTAGTCAAGACGAGTCGAAAAATCATCGTTTCGTAGCCAAAAAATGTACGAAACGATACAAAAACCCAAACGTAAATAATTTTAGAATATTTTACAAGCGTTTTCGTTTGTTAACAATGGCACGCACATTTTTGGATTATAAAGCAATGATTTTTCGACTCAGCTCGACTAGAGGATTAAAATAAGATACCACAATATATACTTTCAGTACAATGCATAGGCCATTAACCATGCACGAAATGTTAGATAGAGTTAAGAAAAAATTCTTAGCTGAAATCTAATTTTTCATTTTTTGAATAAAATTTGTATTCAATAATTTAATTATTACTGTTGTTAATTAAGTAAGTGGAATTAAGTTATTTTCTGATGAAATCCTATATTTCCGTTATCTAATTCGTCAATTCTCATTATACTTGTGTCACGTTCATTAAGCCTTCCTAAACTGTTACTTGTTTTGATGCTTGATGGATTCAGATCAATTCATTTTCTAAAATTACTCAACTTGTAATGAATTTAAAATATCCAAATCTCGCGATAGAGTTTTTGAATGGGCATACTTTATCTAACAATTCGGGCATGAAACTCCCATTGATTAATGGCCTATGCATTGTACTGAAAATATATAGTATGATATCTTATTTTAATCCTCTAGTCGAGCTGAGTCGAAAAATCATTGCTTTGTAGTCCAAAAATGTGCATGCCATTGTTAACAAACAAAAACGCTTATAAAATATTTTAGGAAAATATATTATTGTCAAATTTTGATTACACTTGACCTTTAAGTTATATGTCCCATGATACATCACTCTTTAAAGGTAAATCTTTGTATGAATGCTGTGCAGTACAGCCAACCTAAAATTGGCAATAAGTGAAGTATGAATGGAATTCACCCCATAGGTAAAAAAGAAAATCAATTCCAAGTAGACAGAAAAAGCTTTATTTTTTTATTTTTATTACTAACCAGTTGTGAAACATGTCTCAAAACGATCCTTGGTGAAGTACAGAGAAATAATAGATATCCGTTGCTAAAATTTTTCCAATTTTATTCTGTCTTGGTTTTTCTTACTACTTGTATTTCATTTAATACAACAAGTAGGACTTCTCCTGCCTTAAATGACTTATATAAGTGACTGAAAGAAGATGTGGAAGTTATAATTATGAGTTATGAGCTCATAATTATGATTATAATTCTAATCTTTTGTGTGGAAAAAAATGTGGTTTGCAGCAAGGATTTAAAATGTTATGCCTATTGTTTAAATGCACCAATACGCTATAATTACAGTCGTACCTGTGCGGTCCGGACATAGCGCCAACCGGACACCTGTCTAGTCTGGACACAATGGGCACAGTCCGCACCGCACAGGTCCATAGAAGCCTAGCCAAAAAGCGCCCGTCCCGACCGGACGCCCGTCCCGACCGGACGCCCGTCCCGACCTGACATCAGATTATTTTGCGACCCAACTGTGTCCGGACCGCACAGGTACAACTGTATGAACAAAGCTGTCGTTGACATTAAAATGGCTGCCGATCTAACTATTAGAAAACGCAAGCTATCATCAAAAGAAGAATTTTTGTTGTACATAACTTCTTGCTTGATTTGATAGAAACATCTGATTCTGATTCGAATTTATGATGGAAATGAGAAATTATCATGAGAATTTTTTGAGTCCAAAGCCTTGCACGTAACGAGGCACACATTGTTGGCCTGCTTATAGTGAGAAGCTCCCACTAGGTGCTTGACGAATGCGCATTGTAGTGTTTCTGGCTAAGTTTAGAACTCAAAAAATTCTCTTCCCGGATACTCCTCGTGCAAGGGAGATTAATCTCGAATAATCATATTCATACTTGTTTTCTTGCTTCGGTAAGACCACACTGCAAATCTAGATGTCTAAACTTTGTTTTAGGCACTTTGAAATAGCTTAAGTTAAGACATTTTAAGAACCAAAGCACTGGTTACATTTAATAGTCGTCTGGGAGCCTAAAAATCAAGGTGACTATTTTTGAGTATGTAATTGGCAGTTCTAAATATAAGACAAAGAATTGATCGAACTGCTGCTAATGAATAGACAGAAAACTGCCAAAATCCACAGGTGTGTGGATTTTAGGTCTAAAATCCATACATCTATGGATATTAGCAGTTTTCTGTGATTCAAAAATAGTCACCTTGATTTTTAGGCTCACCCAAACGACTATTAAATGGAACCAGTTTTAAGGTCCTTAACTTAAGCTATCTACTCTTACAGTGTACTAGTGCCCTCGCAGGAACAATCATACTCGTATGATTATTCGAGAATCTCCCTAGCTCTTAGGATAAAACATATGAGAATCGCCATTGACGCATGTGCAGTGTAAGATGACTTATACTTATTTGGTTTATTTGCCTTTTTTTAGTTTTAACTTATCAAAGATATGACGTAAAAAACGTCACTTCCTGTCTTCATAAGTAAAATAAGTGAAAAGAGTCAAAATGACATACCGATATTGAACATACCGAATGTAAACCATCTATACAGAATAGATAAGAACAATCAAATCTCCCAAGTTTCAACAGTATTGCTTTACATGCAGGATGATTCAATTAAAGTGCACCCCATTTTTTGTCAGAAATATTAAATTTATATTCAGCCTGAACTCCGTTTCCAAAATATTGCGAGAAACTCTCATTGGCTAGAGCCTTTTCCCAGCGATTGTTCAATGCTCTTAAAAAATAATTCGAGAAATGACCATAAAAGGGCATAAACGAACAGAAACAAACAGAAACAAACAGAAACGAACAGAAACGAACAGAAACGAACAGAAACGACCATAAATATGACCATATATGGTCATATTTATGAGCAAACAGGCTCCAGCCAATGGGAGTTTCTCACAATGTTTTGGAAACGGAGTTTAGTAAAAAAAAACAATTAAATAAAAACCAAAAAAAAGCTAAAAAAATCCAAGTTTTGAATTGGGAAGTCTAAAATACCATGTCAGGTCCACAGGACCCATCAACTTCAATGTCAGCTAATTGTAATCTCGTATGAAGCACTCATACTATCTTCAGTAATTGGAATCCTGACATTGGCTAAAGTTTATATCCAATGCTATAACAAAAAAAAAACCCTTTACTTTTTTTTTTTTAAAGAAAAAATCCATTTTAACTTTTAATCTTTTGATTAGATTTGATTTCAGTCGTTTCAACTTCCATTAAAAGTTAAGTGTTGTAGTGATTCTGTGAAATTGAAGTAATTGAGTAAAAGTGAGAAAGTCATCAAATCAGAGTGACATCAACTCCCCATTCTATTACACAAATTAAACGCCTTTTCATTTCCTTGCCGCCATTATTGTTTACAACAACAAGTTCTTCACCTTCTTGTTAATTGCAGCTTTAATAAAGACTCCAATTTCAAAGTTTCTTTACAAACTAAACTCTTGATTAGACTTAAATTAACTTAAAGTATTTCAATTTTGACCACCTAAAGTTCATGTAAACTCAAAACTAATTTTAAAAAGATGTCACTATAACTTTTTTTCGAATAAAACATTACATTGAGTTTAATCAGTTTCTTTAACAATATTATTTTTATTTTTAAATAAATTTCAGCTATTAGAGGATTTGCGCAGTTGTAATTTGTACAAACGTATCAATGTAACAACGTATGAACGTATGTTTCATACGTAGATCCGTTGATACGTGATTGTTACAACGTACAGATCAACGTAACAATTGAATTCTTACGTTGGTTCGTACGTTCATCGTCTGAACGTATGAAAGTATTGTTATGCGCATTCGCATAACAAAGCAACCGGCCCGCTTCCGTTTTTGCAAGCCGCCATTTGCAAAAATGACAGGCCGAGCACGCGGCAGAGGCCGAGGACGCAGTATTAGAGGCCAAGGATGTGAAAATAACGTACCATCGCCGCCACCATCACCATTGACTGCAACTGGCATTTGATTCATGTTTTTAAATTTGAATTTCAGATTGATTGACGCCACGTTGATAGGGTGATTTTTTGATTTTTTGATTTTTTGGATGATTGTTTGCGCAAACACTCATCACGTATGTATGCATGAACGTACAAACGTATAAATAAAAAAGTTATACGTTTGTACGTTCATGCGTACTTACGTTTTTGTGATCAGCGCAAATCCTCTAATATTTGATGTTTTTATTTAAAATGTTTTCGAGTTGATCTTAACCAGCCACCAGGAGAACGCATAAAACCACAAGTCAACAATGGCGTCGACCTTGCTATCTGTATAATCTGTGATGCTAATTTACTTTCGTTTTAACGTATTTCAGTTTTACAAAATTTTTGTTTCAACGAACACGTTTTGACCTATTTATCACATCGTTTTAATCATTAGGTGCATTGGGAAACTAAAACATTTTTGTGTTTTCCTCGTTTCGTTTCCTGAAATGTTTACGTTTAAGTCAAGAAATGCGCGTGCACACGCGTTTTAGGAAACCCTACAAGTCCAGCGTTTCACGACACACAAGTTTGTGTTTTATAATTGCGCACTCATCTGTGCAGCATCTATTCTAACTCTACTGTTGTAGAATTTCAGGTGCCATTTGTTTTAGAAGTAACATGACTACTTTAATCATGTGATAGAAGCTAAAACGTAGCAAAAACGTACCTAGTTAAAACTTGTCTAAAACTTACCTAAAACTTGACTCCGATTTTCACACTCAGAATTGTACACAAAACGCACACAAAACTAAGCATACACAAAACTCGTTTTAGACGAGTTTTTTAGACGAGTTTTAGTTTCCGAATGCAACTGTAGTATTAATTTTGTATGTACAAAATTAACAATAATGATTTAAATATTTAAGCAAAATAATCAAGCATTTTTTTCCCTTTTTTATACAAACTAGCAAGTTACCCGTTACTACGTAACTTGAAAACTTCCCAAACACCTACACTCGGGATTTCAGGAGCTGAAATCCCGTTTAACTTGGTCAAATTCGGTTAAATCATCAATAACCCATGAAATCCAATCACCAACAACCCGTTCAACCCGTGAATTTACCATTAAATCACTAAAATTACGTTAAATCACTAAAATTACGTTAAATCACTAAAATCGCGTTAAATCACTAAAATCGCATTAAACCACTAAAATCCCGTCACCAATGACCCGTGAAATTCCGTCTAACTCACTCTTGGATTCTATAACATAAGACCGGATCACCAATCCCGTGAGATTCTGTGGGATCCCACGTGGAATCCCGTAAAATCCTGTCACCAATGACCCCGTTCAACCCGCCCGTAGATTATAACTTCAGACCGGATCACTAATCCCTAGCCAATCCCATTGAATATTGTTAAAAAACCGGTGCGCCATCTGCTGTCAACAACGAATATTGCTAAAGGCTTCGGACGGACGGACACCATCAACAAATTATATTATGAAAGTCCTCTGAAATCTGCCAGATTAAAATATCCTCAATCCGCTGTCCGCTAGATGGATTTTTCTCCCGCTGGAAGCCCCTGAAAATCCGCCAAATCTAGTGGGAAATCCGCTAAGTTGCCAACATTGATCAAGAATAAATTATACATCTACAGAAGTCGTCGCCCGATATCTGGATGCTAAAATTAAACTGCGCATCGCCATCTGCGCATCGCTATCTGCGTACAACAATCCGGATTGCTGATCAAAATAAAGTCCGCTGTCGTTAATCTGACAATAACAAACACAAGAACATAATTATTACCGTATTGTGTTTTTGTTTTTGATAATAGACAGTTTGCGATTTCTCGTAGGAGATTGAAAACGAGATTTAAAAAACAAAATTTTTGGAAAATTTCGTTTTTTTATATCTCGTTAATAAAATGTCATCGTGTGTATGCGATTTGTCACTAAACGACACACAAAGACACACAAAGACACACAAATCGGTGGCAACAATTTTTAGAGAACTAGACACCTTATCACAAATTAACCCTAAGTATTGAGCTTGTGGTTTGTGCAAGGTGTTTGACTAATAAAATCGACACGAATTTGAAATCGACACAAATTTGCCAACATTGCAGCCGAGCAGAGGGAAAATGGCGGCAGAATTTTATGACAATTGTTGTATTGTATGCAGTGCGCATGCGCAAATCAAGTCGTATACACAACAATTTGAAACAAGATTTTTGAAAAATCTCGACCGAGACCTTTCAAACGAGAATTTTTACGACGAGATTTTTAACAATATCTCGTTATTTTGGCATTCTCGTAATAAAAAAATTCTCATACGAGAAATCGAAAACTGTCTAATGTTGTCATTAAAAATATAAAAAATTACAATAATAGACAATTTGTGATTTCTCGTACAACACAAAAAATTAACGACAGTTACTAAATTTACATGAAAGCGCTTTTCTGGAAAATGACGTCATCATTTCTCAAGTGGAAAAATAAAAAATGGAGTATTCTCTCTAGTTTCTACTTTTCCACTTGATAAATAATGACGTCATTTTCCAGAAAAGCGTGTTCATGTAAACTTAGTAAATGTGGAACGAAATTTTTCAAAAATCTCGTTAAACCATTCAAACAAAGAGACCAGATTTTTAACAATATCACTCTCACATTTAAAAGAGTAATAACTTTAATTTCAGAGTTTTGATATTCCATTTCAAAGTATTGTTAATTCAAAAATGGAGTTTTTCACACACCGTCTTGGAATACCATTTCTCTGATTGTAAAGATGGCCACAAGACAATGCATAACTCCAGAAATGGAGTAAATTGCGACTTTTTTTATGTGTGTATATACGAAATTGGACAAACGCCAAAAGTTGCATTAGTATTGTTGCCACACAGAGTCTACAGATGTGTGTCATACCTGGTCCATACATCATTCATATGCCAAGCCAAAAAAATAATTGGCTCTTTGATTTATAAACAAAAATCTTTGTTTTTTAAGTGGTCTGGAGATAATCAGTGACAGAGTTGAATGGCAATTGCTAATTGCTACCAAAAGAAAATGTCATGTTTACTAAGTAAACCCACTTAGCACTTTGGCATCACATGAAAATACTCAAAAATCTAATTGTAGCCTAATTCTAATTGATATCAAAATCGATATGGAATTCCAAATCAAATTAGAATCAATTTTGATAAGTAATTTGATATCAACGTATTTTTCAAATTCGAGTCAATAGAGGATTTGCGCAACTGAAATTTGCACAAACGTATCAACGTATGTTTCATACGTAGATACGTTGATACGTGATTGTGAAAACGTACAGATCATCGTAACATTTCAGTTTATACGTTGGTCAATACGTTTAGGCAATGATTGTATGAACGTATTGTTATGCACATGCGCATAACAAAGCCACCAGCCCGCTTCCGTTTTTGCAAGCGGCCATTTTGCAAAAATGACGGACCGATCACGCGGTAGAGGCCGAGGACGCAGTATTAGAGGCCGGAGACGTGAAAATAACATACCATTGCCGCCACCACCATTTTTATAATCTCGACGTCCTGTCGACTGCAAAACGATCTTTATACTTACACGTATACAGTAGAGGATTTGCGTTGATCACAAAAACGTATGTACGCATAAAAGTACAAACGTATAAATAAAAAAATTATACCGTATTTTGTTGATTAAGGTCCGCCCTCAAATTACGGCCGCGCCCCTGGGAATAAGCGCCGCACTCGAATTAAGGCTGTGACGGTTATTTGAAGTGTTTTGAAGTTTCAAAGTATACGTTTAAATGTAAAAAAAACAAAAAAAAAACCAATAAACTAATTCTCAATTCCCTGTCAGTCAACCTCCTCTCACAAAAATATAAATAAATATTAAAAAACATACTTCCAATTTTAAAACAATTACAACCAATCAACCACCCCTTCAAAATTTCATGTTTTTTTTTTTTTTTTTTAAAAAAAAATAGAATAACCACCTTGGTTTTAGTTTGGTTAATTATTTGTATGCTGGAAGCTCGCTCATGCTAACTACAGTATAAGCGCCTGGGGTTTGCTTGTATTACTAGTCGAATCTTTAAAGATCTTCGATATCGACATACCAAACAGTAAATAGGGCAATATATCAAATCGATATCAATTTGATATCTCTTTACACAAACAAACAACAATATACAGTATACACAAAAAAATTGCTTTAAAAACTGACAAATTACAATTGAAAAATTCAGCGTATTTTTGCTTTCTTATTTATTGATTTCTCCTTTACCCACAAACTTTCCAACTTTTACGGCCACCCACAACTTGAAGCACATTAATACTGCTTCAGTGGATAAATACGCAATTGAATTCAAAAGAACTTACACACCTGTGCTTCCTGAAGGAACCTGTATCCTGACTTTTTTATGTTTTTAAAGTTAATGTTGCTCGTTTAACATGTTGCGTATGTCTTGTTTTAGTTTTAAAGTCAGTTTGTGTGTGTCAATTTTAATTAGTCAGTTTTAATGTTAGATTTTTGTGTGTCAATTTTAATTAGTCAGTTTTAATGTTAGATTTTTGTGTGTCAATTTTATTTTAATTAGTCAGTTTTAATGTTAGATTTTTGTGTGTCAATTTTAATTAGTCAGTTTTAATGTTAGATTTTTGTGTCAGATTCTTTTTGTCGGTTAATGGCGTGTATGGCCATCTATGGCCACTAAGCCTAGGTTCCCATTAAAAAAAAAACGCACAATTCCCTTTTGCATTTTGCCTCAAAATCATGCTATTTTTAAAATTGAAAATTTTTCTTGGTTCCCACATGCAACAAAAAAACAGAAAAACGTAGAAAAATTTTCAATTTTAAAAATAGCGCGATTTCGTTTTGCGTTTTGCCTCAAAATCGTGCGATTTTTT